>JAKTRU010000002.1:183041-783041 GCA_030579875.1 Sugiyamaella paludigena | reverse complement strand
GAAGGCAGACGGGGTCTAGCAGTCCGACTGCAGAATAAGTCCTTTATAAGATACCCACAAAACTTCATTAGGGGGTCGAAAAAAGCACTTCCCTTCAATGTTTCTTAGAAATAACTATATTTTTAAAATTCAACTGTATGTATATATACCATTTTACTTTTAAAATTAAAAAAATACTACAATTTTCATTGTATTTTCTTAAAAATTGATTCGATATATTGATGCTAACAGGCGGTTATCCGAATAAATATACAAGGTAGGTTTTAACCTATTTTTCATGCTTTGACAGGCCGCGGCTCAATAGCGGGTTCTCGGGCGGGCGTTAGAATTCGTTTAGAGAAACCCCTTAGAACCGCCGCAAGCCGCACTATAAGGGTATGGGCAAAGTTTGGCAGTGAATCTTTCTCCTGCTTTTTACTCACCGCTTCACCACCC
Source organism: Sugiyamaella paludigena (assembly GCA_030579875.1). NCBI lineage: Eukaryota > Fungi > Ascomycota > Dipodascomycetes > Dipodascales > Trichomonascaceae > Sugiyamaella > Sugiyamaella paludigena. Next base: position 782,606 of record JAKTRU010000002.1, on the reverse strand, counting down.
GTTCCACTATTACCGCCATCACGACGGCTGCTGTCACCCACTCATTCATTGAATCACTTACTCACTCACTCACTTACTCACTCACTGGCTCACTCGTTCATACTCGACTCTAGATTCCGACCTATAGAGAGAGATAGTAGCAGGAGGAGGAACTCTTTGATAGAGAGAGAGAACAGGTAATAGAAAAATATTGGTGAAGTTGATTTATTCTACTTACAAAATTTTCGTTCATTTTTTTCTTTCGTTGGATTTGAGATTTCATTGAAGGAGAAGAGATTTTCCGGGAGCTGAGAGAGAGGGACGGAAATCAATATACACAACAACAGACATATAGAGGTGATAGCTTTTTGATAGAGCGCACCAGGTGGAGAGAGTTGTATAAGGACAGTTCGATTAGTTCATTCATTGGAAGCAGTATAATTTTTATGATTGATCTAGACGTGATATTCGATTAAGACACTCTCGTAGAATTTCTTTTTGACTTGATCCAGAGAATCATAACCATTTTATGTTGATCGTTTTGACTGGTTTTTTCATGTGTTCAACTTTGTCCTACATTCCATAAGTTACAGTTAATCAGTCTTTTTTCTCTCTTTTTCGTTTGATTGCACCGATTACCCATTCATTTCGTATCTAGTTGTAATTTGAATTCTTTCTGGGCTGGTTCCCTTCTAGAATAATTATTTGGTTATTTTGGTTTGTGGTTTTGTTTTTTTCGTTCTCGTTTCAATTTAGATTTATTTCGAATGCCAAATAATCAACCTATCCAATCTAATCACCATATTTCCGAATATGGTGGCTCCAGGGTTGAAAAACTATTGCCAAATCTCCCGGAAGAAGAAAATGTTAGAGCCCAAATTCCTCGACGGGCTAAAAGTGGAGGAGGAGTAGGAGGAACAGGAGGAACAGCGTTACCCCTTCGAAGAACTAGTAGTAATAATAATAGAACCGATGTTAGTTTTGATCTGGAATCATCTTCTTCACCATATCCATATATTTCTTCAAATCATCCTTCAAATGTTCAAGCCAAACGTCATTCTGCTCCATCAAGACAACATCATTCCACCATATTGAATTCAAGAAGAATTAGTGGCACCCCCACAGGAGGATATTCTAATGAAAATGCCGATTCCGTTGCTGCAGCTGCTGTCGTAGCACAGGAAATGAATAATGTTCAAGCTCTTAAACGGTTATCATTAGGTGCTCTTCCAAATTTAGACCCTGATTTGCCCCAATTCTCTACGTTATATAATGAATCAACACCACATCCTATGAATATGAATCGGAGATCTATAGGTGGACCACCTTCTTCCACATCGCCTTCAAATCTTAGCTCTAATCTGTCAGATAGAGGTAATGATAGTGAAAGCCCTCGCAGATCAAGATCTTATGGACAGCCCCCATCTCTTCGTGTTTCGACCGAAATCAATAACGACGGTAACGATAAGAATGTATTATCATCTGGTGGTCATATCTCTCCGACGTCCCCTAATGGATCCAACACATCTCCTGTATCTCCGTTATCTCCTGGATCTCCATCTGTAATTTCATCGCATGCATCTCAACTTTTATGGGTTCCAGCTCATGTTCATCCTGAGCTGGCTCCTCAAGAATGGAAATCCTTCGTTCAACAAAAAGTTGCTGAAATCCGTGCTACTATGACTCCGCAACAACCATCATCATTATCAAATGAATCTTCATCAAGTTCGTCCGATCAGCAGGATGACTTAACGTCGTCAGGTCGTTTAAGTCGAAAAAATACTCGTCTTAGCAGGGAAATTTCCGATCAGGAGGAATATACTGATGGTAGTGATGTTTTGGAAAATAAACGTAAAAGTCGAGGTGGAGGTGGCGGATCATTAGGAGGTCCGGACGATCTGACGTCGATCTCATCCTTATCAGCTCAATTAAAATCCCTTGGTGAATTAGAAAGTTTAGCTATGGACCCATTCCAGTTAGCTAGATCATTATCTCACAGTAATGTATATGCATATGGCTATGGTAATAATCAGTCCAATACTAGTAACAATAGTCAAGATAATAATCCTGCCGATCCAGGATATAATAATGAACATGAACGTCGAACATCATCTGCATCAATGCCAGAGTTGGAACCGTTGGCAAATGATAGTGATCAGCCGATAATGCCTGCTCCATCTCCATCATTGAGAAGGTCAACGCATACAAAGTACAACAGACCATCTTTGAGGAAAGGAAGAAGAATTGGCAGCAATGGTCAGTTGGATATCAAAACTTCGCCTACCGAAGTGACAGATAATTTGTCACTAGCATCAGCATCATCGTCAGAACAGCCATTTCAAAGAAATCATCAACAATCGACAGCAGACAGCAAAGAATTATCTCAATCATTGGCAGAGAATGATCAAAGGAGCCAGCAATCTTTCGAACCTGAGGCCCAGATTGTTGATGAAGTCGCTAAATCGAAACGGGGTGAATCTAGACAACGTAGAAATATTTCACCTATTGATGTTAATTTAAGTAATAATTTTCACAGAGAGCGTGAGCGTGAACGTGAGCGTCAACACGATAGGGAAAGTGATGATAGTGGTATCAAGGCTAGCAGTAGCGGCCCATCCGGTCGATCTGTTAGTGGTACTAGTAACAGCTTTAGAGAGGCGCATGTTCAATCTGGAGAATCAAATGAAGTCATTATTAGTGATGGCGACTTTCCGTTAGGATCATCGAAATTATCGAGTAAGTTGGCTACTCCTTCAATGTTAGGGTCTTCAACTGATATTTTGTCAAGTATTCCTATTGCTGATGATTTCCCACCAAGTAAAAGTGACGATGGTTCACTTAGTTCTTCTGCAGCAATGTCCTCTAATAATACTACTGGTAATAATAGTTCATCTAAGCAGAAATCTCGTAAGAATAGCTGGAGATGGTTGTTTAATGGTGCTGGAAATGGTATGGGGGCTACAAATGCAGTTGATGGCGATGATAAATCCCCGACAGAGCTATTTCAAAATTCTGCTTCTATTACACATTCTTCGTCTGACTATCAGTCGGATAGAGGAAGAGATGGTGAAGAAAGGGTCTTGACAATTGCTTCTAATGAATCATCATCATCTCCAGTCTCTTCACCGACTTCAGCTGTGTTTGATAGAAAAGCGATTTCATCATTTTTCTCCAAAAAGAAGAATAAACGAGAGTCTGACGAAAGCAGTAGTAGTACTAATAGTTTTGGAGGTGTGACAGTTGCAACCAGTTTGGCTGCAGCCAGTTTGGCTGCAGCTGTTGAAGTTAAAGAACGACAGGGTCGTGGCAGTGGCAACAGCGGCGATAGTAATAATAATGGTGGCAAGCGAAAAGGAGTTGCTAAATCAAGATATCGTTCGCGGTCTAGATCTAGGAATCGTGCAGCCCAGCAGGCTGGTGCTAAAGATGGGAATAGTCAAACTGGTAACCAAACTATGGGGACTCAATTGCAGAAACGCGGTGGTGCTTATGATCAATCAGCGCAAGACCTCGAGCTACAACAGAGACAATTGGAACAGCAACTCCAACAGCAGCAGTATCAAATCCAACAATATGACGGAGGATTACCTTATCACATACCACCTCATCAGATGTCTGATAAAAGTATGGTGATGATGTATCATCGATATCCTTTGCATATTGAACGAGCTATCTATCGGCTGTCTCATTTGAAGTTGGCAAATCCTCGCCGACCTCTTGTTCAACAAGTTCTTCTATCCAATTTTATGTATGCATATCTTAATCTTATTAATCATGGATATCAACAACAGATGCAGCAAATGCAGCAAATGCAGCAGTTACAACAATTACAGCTTCAGCAACTTCAGGAAATTAAGCAATCACAAACCCTTCAACAGCAGCCACAAACTCTACAACCACTACAACAACAGGAACCACAGCAGCAGCAACAACAGCAACTACGGCTACAACAGCAGCCACAGCATCAATTACGACCACAGCAGCAACAATCTATTGGTTATGGTCAACCGGATTATGGCGGAGGATATCAGACTATTGCTGAAGAAAGTCCTCAAGATTATGGTTATGATGGTAGTTATAACGGTTATGAAGGAGACGAGTATGATGGTGGTAGTGTTCAATATGATAATGGATCTTCATATCAACATATTCAATCTGCGCGGTCTCGTCATCAGCATTATGAAGAGGTTGGGGGAAACCTTGTTGATACAGATCCCAAGAAATCCCCTTCTGCCGAATCCACTTCTTCGTCTTCCTCTTCATCATCAGTAGATGCAAATGAAGAGTTGTGGAATGGAGAAGATGAAGTTTCTACTACAACTGGCGATATTGATTATTCACAGGATAAAGTAAGTTTTGATATGGACTAGAACATGATGAGTCTTTGAAAACAATTGCTAACAAATTTTTTTAGTCTGTTCAACAGGTAAATAACGTTTCAGTAGGACATAGAAGAGGATTTCATGATCCATTTTTTGGTAAAGCTAATGCTAATACGTCAGTTTATGACCAGTAGTGGGTAGTTCTATGAATGATGATTATTAAATGTTATTAATGAATGCATTATCTAGTTTTATGATATATAATGATGATGTGAACTCAAGAAAATTCTCGTGTCTGGGGGTGATCCGACCTTTTGCCATTTCACCTCCGGCGGCCGGGCTATGCCCCCGGACCCCCTAGCTCTCGCTTCGCTCGAGAGGTTCAAAGAGTCCTCTCTATCATTGCCAGTCTCGTCTGATACAACCGGGGGGTAGTCATAGAATACAAGAAATCAATAATGTAATATTAAGTGGTATATGCCATTAATAAGTGATAGTAGGCGTAGGGAAGAGTTAGCTTCGACGGTGGAAAGCACCTCTCCTAAACTTCAACTATATGGGGTTTTTGGTGCATTCCCTCACTTAATAGAATACTGTATATACCTCCTGATAGTGTAGACTGATGGGCAATAAACATTTGAAAAAAGAAAAGAAAATTAAGGGTAGAACCTCCAGGGTATGTACACCGGCAGCTAGCCAGAATACGAAACCTTATGAAAGACTAGTTGATTAGCCTGTGTCCTTTAGTCATATATTAGCCTATCCAATATGACTGGCTCTTATCTTTCACCCAACGGTAAGTCGGCTTCGAATTATCACTGCGTGGGTTTCTCACATATCAAATCTTGAACGGATAAACATAATAGTGATAATACCCATCTCATAATAATAACGATATTTCTCAATTAATTGGGCGATGAGCCGTATCAAGGCGAACCTTCATTGAAGTTCATTCCCTCAGAAACATCTTAATAATTGTTTCTGCCTTCATATATCCTAATACGATACCCTTAATTCCGTCATGTCATTTGTAATCGCAAACTGACTAAACTCCGCCTAAAATGTGTCGATCATTATTAGTGCTACAATCTGATAACGTTAGTTCAGTAGTAACTAACGTTAATATCTAAATCGTAGTTAGAGTTCAAACTAACAAGCGTGGTTAGCTATTGCATCATTAAAGTGATAGACGACTGAGTAGTGAATTAAAACCGTTATGGCTAGTGGGATGTTGATTTTGGAAGCCAATTGAGAATTATATATAAATAGGTAAAGTTTCTTCTGTAAATATTTTGTGATTATAATAAATGCTAATAACAATAACAATACTATTATACTAATAACAGATAACAAATAACAGATAACAGATAACAGATAACGATAACGGATAACAAATAACAGATAACGATAATTCTCTCTAATGCCTTCAACCAGTACTACTTATAAACCTACTGTTGCAATTGCCGGTGCTAAAGGTTTACTTGGTAAACCTACCATTGAGGCTATCACTAGTTCAACATTTAGAGACAATTTCACTCTTCCTCTTATTGTAATTACTCGTAATGTAGATTCTTCAACTTCTTCTACTTCAGATGTTAAATATGTTGAAGCTAGTGATCTAAAGTCTTATGAAACTGCTTTGAAAGGTGTAGATATTTTGGTTGATCTCAGAAGTGTCGTAGCACTTTCCAAACCTGATTTGGTCTTAGCTGCAAAGAATTCTGGTGTTAAACTATATATTCCATCTGATTTCGGAAGCGATTATTATAAAGTTGGAAAATATAAGGCTGCCTTCAAGCCCAAGGTAGATAATGCAGCACTGGCCAAAAAGCAAGAAGGTCTTAAAGTAGTCCAAATCCATACTGGCTATTTCATTGATACAGCATTTCAACCAGTTGTCAGTCAAATTATTTTTTTGAATCGAATTAAAGGAGTTGCTGATTATGTAGATGGATCTACTACTGTTACTTTGACTTCAATAAAAAACATTGGGCAGACAGTCGCTTCGGTTATTTCACATGAACCTTCTGAAATACCCGATGTTATTCATGTGAATCCTAATAATATTTCTCTTTCTGAAATTGCTGATCTTTACGAGAAATATTCAGGTGAAAAATTACAAAGAGAGCCAACTACTGTTGAAAGTCTTCAACATGCTGCTGATCAAACTCTTGTAGGAGGGAGCTTTGCACCTACTGCTGAATATGGTTTCCTTGATATTCTGCGAGTTATTAGTGCTACTTCGGATGGAAGTAATTTTGCCAAGGAAGATCAAACAGAGTTTGTTAATCCTGGTGGAAAATTATTTAAATGGGAAACTGCCGACGAATACGCTGCTAAGCTTTTCAAAAAATAGTCAAATGATATAAAGAATCAATTGGATAAATAAAAATGAAAATGAATTAAATATACTACATAAAAGTTATTTCTCAAACATAGCAAGAGCTGGGTGCCGTTTTCACCACTCTAAATTCATATCTCCAAAGGGTCGACTCATGTGCAACTCTCTAACTAACCCATTAACATTACTTAAATATTTTCCGAGCATCTCTTGTTTGTCTTCAGTTGTTTTCCGTAAAGGCGTTCGCGTATGTTGTTGATGATCTGATTCTGTTGTTTTCATCGATGTTTCAGGAATCAAATAAAAAAATAGAAATTCTAATATTCGTAACTTGACATTTTTTGCAGTTTCTTTGTTTTTAAATAATGTACACACTGTTCGTAGACCTCCTAATGATTCAAATAATCGAATATTTCCTACTTCATGTACCATAGCTGCTACTAAAGTATTGATAGCTGAAATTTGAATTTCTGGCGGAGTCTGATTGTGGACCAATTCTATAAGAATCTAAGGGTTAGCATTCGAGCAAAGCCATCTGTGGGCCCAGGCAACTAATAACTTACTTTCATAGATGACTTTGTGGCAAAAACTTTTCGACTTGGATAATGTAATAAACAAGCTCCCTGAATAATTTCAAGACATGATATTATAGGTCGAGTATTTTCTTCTATTTCCTTTACAAGTCTCTTTAGGCAAAGAATCAATCTTCCAACTATATTGAACATATAACTATCTTGTAATTCGAAGAATTGTTGAACTTGTTTTTTATGGTAAACATGAGAAGATATTTTTCTTGACCGTGAGGTTCCGCGAGAACTTGCTGCTACTGTGATTGATTTTCCAGAGGTTGTTGTTTCAGTAGGAGAACAAATCTCTGCTAGGAAAATATCTAATTCCAGGAGTCCCTCTTCAATCTTAGATGAGTCTGAAGATTCTAGTTTTGAAAATGATTCCGATATAATGTCTTCCATGGTATGATAATACTGAAGCTAAACAGGATTTCCAGGTTAACCTTACGAATCTTGAATTCTAATAAAAACGTTATATATAAGAACAGGAATATATTAACACAAACAATAGAATAATGAACAAATACAGAGTATAACAAGAGATATAACAAGAGATATAGTTAGATGCAAGAGACATTGACCTCAAATACAACCTCGAACTTCCTATATACCTAATCAAGTAAGAAGTAAACAAAGACGGTTTGACCGAACCCTGACACAGCCGCATGAATCCAACTTGACAAGGAGCTTAACACTTGAATCATCAGTTAGATAATAACTTCGCAACGCCAGAGTAGAAGTCTATCTTAGCCAAAATTTTTATGAATATGAACACTCTTCTTCAATTTTCCAGGTAGGAGGTCGAGGACAGCGAGATCACTAAAACTTACAGCTAAGAGAAACCAGGAGAGAGGTGTGTACGTCTCGGTCTCCTCGTGATGCAGGGTGCGCTATAAGAACCTAACCCTTATCTTATCAGCTCCGGAACGATCAGTAGAACTATTGTCCCCGACGGCCGGAACTATCCCCCTAACTTACTCCTGGGTTCGCTGTGGCTGAGGGATTTGAACTTCTCATGAGCAGCGAGTGTTAGACGGCTGGGGTGAAGCATAGCCGCCGGAAGTCGAGCAGAGGCCGGCAAATAGCAACAACAGGCCACCACGCTAACGATGCGTTCAATAATCACAGTCAATATCACTTATAAAGGAATGTAACTACCAAAGAAACTTGTATAGATCCATAAGCAGATATCTCATCATATCGTCTTGACCAAGTAATTGCGACAACCTACTGAGAGTATATCTTTCAATGGGTTAGGGTAATTAGCTACAAACATATTGATCGTGAACTGCCGATGATCTGATCACTCCCTCCTTTTCTACACTCTCCCTTTCTTACTCCACCATTCTCTACTCAACGTAGTGAAGTATATGTGAACAAGGCTAAAGGTTATTCTAATCACCTTCTCGTTATGTCAAAAGTTCAAAATGATACTATTAGAGTAGTTGTCTGTGGAGATGAAGGAGTAGGTAAATCTAGCCTTATAACATCACTTGTTAAGGATGCTTTCGTGCCAAATATCCAAAGTGTTTTACCTCCTATTACTATCCCAAGACAATTTTCTTCATTGGCTGATACTCCAGGTCAAACAATAGTTGTAGATACTTCATCTTTAGTTGCGGATCGTGCAATTTTAACTAAGGAGATTCGTAGAGCAACTGTTATTTGGCTTGTTTATTCGGATCATTACACATGTGAAAGAATCTCGTTGTTTTGGATGCCTTTCTTCCGATCTTTAGGGGTCAATCTACCGGTTGTTCTTACTGCGAATAAATGTGATTTAGGACCTCGTGAAGAAGCATCGAGAGCTATTTCCGAGGAAATGATTCCCATTTTAAAGGAATTCAAGGAAATTGAGTCATGTATTCGATGTAGTGCCAGTTTGCATTTCAATGTTAACCAGGCCTTTTATTTGTGTCAAAGAGCAGTCACCCATCCATTAGCTCCATTATTTGATTCTAAGGAAGGAAAATTAAAACCTGCCTGTGTTACAGCTCTAGAACGGATATTTTTTTTAGCTGATAGTGATCAAGATGGATATTTGAATGATATTGAACTAAATGAATTACAATCAAAATGTTTTTTCAATAAAACACTTGATCAGAGTGAGATATTACAAATAAAAAGTGTTTTAAGTGAATTAGCAGATGGTGATAATAATGGTAATGATAGTGGTAATGGTAATAGTAATGGTAGTGGTAATGGTAATAGCAATGGTGGTGGTGACAGTAACAATGGTAATAGCAATGGAGGAACCGAAAATGGTCACATTAACAGTGCCTCAGCAGTTGTTGTCCCTGGTAAAGGCATCTCCAGGGAAGGATTTATTTTATTAAATAAAATATTCGCTGAAAAAGGCAGGCATGAAACCACATGGGGAATTCTTCGTAGATTCCATTATACAGATTCGTTATCTTTAGAAGATAAATTTTTATGCCCAAAGTTGGATGTTCCAATAAATTCCAGCGTCGAGTTATCTCCAGATGGCTATCGATTTCTTGTTGATTTATTTCTTCTTTTTGATAAAGATAATGATGGTGGATTAAATCAATTGGAATTGGACGCTTTATTTAAACCGACACCTGGAATTCCACGATTATGGCGAGAAACAAATTTCCCCTTCTCAACCGTTCGTAATGAAGCAGGTGATGTCACCCTTCAAGGTTGGCTGGCTCAATGGAGTATGACCACCTATTTAGATTATAAAAGTACAATGGCTTATTTAGCATATTTAGGATTCGATGGTAAACAAGAGATTCAAAAAATCACTGATGGTCTCAAAGTAACCAAGCCAAGGAAGAAACGTAATCCAGCTAGTAAATCATACCGATCAACTCATATTACTGATCGTAACGTTTTTAACTGTTTTGTTCTTGGTTCAAGTGGAAGTGGTAAAACAACATTATTAAACTCATTTTTGAATCGTCCATTTTCCGAAGTATATGCCCCAACAATAAAACCTATTACTGTTGTTAATAGTGTAGAAATGCCTGGTGGAAAACAGTGCTATATGATTTTGGAGGAGCTAGGTGAATTGGAACCTGCTGTATTAGAAAATTCCTCCCGATTGGACGAATGTGATGTGATATGTTATACTTATGATTCATCTGATCCTGATAGTTTTGCTTATTTGGTGAATCTACGAAACAAATATCCCCAATTGGATAAACTTCCTGCGGTTTATGTGGCTTTGAAAGCTGATTTAGATCGTCAACAACAACGCTGTGATCAACAACCCGATGTCTATACTCGAAATTTATCCATGGTTGCCCCTCTTCATGTTTCTGCCCAATGGAACTCTTCACTCAATGAATTATTTGTTCAACTAGCAGAAGCAGCTCAATTTCCTGGTTCTGTCACTCCTCGAGAGGGCCCTGAAGAGAACGACACTACACTTATGCCTACATTGGCCATAGGTTCTGCAATCAGCGCATTAGCTATAAGTATTTGGTTATGGCGGTCCTCCCAACAACTGAAATGAGTTCTTTAGATGGAGGGATGGAGCCCCGGTTTACTACACTGGGGAGGTAATTTGCAGGGAAGTGTTATTATCGATTCTAACGTGGTTAAAGCGTCTTATTTATTTATTATTTACTAAAATTACTCTATTTTTCATATGCTTCAGTGAGAAGTGTAAAATGCTTCTTCTCCTGTGCTGCTAATTTCCCCTCAAGGTCCTAGAAAAGTTAGTTACAAATAAAATCACATGCATCCCACTCCTGCCTTTTAGTGCCAGATTGTGTCATCGGTGCTGAGGACATCGACTGATCCCTTCTAACCTCATTCCTGAACTTCTTTGAATTCGGGCAACGACAGTCAGAGACTACGAGGGTATAGCGAGAGAACAACAGCTCAGGGCATGTGCCCACAACAGCTGTTCTATGGAGCGATCCAGTGTGAAGTCCCAATACATACGCTTATAATAGTCGACACAAGAAAATAGTTGTTATAAAGAAATTTCTCTTGTTTGGAATTGGAATCATTTAATATGCCACTCATCTTTGTCAAGCAAGATTCGAAATCATTTCTTAATCGGCTGATACTATTAGCCACTGGTTCAGTCTGACTTTCATCACCTTCGCAAAGTGAAAGAATACCATACAGGAAACTAGCAAATTGTTGTGTAATATGATGAGGAACTAATGCTGATGATGTGTTTTTGGTAGCAGAAAATGCTGAAGACTTGGTAGACGCCCTACGAAGGCTTTCACAATGGGCATCCATAACAATTTGGAATTTGGGCCATAGATTTATAAGCTGTAAGTTGAAATAATCCTGGACAACAGGAACTTTTCTATGTTGAAGTTCTAACTCCAATTTTCGGCATAATCGAATGCATATTAGCATTCCATAGGCGTCAAATGATCCATCTAGAAGGAATTTGGTATAAGCATGACCTAAGTTAAGAGCAGGTTCGAATATCGCATTGAAAATAGCATTTGGTGTTTCTCCTTCCTTGAATTTAAAAAAATCACATACGAATTGGTATTCAGTTGTCGCATTATCAATTAAAGTGATATTGAAACTACGGAATCCAGATTCCATCCAGGTGGTACGACGACTATTTTCAGCAACATGTGAAGTTATCACTGATGGATCATCAGAAGATATAATATTAGGACGATCTCCTATAGTCAGATAATCACTAGAAAGGGTATTAGAAGATGGAACTGCTGCCACTGAGGAGGAGGTTGATGAAGACAGAAGCCCCTTACGAGTTGCATCATCTGATCCCAATAAAATATTTCTTTCAATAGGAAAAATAGGTAATTTTTCTAAGGATTTAACATATCGATCAAAATGGCTTGAATAATACCATCTCATCGTAAAAATATAAGCTTGACGAAGATCAACTGCCAATTTTTCATGTTCCTGAAATAAAAAACTATATAGTTCCCTATTGGCTAATAAATCTCCTTGAATTGCTTGAGCATTTACACCACCACTTCTCAATGCTTTAATCATGCTAACTAAATAGTCTCTAATACGCTCCACCGCTCTTCTGGTAACCAATGCTAATTGAGCTTCAGCTCCTTCAACAGCACTGAATTTCTCTTCCTGACCTTTCAAACTAGCCAATTCATCGCGACGTCTAACAAGATATCTTAATGCAGCCCTCCATTGTGGAGACACTTCCTTCTCAGCTATCTGCATAACGATTGAAGGAGGAATAACGAGCGCTTCCACCAGGGGGGCCAATTTTATTTCTGCTTGTTTACGGACCTCGAGCCGTTGGGCATGATCCAATGATCTTGTTTGTAGAATTTCCATGTCAGCAGACAATGAATTGAGATCTGTTTGAAACGACGTTAATGATTTTTCAAGAATTTCCAATGTTCTTTGAGATTTGGCCAACTCATTATGAAGATCCTGAAATTTGTCTATTTCACGATGATACGAGTCAACGTCCAACAGAGGTAATTGGTTCTGTAATTGTGATTGTGCTTGTGTTTGTAATCCTGACACATCTTCTTGTTGAGACTGAGACCCATCAACCTTTGATAATGCAATAATAGCTTCCAAACTATCAAGTTCTTTAGCAGAATTTACTCCAGCCGAAATTGGCTGTTCTATAACTTCTAAACTATCAAGTTCTTTAGCAGAATCTATTCCAGCCGAAATAGGCTGTTCTTTGTTGTTATCTTCTGAAAATATTGTTGCTTCAGTATCTTCAGGACGTGGCACTTCTTTTACTGCTTCTTCAGCGCTAGTTATATTTTCACCCTCGACTGCTGAGTTGTCAATATCATGAATGTCAAACTCGGCTAATGAAGGTACCAAATCTTCTAACTTGGTTCCTAAGATTTCATTTAATTGCAACAGAACATCCATGTTAGCTTCTTTGGTACCCGTTGGTGGTGGCCGAGATATCGACCTCCGGACCACCCTATTCATTGAGTCCATCGAACTCCTCATCGTAACTCCCTTTACCAGAAGAAGAATACAGACAGAGAGTTCAACTCGTTCAATTCACTCCAAACAAAATGCAGTCTATATATATTGACATTAAGTAACTATATATCACAGTGATCGTGATCGAGATTATGCGGCTTTGTGAGGCTTTACCGCATATTATGTGCGGCTTTGAAGATACATGACAGGCGGTTTATGCGTTTGGGCGGGGAATAACTTCTCGAGCGGAGCGAGAGTCAGGGGTCTGGGACTACGACTCAGGCGCGGGAGGTGATGGTAGAGACAGAGTGGCTCCCTCTTTTTCATTTCGTCATCGGACAGGTTCTGTGGGCTCCCAGTCATCGATTTCCTCATCCCGATAATAAGCTTGTAGTCGATCATCAATGACATTGCTGGTGGTTTGCTTCAGACTAGAAGACGCATTTTTGGGCCGATGAATAATATCACTCTGAAGATAATCATCGTCATCTGCAATTGATAGTCGTCCATTAGGATCCGTGACATTAGGTACAGATGTAGAATCTGGAGATGGTGACTTATTGTCTGTCGTGACTGGTGGAGTGGAAGATTTACCACCTCTGATTTTGGGTTTATTTTTAGATCCAATTGGCCGTCCTGAAAAACGCTTCAGAGGAAGTAACATATCTGTTAGACTAGTAGTTGGATTCAAGTCAGCTAAGGTATTAGGAGATAATATGCCATCATCAGCAACCCCTAGTGATTTGCCACCACCTGGAAATATTGATCCTTGTTTACCATCAAAATCTGGAAGCAATTGACGCAAATTCTCATTATCTCGAGCATTTCTAATCGGTCCTGACGCTAAAGGGTTTGTGACCAATTTTCTGCGAACAAATCCTCGACCTAATACTGGTTGTGTTGGCGGAGTTTCTGCAGATGTGGATCTTTTCCCGCCTGATCTAGACCGTGATTGGTCAACATCACTATTATTACTCTGTTCCTTATCGCTTATTTCCAAAATAGAATTGTTCTTCCCAGATAACTCATTGTTCTTCCCATTACGCTTATCTCTAATAACACGACTATCATCAGTTGATCTTGATGATTTCAATCTTTTATAAATCTCTGACAATTCATCCTGGGTTGTTGCATCATCATAATTTTCAGTCGTGGTAGTATCTCCTTTTCTACCTCTTCCCTTTTGTTTACTTTTCTTCGTTTTAAACCAATATTGATCAAAATCAGTTACATCCTCAATACCTTCCCAAGCACGTGAATTCCTTCTTAGCTCAAGATCCTTTTCTCTTTCTAAAAGTGAATTCGGGTTTACAAAGGGCATCACTTCCCCATACTGAACTAAGAGAGTAGTAGGTGATGGAAAGCTAGAAAGATTGTTGAGGAAAGGAGGTTACTGAGGAATCAGTCAGTACGTGAAGCTGTAGCTCATATAGTACGTAATATGTTATTAAAGGAGAATTATAAAATCCTTATATAGGATCTATGCAAAAGATATTGTCTCGGAGCTCGAGGAATATCAAGCGGTAAAGACTTAGTCTATAGAAGCTGAAGGGAAAGTAGAACTAAGAGTGATATTTGCAACAAATGTTACAGTATGTGTATTGAGCATCAAGATAAAATATGACACCTAATGTCACCTATCATATAGAAGACATGGTTACATAGTCCACCTTTATATGAAAAAATAAATATATGCACGAAGTTAGGGTCCAATATTGGCTAATTCTTCCTATCATTTAGAGACAGAATTGACTGGCCTGTTCGTGACCAACCTAGTCGGTAGTTTCCCTATTGCCGCTAGCCACTGATACACCATACTCTGACTACGACGCTTATTTCTCCGGCCATTATTGAGATTTTCCCAACATTCTTGCCATCATGCTATCTGTAGATATTTGTCAAAGCGAGAATCAATAGAACAATTTTCAATTGACAGACTGAGAGTCAGGTGGCCAGCAGATTAAATAAGTAACTCATAAAACTCTAGTACCACTAACTTTCCCTAACTCATATCTAATAACCACGACTGAAATTGATCTCTTTCTTCGGTCTCTTTTAAAACATGATATTTGTTATTCATCAAATCATTCTCCTTTTCCTGAGACAATTGACGCTTTACCTGATTGTATCTTGCCCAGTATTCCTTGCCAAATCCATCACCTCCTTTGAAAATATCTTCTATACAATCCCTTGGATTTAAAAACCATGGTCTAGGATCCCATTCTACAGAGAACGTATTATGTAGTCGCAGCACAAGTCCCTCATTAAATACTTCATCATTTTTCCTCTTCTCATCCATTAATCCAGCTAGATCACTACGGATTTGAGGTGCTGTGAATTTCGGAATAGTATAATCAGTTGGCCCCTTTATCTGTTTCAAAGATAAAGCAATCTATTTTTGTTAGAACATCAGTTGCTCATCTCCATTTTTGAGTGTTAGGAGAGCTGTGTTAACTTACATTTATAACACAATTAACCTTACTATCCTGTAAAAGATAAGTATAAGGAGTTGAATCACGGCCAACATATTCGGATAGATTGAGTTCAACCTTTCCAATAGAAATACGGCCACTTGAAACCTGGTCCCAAATAACGTCGAAGACTATGTGGGATGTTTTAAGAGTGTTTTTCTTATCAGTTCCAATACGAACGGTTGAATTAGCATCGTAGTTCCAAACAACTTTATGATCTTGAATTGAAATATGGGAAGTTCGTCCTCTACCATCAGGTTTGGCTGAATCTTTAAGGTACCATTTTACGAATACATTTCCCATGGTATGAGGTAGATTAGTGAGCTCTTTAATTGAAATAGATACAGAGAATTTACATTTAGGAAGACTCATTATAAAAAGTATTAGACTCTTGGTCTATATGTTTTCTTATATTGTTTCAATAATCAGATATGATTCTAGACAGATTCGTTGATAGATTTGTTGGGGTGTGGGGAGGGGAGGAGGGCCCGCTGTTATCGTTGGGATATCTTACTGTCTATTCACCACTAAATATATATTCCAAACAATTATTTAAGTTATTTTATCAAAACTCATCAAAAATCTCTTAACAATCAATATACAAATATGTGAATGAATAAAGAAAAGAAGGAAAGGAGACTTCGGAGCAGCGAAGAGATGGAGAAGCAGATGATTGATGGACAACGACACTAAGCTAGCGCGATATCTTATCTGTCACGGGTTTTACGGCTGGTTGGGGCTGATTATGTAATGTTTTTCATATGATTCCATAAGTAAAAAGTATTGCTGCGGTTACTATCATAGGGTCGGGAGACGGGGTGGCTGGCTCTTATTTGACCGACTCGGACGTAACAACTGAACTGAATTAATGCAGGGCTCTCTCATTCTCGCTAGCTTAATTAATCCTTGCCCTACTTCGTTTCGCGTAGGACGCAAGCCGGATAACGATTGTAATTGAGATCATCCGAGCAGAGCTAACGAATCGAGGCCTTGACCAGCCATTGCAGTCAAATTGGAGAGTATCCGGCTGGTGGAGGTGCTGGATCTTGTTCGATTCAGGAAAACAGCACGTCTTAGAGTTTAGGCAACGGCTGACTTAAATTAATTTAACTTAACCTACTTTCACTACATTACTACTACTAGTATACGCCCACTGTATTTAGGTCAATGAAGTTAACCCACCCAATCGCTCAATTTTCCACCGAAACACGTGATCATACGGCTGAATCGATTGATTAAGCTGTCAAGTATCATCCTGTTATCGTGAGATAAAGTTAATCGACAAATCGAGATTGATCTATGTCTGTCTCTCATACTCTTCACATCTCTAATTAACTTACATCACTAAGTTACTGGAGTTGGGATATTAATTCCTTCGAGAATTTTGAAATAAAATCATTTATCTCGATGAAATTAATAATATTTTTAATCAATAATTGATACAAGAAGATTTATTATTATACTTAAGAGAGTTTGGATTGGCGATTAAAAACTCGTGTCAAGGCATTTAGGACCATCACGTACTTTTACTGTATAGTGCGATCTCTCTATTGGCCAGCGATCTGACGTGATTTGTGTTTATTTCTTAGTGGAGAGAATACAGTGAATGGATATAAAATGGAGATAAATAGTGATGAAACATCACGACCGGAAGAAGATGTTAAGGAGGAGAATGGCATCAATCTTCCAAATGAAGATCACGGTAATGAAGAGGGTCATGATCAGGGAGAAACGTCTGCTAAGCCCCACGTGAAGGAAGAAGTGGTGAAATCGAACGAGGAAATCGTCCGTGGTAACGATGATCATCCAATATCTCATCAGATGGCCGAAATAATGACAGCTATTAGAACGCCGAATATTACAAGTATTGCAACTCCTGAACCCGGTAGTGGCCAAGAATATGAAGAAGCCATCCAAGGTTTAGATTCCTCAGCTTCGTTACCGAATGATGTCGAGGTTGTAGATGCTGTTACGAACTTCCCTGCGGATGCTGTTGCGGGTGCCCCTGCTGAGGCTACTGCTGAGGCTACTGCTGATGCTACTGCTGATGCTACTGCTGATGCTACTGCTGATGCCACTGCTGATGCCACTGCTGATGCCACTGCTGATGCTACTGCTGATGCTACTGCTGATGCTACTGCTGATGCTACTGCTGATGCTACTGCTGATGCTGTTACGAACTTCCCTGCGGATGCTGTTGCGGGTGCCCCTGCTGAGGCTACTGCTGAGGCTACTGCTGATGCTACTGCTGATGCTACTGCTGATGCTACTGCTGATGCTACTGCTGATGCTACTGCTGACGCTACTGTTGATGGCATTATGGATCCCATTGGGAACTCCGCTGCAGACCTTGTTACCGCCGATAGCATGATTATAACAAATGATGATATTGCTGCTACTGCTAATGACATTGTTAATGAACAGAAGAATTCGGAATTATCTCTGAATGAATCCATTGATGGAATGGAGGTTGTAGAAGAAGACCACTCACTTAAACTAGGAAGTCTATTGGACAGCCGAGACCCAAGTGTCGAAGGTGTATTAGGCGGTACAAATGGCATCGGGACCAATGATGATTTGGGAGTTAATGGTATAAATGTTTCTGGAGATAACAATGTTACCACAATTGCTCCTTTATCTCTTTCTCTGACTCCAACCCCATCTTCTGATATACTGGTAGCTCCGAGCGATATAATGGAAATTTCGTCTGAAAATAATGACGTGCATCCTACTGATGCTGGTGACCCTTCCTTAATTCCTTTTGAAGCCACTTCGTTCGGTGACGTCATTAGTCTTAAACGAAAACGAAGTATCAGTGAGGAAGTAGACTTGAAGCAACAACAAGAAAGGCAGTCGGAAGTTGCACCACGTTTTAGAGCTCAGTCGTCGTCCATTTCATCTGTTCTATCCGGTTCAGTGTCTTCTTTATCAGGATCTTCTTCAGTCATTGGAAGAGAAGGAGGTACTAGTAATGTCATTACTTTCAAAACTACCGCGTTAGTCTCTCAGGTTAAACCGCAATTGACTCATATGCCCCTCAAAACTGGTTTATGTTATGACGTTCGCATGAGATATCATAGTCGAATTGTTACATCTCCTTATGATTATGTAGACCCTCATCCAGAGGATCCACGACGAATTTATCGAGTATATAAAGCGATTGCAGAAGCCGGACTAATTACTGATCCTAATCTTCAAGGCGTTGATGATTTGGGTCCTCTTGTGCAGAAAATCCCTGTTCGAGAGGCTACTGACGAAGAAATCTTACTTGTTCACACTCAAGAACATCTTGATTTCATAGAATCAACTACGACAATGCCTCGTGAAAGATTGATAGAAGAAACTGAAAAGGGTGATTCTATATATCTTAGTAATGATTCTTATATGGCTGCTAAATTATCATGTGGTGGGGCAATAGAAGTTTGTCGAGCAGTGGTTGAACGTAAAGTTAAAAATTCTTTAGCTATTGTAAGACCACCCGGTCATCATGCTGAACCTAAGACTCCAGGTGGATTTTGCCTATTCTCTAATGTAGCAGTTGCTGCTAAGACTATTCTTCGTGATTATCCTGAATCTGTGCGGAAGATTTTAGTAGTAGATTGGGATGTTCATCATGGCAATGGTACGCAAAAGGCATTTTTCGACGATGATAGAGTACTATATATATCACTTCATCGTTATGAAGGAGGCAGATTTTACCCTGGTACGGATTTTGGTGCTCATACTGTTGTTGGTGAGGGTCGTGGAAAAGGCTTTTCGGTGAATATACCGTGGTCGGTCCCTGGCATGGGTGATGGTGATTACATATATGCTTTCCATAAAGTCATTATGCCTATTGCTATTGAATTTGACCCAGATTTGGTGATTATTTCTGCCGGATTTGATGCCGCTGAGGGTGATCTTATTGGTGGTTGTTTAGTCTCTCCAAATGGTTATGGATATATGACTCATTTGTTGAAAACCATAGCTAATGGACAACTAGTTGTTATTCTTGAAGGTGGATACAGCTTGTCAGCTATAGCAAACTCTGCTTTGGCTGTAACTAAAGTTTTATTAGGTGATCCTGCCGGTTCTCCTCGAACCAAATTACCAAGTTCCGCTGCTATAAGAATTATTGATGAAGTCATAAAGGTACATTCGCAATTCTGGAAGAGTCTGAAACCTGAAATTAACGTTGTTGATTTAAGCGAAGCCGACAAACATGAACGCTTGTCTGGTAAGTGCTCTCCCTTTATACCTCCGGTTGCGGGCCCAACTCTCAGAATCTCTACTTTTGTTTTCTTTATTTTACTAACAGCAGACACACTTCGAGGATCTCAGTCAAAGAAGCTGTGTTCCAAATATGGCTTCTCTGTGTTACCTATTCTTACTGAAAACGCATCTATGGTTCAAGACAGCCAGATTTTAGCATCTCCGAGAATACATTCTCAAGAAAAAATCATTGTCATTGTACATGATGCCCCTGAGGTGTGGGCCGATAGAGATCCTCTACTGGGTTCTATCAATCCAGGTACTTCATTGGTAGTTGATGCTACAGAGAAGTTTATTGAGTGGGGATTGCAAAATGGATTTGGTATTGTCGATATCAATATTCCAGAGGATAATGATATCTTGGATGATAGTGGTTACTCTATTATTGCGAATTCTCAGGAAACCTGTATATATGTTTGGGATAATTATTTTGAGTAAGTAAACAGGTTTTAAAGGGATTGTTTCTTTTGGTGAAGGGCTAAATACTAACATGCATAGATATTTTGATGCGGAAAATGTAATATTTGTTGGAATTGGTGAAGCTTACGCAGGGATCGTTCATCTTGCTGGCCATAGAGGTGAGTAACTATTATTATATTGTGGTGTGCTTTTTTTGTTTTCTAACCTTATAGAAATTCGGCAACAAACTGATGCAATGCTCTGCTTTATTGGTGATATTGCATTAAAGCCCATTACTCCAGTCATTGACGAATATATAACAGATTGGTTCTATCGATCGTCTTTAGTGTTCACTTCAAAGGAACATGCTGCATGGGATGTACGTGTCAACCCAAAGCGTCCTCGGAAGAAGTTTGGTCGTGTACTGAAATCAGATTCTCTTAGTATTTATGATATCGTGGAGGAACGGTTTCAGGAGGCAATTGAATTTGTCGATGAATTATTGGCCGGTGACGATGAATGAGATTGGCAAGCAATACATATTTGTTTGTTTATTGTATTATAAAATAAAGTTATATAGGATGTCTTCTAATGTATTATTATTATAGCGAAGTCCCATCCCTTCCCGTGTTACCTCCGGCGGCGTAGACCCTAGACACCCAGCTCTCGCTTCACTCGAGAAACTATACCAGCACCAACCCAAGCGAAGCGAGCAACGGGGTCTGGGGCAGTGCCGGGGGAAGTTTTGTTTAAATAAGTTACATTATTTCTATCGATAAATTACTACCACGCAGTATGATCGAATTTCTTCAACTCATCGATACCATTCTGTAAGTCCTTCTGAGACTTCTTTCGCATGTAAAAAATAGGACAATCCTTACTGGAACATAATACGTCCTGATGCAAACTTCCTTGACATCTTTGGCATTGAGTCCATAGCCGGGCGAATTTAACTTCTAAAACATTTACCTTGGCTAACGTGTCAATATAAAGCTCTTCAGCGCGATCTGTACAATCCTGGCAAACAGCTCCTTTAGCATATGGACCACGTAATGGGCGTTTACAGCTTTTACAAAGTTCAGTTTTAACAGCAAACTTCATTAATCCACCAGTGGCTGGTGTGGCAACTGAGATAGTACGTGTATGTTCACCGGTCAATAGATGTTGGGCCTTTTCCTTTCCCAATATAGGCTCAAATATACGAGTCAATGGATTGGATAATTGATTTTCAAGATAATATTTGGTATCAATT
Source organism: Sugiyamaella paludigena (assembly GCA_030579875.1). Taxonomy (NCBI): domain Eukaryota; kingdom Fungi; phylum Ascomycota; class Dipodascomycetes; order Dipodascales; family Trichomonascaceae; genus Sugiyamaella; species Sugiyamaella paludigena. Next base: position 761,130 of record JAKTRU010000002.1, on the reverse strand, counting down.
GGCAAATTATTGTCCAACACATAAATAGGATCCTCGGATTTTTCATAATTCTTACCGCCGACGCTTCCTTTAATGATAACATATGCCACACGATCACCTAATGTAGGAGCTGAACCAGCATCACGTTTCCTCATTCGCTCAGCAAGTTCTACATGAGCCTGTTTACCTGCATAATCATTTCGAGATAGAGCCTTGGTAATGACCAGTTGAGAGAGATCCACTTTATTTTGTAACAAGTTAGAAATCATCTGTTTAACATAATTTTGAGCGCCGTCGGTATCGCGATCAATAAGAATTTTACGAAGTACAGTATCAATAACATTTTGAACAAGTCTACAATTGTCACGTCGAACGGTCTCAATACCTTTTGTATCCATTTTATCAAATTTATCTGGCTGAGTCCAATAAAGACCAGCATAACGTTTCTTATTAATTAAAAGATAAGGGAAATATACCTTTTCGAATTCTAATTTGATTGGCTTCAAAAATTTAGTAGAAACATGATTTGCAGCCTCAAGACCCAAATCCATACATTCTTTAAGATCTTGAGGACCAAATTTCACCATGACAGAGTCGGTATCACCATATACTACCTGAGCATTATACTGAAATCCATTCGCAATCGAATATTTAGATTCGACTTCAGTTTTTGTTTTTTCAATCATCTCTCGACCAAAAGCAGTGACGGAAGAAGAAATTTCCAAACATGGTAATTTACCAATGGTAGCACCTGTGAAACCATAAACGGAATTTGCGGAAATTTTCAATGCTAATTGTCTACCATCTAATACAGCTCTTTTAAAGGGATCAGTTTCTTTCTTTAAATCAGCTTTGGCTTTTTTACGCGCCGATAATAACTCTTCCAAGATAATTGGTAAAATACCTTTGCGACGAGTGGATTTTACGAACATATCATTATTAGGAGTCAAAGTATAATCCACATCCTTGACTAAGGAGAATCTTTCCACAGTCTTTCTATCTAATAAAGTAGTGTAACACAGATTATGAGCCATCATAATACTAGGATACAAACTGGAGAAATCTAAAGTTGATATGGGAACATCATAATAACCTCGGATCGGTTCAATGACTGTAGCACCTTCATATTGTTCCTCAGATGAGCCTTCTTGTTTGAGATTGGGGATAACCAAGCCAACTTCAAGAGCTTTTCTGAATAACTGAGAAATAACTTTAATTTGCTGTCCACGACTCAACAAAAACGAGAATGGTACACCCGTTACACGTGCCATCTCGGTGTAATTAACTAAAGTCATGAGTTTGTCCATTAATCGAAGAGGTAGATATGCATCTTTTAAACAGTAAACCGCCAATCTTCTACGAGATTCTGCTGTACCATTTTGTAATTCGGTAATAATAGAATGATGAACGTCTTCTTTTTGCTCATCCAAAAAATTAGCACTTACAGAATTGAGAGTATAACTTCTTAGCTTATATTCTCTTTGAATATACTGTAACATATCAATCTGTACACGACCATCAATATTAATCACCTTGGATTCACGTGTACCATATGCTTTTGATGAGAAAGTAGAATCTTTAGCTATTTGTCTTACATTTTTCAGACGACCAAAGAAGGCAAAATCTTCCACCTTCAAAGCGGCAGCTCTGTCCAACATATAAGGTAAATCGAAATTGGAGGTATTGTATCCGATGATAACGTCAGGATCACTCGCTACCACAAAATCTCGCCATGCTATTAACATATCTCTTTCATTTGAATGTTCAAATATTTGTGAACCCACAATCTGTGAACAAGTATCAATGGTGAATACATTTCTTATAAATGGACGATGTTCTCCTTGACGTTGAACAACATTTGCAATTTGAATAATAGGATCGATTTGTGCTTCAGGGAAAATCCCTTTTCTGCCGGCACATTCAATATCAAAACTAAGAATACGTAATGGGGCGACTTTAAGCCATTCACCTTCCGATGCGTGGGCAATCAAGTCTCTATAATCAATGGATACTTCGATCTGAGATGTTGAAATACGGTTATAATCTGGTTCAAGCTTATATTTACCAGCTGGCAAAGTGATCCAAGACATTCCTGAAATATGACAATCAACCATTGCTCGTAAAACATATGCAATATTGTCAAAGGTCATTATTGGGCCAGCAAACCCCGGTAAACCTCCTTCTCCCCTTTCAAAGACACTACGAAGTCTGTTGATTCCTCTAGGATCATGAGCTACAATCTTTAAAAATGGACTCTTAACGTTACCATTGAATCCCCATAGACTTTCTTTCATCAGTACTTCAATATGATGAAGAGTATTAGATGCAATATTCTAAAGAGCAAAAATAGTTAGAATCGAATTGGCTTACATCCAGCCCTTAGAGCACTTAGGTCTCGCGTCGCTCTAGAAAATCGTCCCATCGCGCTCCTGGTTAAAAAACTTACACGTAGAAGTCGTTCAAGATTTGGAATATCTTCTTTTTTGAATCCAACCGGAGCTGGAACATAGAAATAATGAAGGAAACCAGAAATATTACAAAGAACAGAATGACCCTCCTGAGAACATTGTTAGCAACCGAAAACAAATTCAAATAAAAAAAAACTTAAATGAAAACTACTTACCTCTGTGACTCCGAATAATCGAATGACTGGATTACCATCTGATGTAGCTTCTTCCGCATCAATCTGTTGAAATTCTGGACGTTAGCATATCTCGACTGAGGAACAAGAAACCAGGGAGAATGGCGACCGCCGATACAAGCCACATCCGAAAATATCACTAACCTATATTATCCTTATCTACATTAATTGGATTTAGCCTTGGTCTGGCCCATTTCTGATCTTTATCAGAGGCACCATCACCTTGAATCTCCTGCGACAAACGCGTCAACTCGTCTTCAAACTGACTTGTTTTGACCCTTTTCGAATCCACAACCGCTGAAGGGTCGATTCTTCTCTTTTCAACAGCTACTGGAGCCATTATTAAGATTGAAAATAAAAATGATCCGACGACTGGCTTTATGTGAAGAAGAGTAGAAGACAAAGCGCGTAAATCAGTCAACCGCGAAATAAATATAAGACGCGTCGATTTGATGAAGATGGTGTGGCGGGAGAGGCTTTTGTGGCGCATATGCGGCTTTTTCTTATCTTGTCACATGTCCCCGTTTGAAGAATATATATATGCTAAGTTGATCTTTGGAGGTTAAATCGCTCGGTCTGAGTATTACGTATATCGCTTGATCTGGGGTACTGGGTAAGGAGCATTTCCAATGGCGGCGGCGGCTAACAAAATGGTTAATGTGGACGTGCCATGGGCGGGCACGTTTACGGTGGATATCCAATACCGCTGGTCTCAAGCAAGGGCATAATGGCTTAGAGTCAGCTTCAGCGCCAAAGCCAGTGCGACAATAATGTAGTTAATCTGTTTACAGTTATACCGCTGGGGTCTTCGCTGCAGCACATCAACCGCTACCGCTGCTAAATAGAGTACTGAGAAAAAAATTCTCCCAACGTAGATAAGAAGTAATCTATGGTGGAACTTCAGATTACAACTATACCGCTCAGTGCTAGATGTGAACTATATACTACTGCATATGCTACATATGCTACTAAACTTAACTATTACGTATAAACACACGCTGGTTGTGAATGATTGAATTTAACAAAAAGATCTTAAAGCGGCATAAGGCCAGCTTAGTAGAGACAGCGTATGGGGTTGGTTAGCTGCATAAATCGCCTCTTCCGCGGGGCTTGGGGTCTAGGGCCAGCCTAATCAGTTAACCGCATAATTAAGTGTAGTTCAGCGCTGACTTCAGTTAACCTCAACAACCTTTGAAAGGGATCAAACTGGTACTCAAAACAGCACATGTAATTATATTCGTGTAAGTCCAGTTGAAAATAAAATAATAGTTACATTAGTATCTTACTGTATCTAACAGATTGCTGATCCCACTTATAAATAATATACAAATATAATGGATTATATACTACTACTCTGTGCGTACATATACATACGTAAGTTATGTGTCAACCCCGCTCCAAATGAGTTATTACTAGTACCAATAATTATAACGGGGTTTACATAATAAAAATTTCACCGACATTTGTAACGGCTTATCTGTAACCGGATTTGTATATTAAACAGTAGTAGAAGAGGGGAACGAAGTGCACAACAGAGATTAGAGGAGTGTTGCGAACATAGTACAAGACCTTGATTATGATCATATATAGTGGTATGAGCGCAGAGATAGTACTAGCGCTGGAGAAGAAAAGTATGGAGGAAGAGCATATAAGTTAATTACTACGTGGATGATTGAGCACGTATCTACTGCATACTTATACGCATGTTAATTTTACGTAAGGCTTTAGATAGGCTTAAGCCGTTTAACGTTCTAGTAACTACCAAAACCTCTTTCATACACTTTATACACTTCAGACAACCTTCTGTTCTCCTACTCTAGTTCTGTTATCTCTTCAACCTAGACGACTTGTTCTGTGTTTGCGCAACTGTTGATGAAGTTCGACTCTAGCTTCTACTAATTTTAGGTACTTCGACTCCGTTTGTCTCTACTAGTTCGACTCCATTCTGTCTCTACCGCTTCGACTCCATTCTGTCTCTGCTGCTTGGACTCCATTCTGACTTTACTGTTTCGACTCAAAGGTTCTAGGTTACTCTATTCATTACTATTATCTTTATTGGATTATTGTTCTTCTAAATACATTTCATAAAAAGCTATTTAATATAGCTATTTTAAGGTTGTCAAGCTTGGTCTGCTGTTGTGTATATCTAAGGTTGATAGATCGATAGATATTATATATTCTTTTCAGGTTGCTCAAATATCTTCTTATTTCTTGTTGGATTTGTCAAATTCTTTGTGTTTGATTTTATTCGGTCCGGTCACTTTGCTTCAGATTCTAGTTTAACAATTTGGAATACATATCAATTTCAGATTATTTATCTTGAACGGCAAAACAACTAAAACTAGCAGGACTATCTCATTCATTGTCGAACTCAGAAAGCTGACAGGTGAGAGAAAAAATTTGATAACGGCCAAGGTACTTTTTCGTTTATCATATTGATTCATTTCCAGAACTACTTTGAAATCTAATTTTCGAAACTTTTTATTTCACAATCTCTAATTTTTAATTTTTAATTGGCATCTCAAAATGTCGTCGACTTCAGCCGAACGTGGAACAACTTCTACCACAAATAGATCTCATAATCAAGGTAGACAGGATCGTACATATACTCCAGCCCAAATGGCTGCTGTAACAAGAGTTCGAAAATGTAAACACACTGATTATTATGCTATTTTAGATATTGAATCTCCTTCTTCTGATAGTGAAGTTAGAAAATCATATCGAAAATTAGCATTAATAATGCATCCTGATAAAAACGGTGCTCCTGGCGCTGATGAAGCATTTAAAATGGTTTCAAAGGCTTTTCAGATATTATCAGATGCTGATAAAAAGAGAATTTATGATCAAACTGGTTCGGACCCAGATAGCAGGGCAGGTATTTCTAGTAGTAGTGCTGGTGGAAGAACAGCTGCTGGATTTGGTGGTGCCGGCGGTTCACCTTTTGGTGGTGATATTTCTCCTGATGATCTTTTCAATATGTTTTTTGGAGGAGGAGGCGGCGGTGGTTTCCAACAATTTGGTGGTTTTGGTGGTCCAGGTATTCGTGTTCATACTTTTGGTGGAGGTGCTTCACCTTTTTCTGCATTTACTCAAGGTACAGCTAATGCTCGTAATTATCGTAACGCAGCTGCTGGTGATGGTACAAGAGGAGCTACTGCTGGTAATAATCAAGAGCAATTTTCTATCAGACAGTTAATTGAATTATTGCCATTGGTCTTATTATTTTGTATACCATTATTATTTTCATTATTTGGAGATTCATCTTCTTCAACAGGTTTAAGGACTCCTCCTTATGAATTTAAATCTGTCCCTCCTTATACTTTGGAAAGAACAACTCCATTACACAAGATTCCTTATTACGTTAAACCTGATGATTTAACTCAATTAAATGATCGAAGATTACGCCAATTGGATCGTCAAGCAGAAGTGTCTTATATTCAGATCCTCAAAAATCGGTGTTATAATGAGTATGAGAACAAGCAACAAAAAGTCCAAGATTCCAGAGGTTGGTTTTTTGTTGATACTGATGCTTATAATGAAGCTATGAAGATCCCATTACCTAGTTGTGATAGACTGGATAGTTTAGGAGTTGCCTACGGTAGATCATGAAAAACACAACCCACAAAAAAGATTTATCATTAAAATGAAAGAGCTGCATAGTAGTAGAGCATATATATACATATATATAATAACAAAATAACATTTGGAATATTGACTGCTGAAATTTTAAATCTTATTCTATAGCGCTCTGCTGATAGTTCCCACCTTCCGGGTTGTTGGTTACCTTGCAACTAAAGTGAATTCCAACTCAACTTCCTCGCTCTCCAGATCCAATTCTCAACTTCGCGCAACTGTCCCATATATCCTTTGACTGCTGTGTCTCGAACGAAGCGAGAACCGGCGTCTATGGACACCTCGGCGGGTGATTTCACAGTTAATCTCGATTGTGTGCAATTCTCTTGAAGATCTCTTGATGGTATATTATTTGCCAAGTACACGTAATAGATAGATATCATACCAAGCGAGATCGAGGATTCTAATAGCTCCTTAGTCCCTGCGAACCGTTATATTGATCGTCTTATAAATATGCATATTGAAAACTATCTAGTGCGCAGGAATTAGACGCAGGATCAATACGCATGAAAATCATCCTGAAAGGGGATGACTGAAACGTCATTCATTCCTCATTCAAAAGTAGATTACCGCTCGAAGATGAGGTCGATCGAAATTGAATTTAATTTGATGCAGGATTTGTGAGGAGTTCGGCGGCTGGGCCAAAGCTAAGGCTAAATATATTCGGGAAACAACGTTTTGAGTCTGTGCTACTGAAGGCTCCATTCTCTCTACCCCGCCAACAATATAGATTGATCGTCATAGGCTTTGCGCCAATATTAAATATTTGCTTTAACTAATCAGATGAACTAGAAATAGGAGTGGTATTTAATTCTTGTATAAACTGTTGTATTGGACCAGGATGGGATTAGCAGTGGCCTCCGACGGGATTAGCAGTGGCCCCCGGCGGGTGGCCGAGGCAGGCAACGGGTGTGGGTATTTCAGTGTATAATTCGTCGGCGGGTCCTAGATGGTATCAGCCGTCCACAGATCTTCATTTAATGTTTCAGATGATGTATAAAAGTTAGGGTAAAATACTAAAATAGGAAAGCCATAATTTAGATTTTAATATGTAGTTAACTCTTTATGGCTGGTTAGTTTTCGTTTATATGCATGTAAATAAAACAATCGATGATAAACATTGATCTAAACATTGAATGCAGAAAGTGAGCGCGGAAAATTAATTTGTTATCAAGATCAAGTAAGGGAGGACCCTGAAGTTACTAAGAAAATTGGGTTCCTGGGACTGATCCACTATTGGCTCGATATATATGAAAATACTTCACGTTTGAAATTAACAAAATAAAGATCTTCTTTCACTCAACCAAGAATGTATCAAAAGTATAGACACAGAACGGTATAGCGAGTTATCATGACAAAACCAGACTGTTATGCTAAAGTTGTGAGAGGAAATGAAACTGGACAGTTAGTCTATTGCTATGAAGGGAGAGTTCAATCCCCTAATTCACTACAAGGAGGCCAGGTAGTGTTAATTTAACTCTAAGAGTAACACCAGAATTGATGTACTGGGCTTTTACCCAGAGCCCGTTCTATATTTTTTTTTCTCGGTCCTGTCTCCACCACAGATTCCACTATTAACCTCCTTCATTTTCGATTAATGCACTCTACAGAATTGTGTCTATATATAACTTTATAGGTGGTGAACCAAATGAAAGGTTACATATATGTTAACGTGTTAACGTGTTAACGTGTTGCAATGAAAAACCGAATAGCAAACTGAGCAACTTAAAGTTTGATTCACCGAGTCCCATCGAACCAAGCAAGGGGTAAGTAAAACTTTGTTAGAGACAAACATATTGACGCGTGCCTTAGCTGCATATATTTCTGCACCGCAGTACAGTAGAGCACATACCAGCCCACTACAAAGTATACAGTGTACTGACTCCTTTTCTCAGCAGCTACTTACCACAAACAGTAAGTTTATTAACGCCAGCTAAAAAGTACAGATCTAACTAACAAAAACAACACTAATAATCTATGGATCTGGCTTAATTAAACGGCACAATCTACACATAGACTCTGAAATTTCTACTGTACAATACAGATCTAGCTAACCAACTCAACTAACTCACAGTACATGATCAGATCTAAAAAGCGCTTCTACTTGACTCAGGAGACAGTGGCTAAATATGTTGTGTCTGTTGGCATGCCTGATAACAATAATCTATATATCTGGTGCACGAAGTTCAGTGTCGATCTTGATCCACACTTGAATTACTCCTCTTAGTTGAAGTTTTAGCCAAGACTTTCCATCAGAAAGGAGGTTTAACAGTCACTACTGTACTGTAGTGTACGGACCGTACATACGTTAAGTACGTAGTAATACATTTAGCAACCTGCATTCAAGTGCATTAGATCCACCAAAAATAGACCACGCACACAGACCGACCGAGCAGAACCACTCGAGGGAAGGACACTACCCGAGCCGAAACAGATATAGGATAGGTCTGAAACATACGGGGGAGATTGCTTCTTCATCACGCCCGAGCCACAATTCATTTTCTTCGACATTGCAAGCCACGATTTATTAAATCTTCATAACAAGTATTTGAACTTGGTTCTTTGAAAACAGTTGGCTGATATAATTGATTCGTTAAAGCGACCAGCCACTTTGATATTTATACATATCACTTGAGTTATAGAATTAGATCGATATACAGTACATACGGTACACACAGTACACACAGAAAGGAGTATTGATCTCTATAGCATATCTTCGTTGGAAAGTGTACTATATAGGAAGGAGTTATCTCTATATTTTCTTGGAACTTATAGAAAGGATCTGAATATTAATCGGAGATATAGAAAGAAACTAGGTCTTGAAGCTATAGAAACATACAAGCTCTTGAAGCTATAGAAAGAAACTAGGTCTTGAAGCTATAGAAAGGAATTAGGTCTTAGACGAAGAGTAGTCAGGTCTATTTCTATCTCTTAATTTTAAATCTAAGATTATTAGAAGAGTTGTTGTGATCGGTTCGAAGTTACTGTCAGTCAAGTCTTTGAACTAAGTTATAGAAACTTTGATTTATTGATCTTGGTGGTGTATCATTATACATACATTGAACTGTGTTATAGCATATAACTTTAAAGTTATACATATAACTGGTTACTGGATATATATATACATACATACACGCATAATACGAATCACTGGGTGTCCCCTGCCTGTCAATATCAAGCATTCAAAGGGTGGTGCTGCTGTGTGCCATCTTTCTTATCAAGGGGTTTATAAAGGGGCTGTTTATTTTCAGATTGGATTGAAGAAGGAAGATCCTGTCATACCGTTATACAGGATAGTATACTATTGTATACATATATATATCTAAATACCCGCGACAATTTAAAAGACAAAAATAATCATATCGAGGGCAATAATTGGGTGGATTACTTTTTTCGTTGGATAGTAGTCAAGTCGGACTGCTTGTTGGAATAGTTGAATCACATTCTGCTAATTGGATTGGAGAACTAGCTGGACATTAATTGGAGTATTGGACAATAGAGTCGAAGTTAAAATTGTATTATATCTTATCATATCTTTTTGACCGTTCAATCTTAATATCTTTTGGGACATCTAATTTTTTATTATTTTAATTTGCTTTACTTTTTCGCATTCGCATTTTACACTACACCCATCACATTCATTATTTATTATTATCATTTCATAATGCGGTCATTATCTTTATCTGCTTTAATTGCATTAATCATATCAGCATCATCAGCTGCCCCAACGACACCTGCTTCATTCTCATCTCCTTTATATAAAAGGTCATCAATAGGAACTTCAACATTGGCATCTATTACAAAAACATCTCAATTATCTGATACAATGGTTTTAGTAGCTGATATTCTATCTGGCGTACGAGAATTATCAACTAGTTTGACCTCTTCATCTGATATTAGTGATGTTACGAAATCTGCTACTGGGCTTGTTAGTCAAGAAGGTAATGATATTTCTTATTATCTAGTAATGCAGATTGGTTCAACTGGGCAAAATTTCAGTGTAATTATTGATACTGGTTCTTATTATACTTGGGTATATGGTTCGAATTGTACTGATTCGGTTTGTACTTCTCATCAACAATATAATCCATCTGATTCTTCTTCGAGTTTAAATGAGAATAATGAGCCATTTTCAATTACTTATACTACAAGTGCCATTAATGGTACAGTTTTTAATGATATAGCATCGTTTGCTGGGTTTGAAACCAGACTAGATTTGGGTGTTGCTGGTCAAGCTGGAAATACTTTTGCATCCTTCCCTATTGATGGCATTATGGGATTACCTGCTAATGAGTTTTCTGCTAATACTTTCCCTAGTATTTTAACTACATTAAAAGATCAATCTTTAATTTCTGAGAAAGTTTTTGCTGTTAATTTGGGAATGTCTGCTGATCCCGATGATCAAGGAAGTATTACTTTTGGTGGTGTTGATACTTCAAAATATAACGGACAAATTTCTTATACAAATTTACAAGCAAATCAAATCTTATGGACTTTGCCTATTGATAATACTTCTATTAATGGTAAAGTCATTGATTTTGGTGGTTCTAGATCGGCTGTTGTTGATACTGGTACAACTTTAATTGTTATGCCTCCTGATGATGCTCTTAAACTTCATGGTTTTATCGCTGGTTCTGAAACTGATGGTACTAATTTTGCTATTCCATGTGATACTAATGTTCTTATTAACATTGAATTTAGCGGTGTTCAATGGCCTCTTACAAGTGAAAATTTTATAGGTGGTCAACTTCAAAATAACGCATCAATGTGTGCTACTAATGTCCAAGGTTTAAATCTTCAAGATTCAAATTGGATTTTAGGTGATGTTTTTTTGAAAACTGTTTATACTATTTTTGACATGGATGAGCAACGAATAGGTTTTGCTAATAAAACAATTGGTTCGACTGATGATACTCCTAAGGATTCTTTAGTACTTGCATCTCTTTCAAATTTTTCCAGTATTAGTAGTTCACAATCTTCAACTAGTACTAATCCGACATCAACATCTATATCGACATCATCGACATCATCAACATCTTCCTCCTCCTCCTCCTCATCATCATCATCTTCATCATCGTCGTCATCATCGTCATCATCGTCATCATCGTCATCATCATCATCATCATCATCATCATCATCATCGTCATCGTCATCAAGTTTGCCTTCAACATCTGCTTCGACAACTGCTGATCAATCCAAAAGCTCTGCATTTTCATTATCTATGCACATTCCTACAATACAATTAACCGCTATCCTGTTGCTAATATTAGCTGCGGTATAGACTAAGATCTCTCCATCGAGTTTTTGTTTTAGATTTTTTACTCTTTTGTTTCCATTTAGAATTTTAACGTTATCTACATCTTATTAATGATTACAACATTTAACATACAAATAGTTCTAGCATACATGTATCAATAATATTCCTCATCCCCATTATCCCGTTTTGCCCATCTGGACTAATGATTGTCAATTATAAACCTGGCTCATCTGACCCAACCCGGCCAACCGTAGTGTAACTGCATCATTTAACATCTTATAATAAACTTTCGTTTAATTACTTATTCCCCGAAGGTTCTCGGTTCGTACGTGAGATCAAGACCCTGTAGATCTTTTTCCGTTTTCATCTAAAATTAATGTTTATCGTGCGGCTTTTTACTGCCTTATTTTTATTCAAAGGGTTTCCGAGCGCAGTGGAAGCGAAAGCGAGGGGGCCTAAGGGTTACCGGTTACGACTTCAGCTGCCAGAGGTATATCGGTGAGAACTGCTCCGTCGCTTCGGACTGTCATCCATTTGTGGTGCTACTCGATTATCACGTCCCTTCGTATCTTCTTCGGTACTTGGCCGGATTCCGGGGATCCATCACGAAGATTCAGCCGTGCTAATATGTAAATTATCCAGTGAACTCTCGGAGCAACTTCATCATCAATTTTTTACTTGTACCCCTCCGTCCTGCCTTCGCTCTTGAAGATGAACTCGGCTACCAAAACTCTTATTGCCGTAGTTGGAACCACTGGGGTGGGAAAATCGCAACTCAGTATTGAGATTGCAAAAGCCCTTAATGGTGAGATAATCAATGGTGATTCGATGCAGGTATATTCTGGGCTGGACAACATCACCAACAAGCATCCTATAGCCGAGCGTGAAAATATTCCTCATCATCTTCTCGGCCATGTTAACTGGAAAGATGAGTACAGTGTGAAACAGTTTGAAGATGAAGCTATCTCGATAGTAAGTGATGCGAGCAAAGAGATCAGGTCTGCGACCCTGCTGATGGAGGACAATTCTAACTTTCAGGTCAATGATATTCATTCAAGGGGAAAGCTTCCGATTCTGGTAGGAGGAACCCATTACTATATTCAATCTTTGTTGTTCAAGAACAGCACGATTGCCTCATCAAAGGATATTCCACAGTTCGATCTGACTGAGGATCAGGAACAGATCTTGAACTCTTCTGACTCAGTTATACTTGAACATCTTAAGAATGCAGACCCGGTGATTTCACAAAAATTCCATCCAAATGATACACGAAGGATAAGAAGAGCCTTGGAGGTTTTCTATACGACTGGAAGAAAGCCCTCTGATATTTATAATGAACAGCAACAGCAACAACTGGACAACGATAAAACTGGAAACGAAGCTATTGATAATTTCGCTGCTCGACTTAGCATGAGATATAGATCGTTGATTTTATGGGTATGGTGTGATAAAAATGTTTTAGACCCACGATTGGATTCTCGAGTTGATCAGATGTTAAAAAATGGTCTTTATAAAGAAATTCAGGACATGTATCAGGAATATAAATCAATAGAGGCACAAAACGGACCTGGTTCCGTTGATCTGGAAAGAGGAGTTTGGCAGGTGATTGGATTTAAACAATTCTTACCATGGCTAAAAGGGGAAGTATCAACCCCAGATTCTGGAATAGAGACTATGAAACAAGCAACTAGAAAATATGCCACAAGACAGACCAAATGGATTCATAAGAAACTTCTCCCTATGTGTCAATCTCAATTACCATCTGGGGAAAAAGATGCTGCATTATTAGATGCCACAGATTTAAATCTGTGGAAAGAAAATGTGTTTTCCCGAGGAATGACGATATGTAAAGAATTTATAGAGTCAGAAGGAAAGAGAACCCCTCCGAATTATTCGGTTTCATTGGCACCTCGAGGAAGAGAGTCCTTACTTGAAGCTCGTAGTAGTGAGAAAGCATTTAACGCTGATAAATGGAAGCATTTCACATGCGATATTTGTACCAGATTAGATAAAGAGAACTCTATTTCCATAGGCGAAGAAGCATGGAAAATCCATATAAGCAGCAAACGACACAGATTGGCAGCAAAAAAATTAGAAAAGCAAGACAATTTTCGCAAGTGGCGAGAACTACAACAAAATAAAGCACAAGAAACTTTTGAACCCGACGAAAAGAGACAACGTCAAGATTAAAAGGGCCCCTACAACTGGTCTGTGGAATGCAACAGGATCTTAGAGACGGCCTTGCTGGCAAATCTCCGTGAATACATCTTACTTTCCCGAAATATGGCGACTGGAAGACTTCCCAATGGTGCGATATGCAGCGACACAGACCATATCCCGCGCTCAATGCACTGAGGGTCAACTAAAGAATCAGAAGAAAGGCCCTGGAAGGATAGAACCGTTCAGATAGGAGCTATTGAGACTTAATTAAAAGTTATATATATATGTACATGTTTCAACTGAATCGTATTCCTTTGGACGGATCCCAAGTTCCTGGCGGTTGAGGTTGCGGAGCAGGCAGAGGTTTAGAATCATCATCAACAGCACCAACAATCGGTACTTCGTTAGCAGTTAGAGCTGCTTCTAGGTCCCTACCTTGCACTCTTCGCTCATAGAGAAATTGTTTGCATTGTTGTAGTAAGTCCTGTAGTTGAACTGTAACTCCATTGTAGAAGTTTAATGCATGTTCACAACTGGTTCGAACATCGTTGTATCGTGAATATGCTTGCTCGAGACTTTGTACTGCATTTTGTCTGTCTGTATAACCGATATCTGTTTGGCTGGTCTCTAAAAATGTAGCATTGCGTCGTTCGATAACTTCAACCAGATATTTCTGTTTATCTCCTTGGTCCTGCACCCAAACGAGATCTTTATCAAAAAGGCCCAAACTCTGACTATAAACTGACTCAAACAGAGATGCTTCTATTTTAGTGGGAGAATCAGCTGAACGCTGAATTTCATCATATTTTTTTATGATCTGAGGAACTATTACAGTTAATTAGCGAAAACAAAAAAATCCCTATCGTGCCTTTTTGTTTGAAATCTTCATGGTTGGAGTTCTAAATACTTACGCAGATCAAAATTCGTCACCCCCGCATGTAGTGTTTTGATATACTGGACTCGTTCATGTTCCATTCCTCTGCTCTTCGACAAAGCGGCTCGAAGATCACTCATACCCTGTTCTAGGGCTGGACTCAGCTTCACAACAACTGCATTAGGAAGAAAAGACTCCATAGATGTCTGACCATCCTCAAGGACTCCAAGTAATCCTTCAACAGAGACCAGTTTTTCCTCAGCTTCATTATCACTTTTAGCGGCAATGGAAAGGTACTCTTCATATGTATTATGAAGATCCCAGATATCTTCAGCTGCCTCATGAGATGGTGATCGAGTCCATCTCTTGGTACCAAGTGTCGTGCGGAAGTAATTATCTTCCTTCTCTTCAACAACTAGAGTATCAGTTGCTTCCTTGAAGAGTTTGTGGGCCTGACTAGCCATCCTCCGCACATCTTGTAGACTCTGTCTCAATCTAGTAATTCCGCCATTAGCTCTTATTTCCTCAGAATAACTAATCAGTGATTGGGGGATTCCTAACGGTTTCTCTACGGCATCTAATGCACCAGGAAGGTTTAATCTTTGTAATTCTGTATGTAACCTAGAAGTGAGAGCTTCAGTTTCGGAAATAATATGACGTTGAACGTATGCTTCAATCTTTTCGGAAAATGCTTTGGCAGTCTGGTATAAAATGTAGGGAAGAAGAGATGCAAACATACTTTGCTTATTCTGAGGGTCACCCGAAGATATAATTTCTGGAAGAATAATAGGTTTAGAAACTGCAGATCGACCAATTGGCGGCAAACTTTTTTCATCCAGGACTTCTTGTAAATAGATTAAATCGTTATCTTTATCAGCTCGAATAAGATCAGCTTTTGACTTGAAATTTAAACCAGAAATGTCATCCAAAACTGTTGAACACACATATTTACTATGCTTCAAAGCCGAAGAACACAAATTAACACAGGCTTTTAATCGAGCAACTTCTTCGCCATATTTTGATCTATCAAGACAGTCTACAGAAGCTCTATATTGAGCAGCTGCAGCGAAATGATATCTTTTACATGCAATATGCTCAACCCATTCTGACTTAAGAATTGAGCTTCGATTGCAGTAAGTTGTTGCAGTATTATATAATTCAGAAACTTCATTAGCTAGTTTTGCTATTGTGATATCCTTAAGTTCATCTGTAACAGCCTTTAACCAGAAACATTCTTGAGCTTGTGCTAGGTTTAAATAAACTAACGACTCCAGCGTATTTTTATCTAAAGCTAATGGAAGAGGATGTTCAAAATCAGGCAGGACCTCATCAATCAAATATCGAAAGGCACCTGCTGATAATTGAAATTGCTGATAAGCTTTTTTGAGTCCATCTTGATGGTTTGTTTTAGGAATTTTGCAAGCCAATTGTGAATATATACCTCCAATATTATATAAAATATTAATTCGTTCAAACTGAAGTGATCTATGAGAATTCGCTGCATTAGTGGCATATCCCAATGTATTATACCAAACAAAATCAAGTCTAATCTATAAAAAAGAGAAGAGTACAGTTAGTGTCACGTCGCTGGAGCGTAACCTCAGACCCCTGGGATTTATCCTTGAATCACCCACCGGAGGAACATGAAATTGCTTCTCATTAGCCTCTATTAACAACTTACATCACTGGGAAATTTCGCAATTATACCAGTCAGGATAGTATAGTATCTGAAATAGTTAGTTAATTTATATGTATTTACCGAATTAATCCAATCGTACATACCTAACCAGATCATCTAATGAACTTTGGGTACATTGTAACTCAACTATATTACTTCGAGCACGCTCTACTGCATCCAGCTCTTTGGCATATTTGTCAGGATGCTGATTATATTCCTGTTCAATGCAAGTTTGTAAAGCCAGACTTAAAGATACCGAATCAGTTCGTCTCAATGGCACAGCCAACATATTATCATCGTCCGACATTTTGAATTGAAAACATGAAGGAGATATAAAAAGAAACCAGAACAAGAGAATGATGGTGATCATTGAACTGGGCATCGATAAAATGCTTAAAAAGGATTTTGTATGTTATCTCCATGGGTACAAGAAATTATAAATGCTTGTAAAGGATGTTTTGTTTGTCACTTGATTTGATTTGCGGGGATAAGAATTTCTGATAGTAAATGCTTGGTGGGGGTGTGCGGGGAGAGGGGGGGAAGGTCGAAGAATTATTTCATCGTCGAGATTGTGACCCAACTTGGATTCGTTTATTACGTTTAAATTTAGGTTATTTAGTTATCATGCCAGGATGTGAAAGTCTGCAACAAAGAAAGTGTTTTGCTGTGACATTCGCAATGTGTTAGTATGCAACAATAACAGTGTGTTAGGCCACGGCATTCATAGAGAATGAACTAAGGACACAGTAAATAATATATATATGGTTCAATCTATCACAAAACTCCTTTTTTTTAAGGGCCGGAGTACTTGTATTTCTTCGAAATGTATGGCTAGTACTCCTTGAAGTCGATTTAACTCAATTATATTGCTAATAAATGAATTGCTTAAACCATATCCCGTAGCTGGGTTCCACACAGTAGGTAAGGCTCTGCCCGAGATCTTATTGCCCTGAATTTCATTCAATTAAGCCCTGCTGTAAGCAAACTTGATATAATAGCTGAGAATATCGGGCCAATTGTAACATACGAAGGTCATGATGACCAGTATAGACGACCACTATTGGACTATTGGCTATCTCAAACTCCCCATGTACGGATATAAGATTGATAGCGGTTAGGGTAACATATATGACTAGATTACGTGTAAGCATCTACCGATCCGATCCCAGCAAGGCAAAGCCGGGGAGAAGGTTTGAAGGAATATTCTATTATAACTATTATATGCTTATTTGTTCTTCTTCCTTAGAGCAAACTAGGAGGGAATTTGTTAAAATCCACTTGTTCTTTGACTTCACGACCATCTATAGTGAAAGAAATTCGGAGACGTAAGCGCACATTTCCTCCTGGAGGTCCAGAAACTTTCATAAGTTGTTTTGCAGATTGCCCAGGTGACAGTATAGAAGAGGTAAGAGCTTGTAATTGGAGCTTCTGGCTTTTAGGAACAGCAACTTGGAGAACGAGATCAGAAATGTCAGAGCTGGCGCTGGTATTAACAAAACTAGCAGCAATAGTAACAGAGCCCGGTGATTCTTTTTGAGGTTGAAAAGTTAATTTGAGATTGTTCCCATCGTAAGCATCCACTACTGACCCTGACTGAACAGTGCCTACTGAGGATGTAGTGCTACTAGAAATATTTTCAAGGTTCAATAAATCCGAGGCACCACCAGTGGAAGTAGATGTAATATGAGGGGCAGTAGTTGAAGCAGTGGCGGCGGCAACCGGACTAGGTCCAAATAAATCAAGAATATTTTGATTTGTAGATTTGGAAGGAACAGCATTGACAATTGTAGAGGAAGAATCAGTACCATCGAGACCACCAAGAAGGTCCCCAGATGAGGCAGCACCACCCGACGAAGAACCAAAAATATCTGAAAGCAAATCATTAGTAGTAGGACCACTACGAACGCCATTTCCATTGGTAGATGTAGAATCACTAGCTAAATCAAGAAGCAAATCATCAACAACATTAGTAGCTCCTGATGGTCTAACAACATGATGGGCCTTTTTAGGTTTGGCTTTCTCTGCTTGTTTGGTCAAATCCTCACGATTTTCTGGTGGAGGCATTTTCTCTAATACACCTTTTCGAACCGAATCATAACCAAATAAAACATTATATTCAGCAACACGTTGCTGAACTTCAACATTAAGAGAATCCGCGTTAGATTGAAGTATACGACGAATTCTTTCAATCTCAGAAGCAGATGAAAATCGTACAGTCAATTTCATAAGTGCATTAAGAACATATTCTTTAACAACTTCAGTAGCATAAAGACTACCAAGAAGCGTTTCAAAAAGTGAAACGATATCTGACTCACTAACTTGATGAACCAATTCTTCTTCTTCATAGGAACCACCTTTTAAAAGAATATTAGCATATTCTCCAATTAACCATACTCCAACCAAGGTTAATCCTTCTTGAGTAATATCTTGTTTTAATGCAGAATATAATTTTTGAACCGTATATAATTGTAATTCATCAGAATCGGTAGTAATAACCAAAGTAATAAATGCAGAAAGAACATTTTCTTTTGCATAAGAACCAGCAAGTTTAAGAGCTCTTAAAATTGTATCTATATGCCAACGTTTATTAGGAGCATATCTCTCAGCAGCAACAGCGATTTGAGAAATTAAACTTGTTTTAAATTCACTATCAGCAGTTTCAAGGAAAGCCAACAATTCACGAACCAAAACACGAATATTTTGATCATTAATAAGTGCAAATGATAGATCTAAAGCTCTTCGACGAATAGAAATATCAACATCTTGTAAACATTCTATAATAGTTGAACGATGTCTTTGAACAGCAGTAGATTCAACTTCAATAACTTTTAAAAGAGTATTTAAAGCAACATATCTAGTATTATTATCCTTTGTAGTAAGGAATTTTCCTAATATATTAACTCCTAAGACCCTTAAACCAGAATCGGCTTCGATTCCAAAAATAGTCAAAACTGTTTCATATAATACAGCATTACCAACATTTTTAGAAGAATCAGTATTTGAAGCAATTTGTGCTAGAATATCACTCATTTGTTCTGAACAACTAGGATCACCAGCTCCTAAAATCTTCAAAAGACGTAATAATTTAACTTGTAAAAATGGATCACTAACACCAACAACATCATGTTCAGGAGCATAACCTGAACTAGATAATACTTTTAAATGCTTAATTAAAGTAGGAACCAATGGACGAAACTGTGGCACAAGAACTTCAGGATCATTATCACAAAGATCATAGACTAAAGAAGTAGCACATAATAAAACACCATGATTTTTATCATTTAATAACATTTTGGCCTTTTCAATAAAGATTTCTTCTAATTCAGGTACTCTTCGTACAATTCTCATAGCACATAAGGCAGCTTTTTTCTTAAGATAAGGATTTGATGAAGACATGATTTTTTCAATATCAGCAAATAGATCTCTTGCCATTTCTGTAGAAGCAATATTTGCTAATGTACATAAAGCGAGAGCCACCACATATTGATTAGGATGAGACAAATCATTAGACAACGAATTGGTTACAAGAGTTAAAACTTCTTGATTTTCATCTAACAGCAACATTGTACCTAAATAACCCAATCTTTTATCAGAGAATTTCGACGTGGCTAATAATTTAAGGCATTCCACTTGACCAAAATGAGTACGTTCACCTAAAGTAAACAGATATAGTAATTTTGCAACATTTTGTCTTCT
This sequence comes from Sugiyamaella paludigena, assembly GCA_030579875.1. Classification (NCBI taxonomy): domain Eukaryota; kingdom Fungi; phylum Ascomycota; class Dipodascomycetes; order Dipodascales; family Trichomonascaceae; genus Sugiyamaella; species Sugiyamaella paludigena. The sequence continues at coordinate 741,212 of JAKTRU010000002.1, read as the reverse complement.
AATATGATTATCAGAATAATCTTCACGGAAGGAAGTACGAATAGCAGCTGATTCTTTCTGAATAACTGCTCTTTCATCCGCTATAGTTTTAGCAGCTCTAATTGCTTTAATAAATGATTTCAATGAAGTCATCTCGAGCTCTCAGACAATTCAAACTCCACAAACACAATTCACACCAATGCTTCAAAAAGAAACCTTTTCTAATCCAACAACTTGAACAATACACTATCAACTAGAAATTCAAACTGCAATATCAGGAATTATTGTCCTAAACCAAGACAAGAAAGAAATACAACAAACAACCTCCTCCTCTGTGTAATGTGTAGTGAGTGAGTAACGAATTTCGAAATTGTCTACGCTCTGCTGGCGTTGAAGATGGATTCGTTTCAAATGTTAGGGTAAGTCACGTGAATGAAAGTCACCGCATGGGGCCGCGGCCAGCGGTGCCAACCCCCTGAGACTACCAGTCTGCCTCCGGCGGCTGGGGGCGTAGCCCCCAGACCCCCTAGTTCTCGCTGCGCTTGAGAAATATTCAACTGTTAAAGCCTTAAACGATCCCATGGGGTAGATTCTCTTAGCCAGCGTTGATCTCAGCCAAGAACTCTCTAGTAAGTTAATTGTTGCAGTTGTTTTAGTATCTCCAAGCACGCATCCGTGGTTACTAATTCTACTATCATACTGTTACCATGTCAGACATGCAATCATATTTAAGATTATCTTACCAAACTTACGTACTCTTGCTCTAGACTACTCACTGTATACTGCCTATTACGGTCCGCTGATCTCGTCTTGTAGTCAAAGCTATGGCCAATTATTAATCATAGACCGCTCTGAAATTTTGCTATTACCATTTCCTTCTCCGAATGCCTGTGCCCTGATGTATTCAACAACGTCTGACATCGTTTAGAAGGCTGTGGACTGGTGTAACAGTAATTCATTTAATTTAGGAAAGTCATGTTATAGAATCTAAGTCAAATGATGAATATATAAAACGTCCTCATACATACCATTATCTCTACATAGTACGACAATTACAAAATTCATCTCCATCTTTTTGTCTTTTTTAGAATGAAATTCAGTATCGCCTTCGCCACATACACCAACGAAGGGCCCATCTCTGAGTATGGTACAGATGACTCTGTCTATATTGAGGCTCGGGATAAGATCGTTTCGTGCGACACCTACGTAGTAGGGTCTTGGGAACCATATAAAGTTTGTGCGAACTGCTCCACGATCCCGCTCGGAACCGAAGTTCGAGCAAGGCCCCCCCTCAATAACTGGCCCGATGAGCATTCAGAATGGTTCACGACAATCAGCCAAGAATACTGTTCAGGCGAATTTTCTCGACAATTGATTTCATGGGGAGAATGGCTGAATGTTGAACCCGAGACTCGAGCAACCGCAGCCGGAAGCAAGTGTACAACCAGAATCGAGAAGAATATTCGAAGTTGGCAGGTTGATCAATATAAAGCTATCCCATCATGTGAAGAACTTCTTCCTGGAATAAAGTTTCGTGGAAAGAGCTCAAGTAAAAGTCCGATTGACGAAGAATTTACTCCCTGGATTGGGAATGTAGGGACAGGGAGGGACCGTAGGAACAAACTGGATTACACCTTTTCTCATACTCAATGGAGACCAGGATGTAGCCATAGGTGAGTGGGAATATAACTGAGTGTCTAATGCAATGAATGTAGGAAATATATAAAGAGGTTATATTTTGATGTATTCCTGTTATCTTTGAATTATAGCTTGAGTTTTGGAAAAGGCGTGAATATTTTCTCCATGTTGTGCATTAAAAAGCCCGGGAATCAATGATACCTATCATAATGATTCAAAAATTCAACCGCATACTACTCTAGTTTCTAAAGAACACTCGATTGCATCATGCTCTCCAGCGCAGGGATCTGGGGCTACGTCCTCAGCCGCCGGAGGCAAACCGGAGGATATATAATTTCGGTGGGTATACGTCAGATAGTAGTTTAGGCACCCGATCGAAAAGTTTATGGCCGCGGAACAATTTTATAAAAGGCGGGGTAAACTGCCTGAAACAAGCTAGGTTAATTTTAGCGGAATATCTCAAATCGGCCATTATGAGACTTGACTGGTAATTGTCTGTCATGTCATGTCATAGAATAGGACTGTCAAGAATCATTTGATACTTGATTGCTGATTAACTTATCTATCACATGGATCAATATTGTAACTCGTGTGTATGAGTACCTCAATATACAATTATAACTTTCTGAGTAATATGCATAGTTATGCAGTCTTGTTCGTATCGATTTTACCGGCGTTAAAAACTGTTGTAAGCCGAGATGTCAGCCTGCATACAAAAATAAACTTGACCGCCTCACGCGCCTTAAATGCAGGTAACCACGAGGACAGCCATCCGAGACGGGAATACAGCACCAACATGTAACGTTAAGTTACAACAGCAAGATAAGAGCAATTCAAACAAAGAATTACTTTAGATCAAATTTATCTCTAAGGAACTGCCTGGTTTTAACATATAATTTATATATTTCTACTGGCTAACGTTAAAGTTACTAGTAATTCACTGGTTTTACCTAACGGTCGGAAGCCGACAGATCGGACTTCCCACTCCGGTCACAAATTAAGTTAGTTCACCATTCGTAAAATTCGGTAAAACGGCCTTATTATAGATATGAGAGACCCCTTACCTCGTCAACAGTAACAAATAGTCCCTGATCATATTTTCTCAGTAGCGTTACGCCTCTGGAGGGAGAAGAGGTATCCCTGTCCGCGGAGCAAAGGTTTTAAGTCCTCCGGTTGTCTTCGAAAATAATCTGGTCATATACTAGAAGCCGCACCTGACATTATTTCGAGCCGCGCAGAAGATCTTCTAAGATCTTAGTTTTGTTCCTATCTCGATCAGGAGAGTTAGAGCGATCAGGTGGGGTAAGTAGTAGCATATATTATATCAGGCCAGAAAGGGCATGCTTTCAGAGGGCGTGTTGATACCAGAAAGACGCCTGATCAGTCTAGTGTTTTGATTTGATTGCGTTGACTTAGATGTTGTAAAATTATACACCGTACAAATTCACAGACACAGATTGCAAACGCACATGCATCAGTACAGAAGATATCTATGACGTTGATTGACAGATATATCGTGACAGAAACAGCAACTAATGTATTAACAATATTATAGAAAATCTGAAACCAATAATTCCGTCAAAAATGTATCAGCCGTAACATACAAAAACTGAAAGCAATCATCCAGTCAATATAAACTATCTCCTTCATCAGTCCGAAGTTAATTTTGTATTCCGTGAATCTTCCCGTAAAAACCCGTTATGAATAAAACTCTTAACTAGCTCCAGCTTCATGAACCCGTGTATCGGTTGATATTCTTCGTACAATAATCTCTATTAGCTGATACCAATTACAGCATACTTTTCCTAACTCTCCTGCATACGCACGGATCCAGCTGGCACAAACGGCCGGCTGGAACGGCCACCGCCTATCTTTCATATCCTCTCGATCAAACGATCAATAGTTTCGAACGGCTGTGACAAAAAGTGTGATGATAAACCCAATCAGGTGAGTCCAATAGTCAGAACGCGCGCTAGCTATACACGGATCGGTTGATCGACCTTGGGACAGACTATCAGGGAGAAGGAAGTTTGGTCGTCTGTCTGCCTCAACACCCGCCGGAGTCTGTAGCTGCCGACCCAAGACTATCGAAGTTAATCGAACCCGAGTTAGTGTAAATATGAGTGAGTGAAAGCGACAATGAGAGTGGATTAATTGATTTGAGTTTGTGTTTCGCTGTGTGAGTGCTTAAGTGAGTCAGTATGAGTGTTTGAACACGGGTTCTATTTCTTGGTCTCTTGGTCTCTTGGAACCATATTAAATAGTGACAGCTAAGTTACTGCCTACATACATATGGTACACTTGTACAGTAGTAGAACTCTCTTACAGACTCTTTGCTTGCTGTTAACTACTGCAAAACTGCCCATAATAATTATCTACACCTGCACTACAAGCTATAATCTACTAATCCTAATCTGGTTACTACTACCTTATTCAGATTTAACATGCTGTAAACCCTAACATTTATCCGTCGGATAAGTTAAAAAAAATAATCCCAAATAATAACCTGCAAATATAGACCTATACCCAAAATAATAAAAAAATAATGCATGAACTACCAGGTTTATATATATACCAGTCGGCGCGACATCATTTCATGTTATCATTATTTTTGGTTATTGATAATGGATATTTATTTAAGATAAGGGAAATATATATAGTATATTAGGTTTAAATTAGTTGAGTTTTGAATTTGATCATCTTCAATAACCCCCTCTTTTGTTTGTCTCACCCACCCCCTTTTTATGTAACTGTAGTCTAAGTAATTCGATCTGGTCATGATATTCGAACCAAATTATATTTAACGACATTTAAAGACATTCAAAGAACTTCAAAACGACATTTAAAGACATTCAGCGATATTTAACGACATTCAGCGACATTTAAAGAAATCATTTTAACGACATCTAATCTAAAGATATTTTGAATAATTTAACCTATGGTCACATCATGTCAGAAAGACACTTCTTAAGAAACCCCTTTTCGGGCCCAAAACATAATATTCATAATCTATTACATTCACAACAATCTTCATCCCAGGATAATTCTCCTCATGCAAATAATTCAGATGCAAGTATTGATGAGCCTTTATCATTACATCTAACCACTACTTCTGAGAGTAATATATCAACTATTTCAAGGCAAACCTCAAACAACAACAGCAATAACAATAACAATACTACACCAAATCTATATTCTTATTGTTTAGGAAAACCTCGCACTTTAATTAGTTCCCATTCTGGTACCATAACTTTAGCTTTATCTGTTCAGGAACCTTGTGTTTTTTTAACATGTTGTCCACCAGGCGGAGCTACTTCATATCGTGATTTAGGAGTTGAAGGTCCTCATGGTGATAATAATACTAATAATAACAATGATGTTCCAACACGGCCGATATCACCACCCCGTCTTAATTTTTTAAGGAGTAATACTAGCAGTAATAACAGCGAAGGTGCTGCTAGTCATAGTCATCATACTCCATCTACTGTGACCCCTCCTGAAGAGCGTTTATCTGAACAACCTCCTGCAACTTTAAGAGGTTCTATATTATTAAAACTCACAAAACCAACTAAATTAAAACAAGTATCTTTATCCTTTTATGGAGTTTCTAAAACAACTTGGTCTCAAACTTCTAGAATGAATATTTTAGATGAACCTCATAATCAACCAACTACTGATATAACTGATACTGTATATATAAATTGTCATGATTGGGAATTTTTACCAGATGCAAATGCTCTAGCAGGTGGTGCTGTTGAGAAAAGCTCCGATAATGATCAATCTCTCACTACTATTACAAGTGATATTTATGGAGCTGATGCAGTATTACTTAAAAATGATGATAATAGCCCTATTGCCACCACTAATACTGGTAGTGAAGGTAGAGTTCAAATTAAAGATGAAGCAAAAAGCGAAATTAAACATAATCAGACTTGTAGAACCATATCTGATTCCGATTCAACTTCAACGGTACCTTTATTTGCACCTCTTTTAGCACCAAAACGGAAATTAAGACATGCCACTACTCTTAGTCATAAAGAAGCTGTTCTATTCCCTGCCGGTGAATATGTTTATAACTTCACTTTAGCTATTGATGCTAATACCCCTGAAACTGTAACTGCTCCACATGGTTCAATTGCTTATTATTTGGTGCCGAAAGTTGTTCGCGCTGGTCCTTTTGCTTTAAATTTAGCTGGTCAACAAGAAGTGGAATTGGTTCGTAGTCCTCCCAATAACTATGATACTTCTTTTAATAATCCAATTGTAATTTCTCGTATTTGGGATAACAGACTTCATTATGAGATTGGAATCCCTCAGAAGTTTTTAACTTTGGGTACCTCTATTCCTGTCAGTATTAAACTCACACCATTAGAGAAGGTCATGGTACATAGAGTAAGAATTCAAATCTATGAAACTATACAATATAGATATTCACCTGATCCACATTTAGATTTTACTGAGATTTCTCAAAAATTAACCTTATATGAAAAAAAGGCAACATCAGATGCTATTTTGGAAACAACCGTAGATGGTATAAGAGAAACGAGGAGAAGGAAGAATTTTAATAATGGGGCACGAGAAAGAGGAACCGATCAATCTAGCAGGGACGAAAATGAATTGGTTAATTATTATGACCTCATTGCTCAAACTTCTCCCTCGTCATCAACGGCACCAAGACATCAACCACTACCACCACCCACTATCGATACATTGGCCCCGATAGTATCATCATCATCGCCACCATCATCACCATCATCATCGACACCTGACGTATCACCACTGCAGCCGGTAACATTACAAGCATCGACATCTATACCACCTGTTCGACCTTCAATCGATTCGCCGATAGAGGCAACACCTGAATATGGTTCCGGTACTGGTTCTGGTGTTATGTCTGGTTCAAGTTCAGAGGAAAATCTCTCAGATTCCAAAGAAAATACCAAGAAACTTCATGGGAATCTTTTAAACAATTATATTGAGAATGATTTTAATGAAGATTCCGGGACTACAGTTTTAAACTTTACTATTCCGTTAGTTTCTGATGCGTCTGCGTGGACAAAAATGCCCGCTCAATATAATCATGCTCGTAGCCAGCAACTACATAATGGAGAGATTCAATATTTAAGACCGGGTGTTACTTCAAGTCCTTATATTCGTGTTAAGCATCGTTTAGTGGTTTCATTTCGTATATCAAAGCATGATCGTGATGATGAGAAAAGGCGACATTTCGAAGTCAAAATTGATACACCTATTAATTTTCTCTCTCAGAGATGTATTGGTGGCAATGTTGAATTGCCAAGATATTTTAATAACAGTCTTCCTTTTGATCTACAACAAGGATCAGACATAACTCCTTTACCTCCATCCTTTGATGATGCTCTTGCTGCTATCACTGATGATGAACTTCATTTCCGAAGACCTGCTGCTCCTCCCCCTGTTATGCCTTCTCCTCCCCCAGAGTATTCTAGTATTGATTTTGAGAAATGAATTATTACACGATGACATGATGAATTGCTTTTATTTGACGACATGCCCAAATATGTACTTATATATGTATATTATTATCTTTTTGGATTTGATAATATATAATTTCTGATTCTAATATACAAATGATTGCATTATATCTAACTGTAGCTTTATTGGTTGTGTCTCGCCTAACTTGAGGTACAGTAGTTGTCCAGATCCGGCTCATAGAGTGTATCCCTGTTTCCACATCCAAAATGCAATGACCACTAAACACGTAGCAGCCCATTCCCACTCCATTTCGAGAAATAGCCAGACCCATAAAGTTCCTAATGGAGGTGCCCGTTTCATAACAGCATAATAGCCTTCTTCATGAGATGAATAGAGAATGTATCCACCAATAGCTGCAGCAACAAAGAAACTAATAATACGAAACACTCTAGTGTGTCTATATGGATGGAAGACCCCATGGATAATCGCCATTACCGGAATTGTAGTTGCGCTTTCAGCAGCTATTATATAGGAATCAATTTCTTGGCCATATTGAGTACGAACAAGAACATTAAGTACGATATTTATTGCAACAAGAGGGATGAGATACATTGTATAATCAAGAAATGTAAACATGAATTTGCCTATTGCAGTGAGCTCCTCCTCGTCTTCTTTTGGAGTGTTGTTTAAATGAATTGCTGATTTCTTTAATTTTTCAGTTACATTTTTATTTTTGGAAGATTTAGATCTCGTTTGAGTTTGAACTCTTTGAATATGATTGATAAGAGTTTCCTTGGGAACCTCAGCTTGGCCAACATAAGATGAAATATCTTCTAATGAGTCAAGTTCGACTATTTTAGGAGATTTCGGGAATGCATTTCGTTTACGAGGGGGCATTTTTAAGAAACAGGAGATATAGCGGAGTGAGTCAGGGACTTCTATATAAAGTATTTGAAATTGGGATAATGATATGAAGAACTAGAACCAGAACCAGAATCGAAGGGACAAGAACAAGAACCGAACAACTACCGAGTTCCTATATATAGATCAAGTTCATATGCTCTGATGGATCTCGCGTGAGCATAATTAATTAATTTGAACCATATATCACGTGATACATGGTATTAGAGCGCGCTACCTGGCTACCGCGGGACGAAGTGAATGCCACCGAATGACAAAGAAGAGTCATAAATCAGTTACTCTTTAGAATTAAATCACTTATATCGGTGTCAAGTTCATATCATGTCTTGGTCTAGAACTTGAGAACGTTGGCCAAATAGCTAGCTATAGCTAGGCTCTTTTATACATCACGTGATATATCTGATAAAATACCTGTTTTGATAAGATCTCATTCTGATGAAGTTCACGAAGATTCTTCTGATTTCTATTTCTTAGTATCCGATCTCGATTTCTTCTTGTTTCGCTATGAAAGGTGATATAAATCCTGCGCAGGCACAGCGTAAGAAAGACAAAGCTAAGGAGATCAAGAGGTCGAAAGCCCAAGTTTTAGCTCAACGAAATGAGAGATTGGCACATATTAAAATAGAACCATTTCTAAGAAAGATTCGTTTATTAGAGGATCAGGAGAAATCAAATGGATTGTCAGGCTATGAAAAAAGAAATTTACAGGAAGCCAAAGATAGATTAGAAGAGATCCGAAAAGCTAAGCGGAGTTTGGGTGAAAATGATGACAATGAACCAGAAGAACGACAATCTGGGTGGAATGTTAGCAGGCAACAGAATAATTCGAATGAAAGGAGTAACTTAGGAGATTCTAGACGATCTGGACCAGGATACAGAAGTATTTATTGGGATCCTATTCTCAATCCTTTGGGTACTCCTCCAAAAGGCTATCCATATCAAACCAGGCAAACAGGAAGAGGTCGTTCAATAAATGAAGAAGAACCTGTTAATATTGATATTTCGTTATTATCAATTCCTTTGCCAAAAGCACGCGAGCGAAGTCAAGAAAGGGCTAAAACAATAATTGCTGAGACTAAAACAACTTACGAATCAGCACCGGTATTGAGGGATCTAGTCAAAGAAAGTTCTGCAATGATCCCTGCAGCTGTACAGAAACGAAGAAAAATTGAATCTATTGGAGAGAGTTCAGGTTCTACTGCTCAGGATGATAAAGCTTCAGTCGAGCGAAGCGTTCAATTTGAAAGAGATGATGACAGTTTTGACGAAAATGATTCTGATGGTGATGACTGAAAGAACTTGAACTATTATTTAGCCCTCCTTAGACAACTTGGTCATTTATTTAGACACTACAGAAGTGACAAGATTAATGTTTATATTTATCATACTAAAGTTTACATATCCTCGTCGCTATCACTATCGACAATTATGGGGATTTCAATATCGGAATCTGACCCAGAATCATATACGATGCGATCTGAATGGGTCTCAGGTGGTGCTTGCGGCATAGTTTCCTCAATTAAATCTCGCGGTTGCAGATCAGCTCGTGGCTGTGGTTCTGATGGAAACTGCGACTGTGGTACATAGTTTGATTGTGGTTCCGATCTTGGTGCCGATTGTGACTCCGGTTGTTTAAAGACAAGAGTAGGCAATTCTTTCCGTACTGATGATGATGATGACTGAGAACCATTAATTGGAATAACAGGTTGTTTGATATCTTCTGGTGCCTCAACAGCCATAATTTCACTGGGCTCATTTTCATTTTCATTTTCATTTTCATCTCCATTTTCAGAGTTCAAAATAGCGGAACGAACTAAATTCTGGGTCGAGACAGCTAATGGAGGTAAACGAGGATGTAAAAGTGATGAAGCTAATCCCAATCCATTATCTGTTCGAATAGCCATGGGTGCTACACTATATCTTGCCTGATGTCCTGGATATAATGCACTTTGGTTGAGACCATGAGAATTGGCAGAAAGAATGAAATATCTATCTATTTCAGATCGACTTTGTAATGGAAGATCTGGAACTGTTGATATGACGGCTATGAAAAATTCACTAACAATAGAATGTATTGAATGAGAGACGGGTTTAATAAATGCATTTGGATTTGAAATGAAATCAGGAAGTTGTTGTTGATAGTTGGCACCAGTAATCACACTGTCTGGTTGAACAAGTTTAATTGCTGGTTTTACAAGACCAGATATAGATTGAACTTTTGATTTAGGTATAACGGATATTTGAACAAGTAGTTTTGTAGCTAACTGTAAAAGAGCCAACTGCAGTCTACTGCTACTTTTACTAGTACTAGGGTCCATCAAACTGGTAATATGATGGAAAAGCATGTCGAAATGTTCAAGAATGGCATTTTTCACCACAGATACAACGACAATGTTAAAAAATGTTAAATGAATATGAATATTTTCCATAATGGAAAAAAAAGTATCCAATTGTGATTTGTCAATTGCTGGTCTGCGAATTGTTGTGGATGGCGATAAAGAATACAATCTGTCAGAAAGATCCTCTAATCCACCTAATGGTAATTTCACAGGAATTTTAGTACCAGTTGTAAGAAAAGCTTTAAGTAATGTAAAAAGAACCTCAATTTTGCGCAGAACTTTTAATGGATTATTAGTTGTATTAGTACTATTACCATTTTGAGAATTTATTATGTTATCCAAACCAAGAACAGATGCCGGTCGTCCAACAGCATTATTATTAAAGTTCTCTTCTTTGATAAGCTTATTAGCAATTTGATCTATTGTATAATGTATTTCATTAATAGTTGACCAACAAGAATTTGTCCATTCAGAAGATTCAGAACCTTTTGTAGCAGCCATATGAAGACTAACAAATGCTCTACAAACATCTTCAAGTAGATCATTAGATATGGAAGAAGATGATGATGCAATAGATTCAGATAATAGATCTAAAAGTATATCACGGAATCCAATAACATAAGGACGGATAGTTGTAGACTGGTTATTCAATATTTGAATAAGTACACGAATCGAAGGACCTCGGAGCAAAATAATACGACTACTACCATCACTCTTGGATGGCTCCTTAAGAAAATTCAATACTAATTTTATAAATGTAGGTAATCTAGGAGTCGTTATATCTCTAGTCAATTCTTGCTTATTATAAGTATTTGCAAAAATAGCACCTAAAGCTTCAATTACAATATAATGAGTAACTACTGGTTCAGGTAATTCTAATAAATGAATTAAAATAGTAGCCCAAGTTGACCCATGAGATTTAAGTATTAATGCTGAAGAATTTACTGCCAATTTAACTAGATATGATCCAAACCATCTCGATACTGGAGATTTCGATTTCAGAAATCCAGATACTTTGACTTGAAATTTATGTATTAATACTTCATCGGAACTTTGAAAGATCTGAGGAGAAGCTGATGCTATAATTTCTAAAATGGTGATTCCAGAATTTTCAATGATTTGTTGTTCATCTTGACCCGGAGGAAATGATGATAAAAGAATACCTAACGACATCAAAAAAACTCCAAACTCTCTATAACAAAACAAGCAAAAAATAAATCACCGAACTGAAATCAAATTAAATCTCCATATCCATCTAATCCCATGTCTCGGAAAATATATTTTTTTCAGATCAATGGAGCGGCTGTGCGGCTCAATATCCTCATTGCGGGTCACGCCTCCGGCGGCTGGGGCTATGCCCCAGACCCCTAGGCTCGCTTCGCTCGATCGTGAAGCCCTGATCCACGGCCCTAACCTCGAGGGAAGCGAGCTTAGGGGTCTGGGGCATAGCCCCAGCCGCCGGAGGCAGAAACAACGAGGACAACCGAGGACTAAGACCAGCGGCCGAAAGGGGTGTTATAATGATATTAATGTAACCGTTGGGAGGAGATGATATATGAATGTAACTACTGTACAGAACTGTACGTACAGCATTTATTGGTTACGGCTTTAACTAAATAAAATACTATACGGCTGTTACTCAGCGTTACGTGTAAGCTACCCAAATCACGACTAGTAATTTTGGGGGTGAAGGGAACGTAGATTTATAACTTTCACTTCTTGACCACACACGATTACGGACCATAAGGACAGACCAGGATTGATTAGATCATCATCGATCATCATAAGCGTCAGGTGAATTGATATCAAGTGTGATTTCCGGATTTGATTTTGATTTGTAATATCTGATTTTGAGATCGATATTTAATTCGTCCTTGTTCTGTTCATTCAATATCTAAAGGTTTTTATCTCTCTCACCAGATTTATTTAGCGGAGAAGTGTGTTGTTGACTCGAGGGACGGGTGTTTCAGTTAAAGTGTTGTGCTTGATTGACTTGTTCTTAGTTAAACAGTTGACATCTCCATCTCTTGGTTGATAAGGCTTAATTGGTCGACGTGTCTTATATATTGATTTTAACTTCGTTGTTTTAATTACATCATTTGGCTCATCTCATCACTACATCATGGCTGCTAAAACTGTTACAACTAGAACAATCTTTTTATATATTCCTAACCTGATTGGTTACTCAAGAATAATATTTGCTTTAGCCTCTCTTGTGTTTATGCAATGGCATCCAAAATATTGTACTGTTCTTTATTGTTTGTCTTGTATTTTAGATGCTTTGGATGGTGCAGCAGCTAGAAAATACAATCAAACTTCTACATTTGGTGCTATTTTGGATATGGTAACTGATAGATGTACTACTTCTTCACTTATATGTTATCTATGTGTAGCATATCCTAGTTATGCCGTTTTATTTCAATTATTGGTTAGTTTAGATTTGGCTTCTCATTATATGCATATGTATGCTATGTTAACTACTGGATCAGCTAGTCATAAAAAAGTTGGTAATCAAAGTTGGATTTTGAAACAATATTATACCAATAATAAAGTGTTGTTTCTATTCTGTGCATTTAATGAATTATTCTTTGTAGGACTTTACTTGTCAAGTTTCCCATTGAAAACTCCTCCAAATCTAGGATATCTATATGGAGTGCCATTATCCTATGCTACATTAATTTGTGCAATTACATTCCCGTTATGGTTGGGCAAACAGATTATTAATGTGATTCAAATGTACCGTGCTGCTATTATGCTTGCTGAGAGAGATGTTGAGCAGAAGCTTGCTGAAATTGCTTCTAAAAAGGCTAAATAGAGTGTGAGTAGAGATGAACGAGGGAAATATAGAGATAGATGAAGGAGAAGTCGGAACAAGATTATACACCTAAGCATATTACATATATCATATTACATAGTATGTATATGCGTACTGGTTGACCACAAATACACAAATTTTGGATGATATTCAAACATAAAACAAAAAAAATGCAAATGTGAAAAGTAAATAATAATATTACTAATAATAATAAAGAATAAACTAGTAGAAAACAATAATGATTGAGTCTAGACAGATCTATAACTCGTTTAGTTCGGGTTATCCTCGTTATGTCTCTGGCTGCTCGGGCCAGAAACCCTAGCTCTCGCTACTCTCGAGAGGCGACACGGATTTAACCCGGTCTGAGGTTGCGCCCCAGCAGCTGGAGGCACAACTACGAAATATCAATTGCTTATCCTTCCATTGGATACAAATCAGAAGGTACTCTCGCGTTCATTAGTTAACAAGGTAATGATGCACGTTGAACGCTATCGTCAAGTTTCACCCAGCCCGGTCAAGAGCAAACCAGAACCCGAAAGTCCCAGGGATAATTACAGATACTACGCGGAGTTTTCATCATATACGTATAAAACGTGGAAGGATATCATTGAAGAAAAAAAAAAAAGAAGAAGGAAAGGAAGAAGAAAAAAGGTGGTTGAGAATTATATAGATCTCGCGGAAAAAAAAATTGGTGATAAGGCCGGGTAAAAATACGATAAGTTAACATTTTTGTTTGTGTGGTATAGCAGCTTATTACACACCGCCCTGAGTTGGTGTGACTCTGTACAGAACCTTACTATGAGATTTAGGAGTTTGTTAGTGAAATATGTGGTCACAATTGTCCTGGAATCTGGACGAACGAGGATTCATGCAAGTCTTGAGTCGTGCTGGGCCTATGGTAGAGAGAATCAGAGCAATGGTCATTGGTCATCATCGGACCATCGGTCGAGAGTAAACCTACTGGTCAGTTATCAATTTACAAATATATACTAAATACCCTTGTTACAACAACTCCTGTCTAGGTTTATTTATGTTTAGTTAAATTAAGTTAACATTATCACCATAAATGATTGTCCATATGCCACAGAAATTATGCAAAATCAGGGGTGAAACAAAAATGACAGCTTATGTCATGATAGAGATGAAAAATCGGGGTTAGGTATACTAATTGACTATTTGATCCGCCGGAACAACCGCGGGTTTGACATTCTCCAACTCTTGATTTGTCGATATAAATTCGAGGTTAATAAATCCCCATTCTCTTTCTTTCTTAAATTTTATTTTGTAATTATTTAAATCCTTTTATCAAGTTTTATGGGCATTTGGGTGTATTTGTTTAATTTCAGTTTTGGCCGTAAAGTTGATATCCACATCGAGGTTCCATGTCTCGAACCATCTCTTCAAATAAGGTCCTATTAGGAGATGAATTAGTCCCTGCAAGAATTGTCATCTCTAATGGGAAGATTCATTCAATTGAAAGAATTTCACATATAAATGGATCTGGATCTAAGGAATCAAATGAATCAAATGGATCTGGATCTAATGGGTCAAATGGATCAAATGATTTCAGTCCCTCAACTCATTATGGAGATCTGGTCATTCTACCAGGACTAGTAGATTCTCATGTTCATCTAAATGAACCTGGAAGAACAGATTGGGAAGGATTTGAAACTGGTACAAAAGCAGCCGCTGCAGGTGGTGTTACAACTGTAATTGATATGCCTTTAAATGCCATCCCACCTACTACAAATATTAAAAATTTACAAACAAAAATAGATGCTGCAAAAGGACAAACTTGGGTCGATGTTGGGTTCTGGGGTGGTGTTATCCCTGGAAATGAAGATGATCTATTACCATTAGTTGAAGCTGGTGTCAGAGGATTCAAATGTTTTCTTATTGAATCCGGAGTTGATGAGTTTCCTGCTGTTTCACCAAATGATGTTAAAAAAGCTATGAAGAAACTAAATGGTCAGAAGACGATACTTATGTTTCACGCTGAAATGGACGGACATGATGAGCATGATGAGCATGATGAGCAACACATCGATTCAAATCCTTCTTCATATAATACATTCTTGAATTCTCGACCTGATTCATTCGAAATAAAAGCAATCAATAATATCATTGAGCTATCTTCAAATGCTCCTGATCTTCCCCTTCATATTGTTCATTTAGCATCTGCTAAAGCTATACCACTCGTTGCTTCCGCTCAAAATCAGGGAATCAAATTATCTGCAGAAACTTGTTTCCATTATTTATCCCTAGCTTCTGAAAATGTTCCTGATAAAGCCACTGTATATAAATGTTGTCCTCCAATTCGTGATAGCGCAAATCAGCTTGAATTATGGAATGCATTGAGCCAAGGAATCATTAAAACTATCGTTTCTGATCATTCTCCATGTACACCACATTTGAAATTACTCGAAACCGGTGACTTCATGTCTGCCTGGGGTGGTATTTCCAGTGTTGGATTAGGTCTTATTATACTTTGGACTGAAGTGGTTAAGAGAAACTACAATATAACTTTGGCTGATATCTCAAAATGGACTTCTTTAAACACTGCCAAACAAGTTAATCTTGATAAGTTCAAAGGTAGTATTGAAGTAGGTAAAGATGCTGACTTTTGTATTTTTAATTCATCGGAGAAATGGACCTTAGATCAAACAAAACTACAATTTAAGAACAAATTATCTCCATATCATGGAAAACAGGTCACTGGTAGAGTTGTCGAGACAATTCTAGGAGGTGTTTCTATCTACAAGTATGATTCGGGATTCTGTCAATCTGAACCTTCCGGTAAGCTTCTTTTAAAATTATAACTAAAGACAAACTACATCTCTTGTTCGTTTCGCTATACATAATTAGAAATCCTGTGGTCTGTTAGATCTCAATCGTTTCCCATGAAGGCCACGCCTCCAGCGGCTGAGGCTCGGCTTCAGACCGATAGCTCGTTTCGCTCGCTGTAACTGTCGCTCGGCTGGCCTGCTCGGGTTAATGATGCCGCTATTTTACGTACTCAACCAAATTTCCATCAGGATCCCGAATATAAAAACTCCGGATTCGTCCATGGGCTCCAGTCCTATCAACTATGTTACCCCCTTCCAATACTTCAAGGTGATCTTCACTCTTTACTAGTGCCAGGGCCTGTTCAACCGGCGTCTCAGTCAGGAAACATAGATCAGCCGATCCAGGAAGTGGGATTTGTGCCTTTGGCACAAATTCCTTGCCTGCTTGATGTAGATTGATTTTTTGATTTCCAAATATTAAGGCATGCCTTTCAATTGACGGATCTGATGGTGGTCGGAATGTTTCGGCAGTCATACCTAAATATCTCGTATAGAAATCAATTGCAGCCGGAATTGACCTAACTGTCAAAACAAGATGGTCAAGTGAAGTGACTCGTAATATTGGAGATATCATTTAGATTAGAACTGATTGAACAAGTTGCAGCCAAGGTACGTACTTGGTCGAATGAACATGGGGAAGAAGACCAGCAGAGGTAACGACGTCGCATGTTAGCTCTCACGTTAGCTAACACCGTATTATAGATGTACGGCTGTCCTCGGACCGTCGGTTAAGGCTCGTAGTAGCCATTGGCTCGTTCTGCTCGGTCGACCCCTGGCTCCGGGATCTGGGGATAGCCGCCAGAGGCAAGACTATTGAACCCAAGGTAACCATAATGAACTAGGAGAAAGATATTTAGACAGATATGTATTAATAATCTTACTTACATATCCATGCACATGAATCTACTATGAGGTTGTTTGTAGTTTGCCGTCTTTAGGGACACTATATATATTTTTAAGCCTTCTTAGCAAAAAGTTCTTCGACATCAGTAACAGCTTGACTCAGAACTGATTGTTGGAACTTCTTGGTATTAACTTCCTTCTCAATCTTGGAAATAACAGATTCAGCAAGTTCCCTCTGTTCTCGTTGACGAACTTGAGATTCATATCGAACCCATGAATCTAGAACACTCTTGGCTTCATGAGTGAATTCAACCTTTTGTTTAAGCTCAAAAGCTTTGGCTTCAAGTTCTACAGTTTCTTTAGAAAGGGTGAAAAGATCTTTGGTAGTAGCAACAACATCCTTAAGTTGATTAACATTGTCAATTCTTTCTTTAACAGCAACTACATGACCCTCACGAGCTTTATCAAGAGCACCTCGAATAGTACTAATATGACCTTCAGCCCAATCCTTATAAGCAGGAGCAGCAGTCTTAGACATGATAAACAAGAAAGCACCAAAAACAGCTAATAAACAGGTTTCAGCATTAACAACATATAAACTGTTGGAAACAGCATAAATGGCAGCAGCAGAAGTGGTTGCCAAAATTCCACTTTTTGAGATTAAACTACTTCCTGGTAAAGCATCAATAATTGCTTGAGCTTTAGTTTTAGGATCAACTGGTTGAGTAGTAGCATATCCACGTAAGGCAAGACCCATGATAGGTCGGGCAGCCAAAGGGCGCATAGCTGAAAAGAAAGTTTGTTAGTGTTCATTCAAGGAAAATCAATCCAAAAAACAGGAATTCGCCATTTGACCTATCGAGCTCAATGGAGTGTCGGACTTCATTTCGAGGACAGGAGATCGTGTTAACTTGACAAGGTGATAAGGCAGAGAAAGAAGTTTATCTGAGGTGATGAAAAAGTAATCTGTATTTGGTCGATTGAGAATTCCGAGTTAAGTAAAGAAACCAAAGAAACCAGAAACTAAAGAAACCGTCATGTTGACAAATACTGTCATTTTTTGAACAAGGAATCAATACAATTAAGATTAACATATCCACTAACGTACATAGGGACCGTCTTCTATAATGATGGCTATTACCTATAGAAACATAAGAACAATCTGTACTTGAGAACTCCTCCTCAATGCCACCATCGCCATCATCACCGAAACCATCCCTATCAACAACGACTAGCTCGAGACCACCACCCATCACCACCCCTATCACCTCCAGCATCACCTTGTTTTGCTTCCACTTTCAAAACTTACCCAAAGAGCGTGTTGCAAGACGGAGACTCATCTTCGAATCAACTTAAAAACTAAAACAAATCGTCTATTCAACTTGTATGAAGCTCAATCCCTATATCAAATATCAACTGAATTGAATTTCTCAGTGTCGGGATTTCTATTTGGGAGCTTAAAAATGAAACTGACGAATGAGATGCGAGAACGTCGAATATGCGTAAAATTGAGTACGTTATTTGTGCGGCGTGGAAGGCTTATGCGGCGTCGTATTCAGTGCTTGAGCAGATGCTGTCACCACTTATTCATAATCAAAAACAGTCATTTATGCCAAGGAACCAACTTTAGCAGGTCAACGATGAAGCTGTCTTCTGACCTCAGTGAAATAACTAACCATGAGCGCAATGCTCAGAGGCACATAGTCGACTTAATGTTTATCACTGGATTATTTTCTCAATTGATGTGTGGTGACAAAATAGAAAGTAGAGTTGTATACGGGGGTGATGTGATCTATCGGATTGAGTAGTTGAGTCACTCGGAGTAGAGAAAGAGACATTTTTGGCCCAAATAAAAAGTAGATAGATCCATGAACATTTTCCGGGCTAAATAATATACCAATCATAGATAAGCAAACAGATCTCATGAAATTTGGAGGAATAGTAATCTATATTTTTAACAAAAAATTTGATTCGACCCAGGATCGAACTGGGGACGTTCTGCGTGTTAAGCAGATGCCATAACCAACTAGACCATCGAACCATTCTGATGACGGTTCTGAAAATCATATCCCACAAGACAACCGACAGCTGAGATTTTACCCCGCTAATACGATATTATTGGCAATATTCTTATATCGGAATGAAAATCCTTCGCACGAACCCCGTTTAAAAGATATATTGGCAGAGAGTCGAACTATAGACGACATGCTGTCTCCGTTTAAACGTTGTTCTATCCCACCTTTTGAGCTCTAAACTACTGTTCGGTTTCAGCGACTTGTGTTGTCCCGTTGGCTTTCGGTTCCGACGGTTCGCTTGAGTGGTCAAGCCGTTGTTGATATTAGCATATTATTAAGTTTCAGCTAGGGGCTCCTGATGGAGTGATGTCAGCAAGAGCTATGGGGTCAATGGGGTCCCGCCGGAGGCAACCTCCTGCTCCCCTTCATTAGGCATCACTCCAAAAGATTAACCGTCTGGCACAAAAGATAGACAGACACGAAATTGCTATTTACTTTCGTTCATTCTTTTCATTCTTTTCCAAATTTTCAAATTTAAATACACCTAATTAATAATAGATAATACAATTTCGCTGTGAATACGCACATATCCAAATTTAATCTTGAGCTGCTTTCCAGGAATTGGCATATATACCAATATCAGCCAAAATAGAATGTCGGGTGGGTTTCCATCCAAGTAACGAAATAGCTCGATCAGAACTAGTGTTCACAGCAGTATTAAATCCTTTACTAAAGACATTATCTTCACTTGGTTTAACAAAATTTAACTTACCTGTAAACCCAAGTGCGTTCGCTCCTTCCGTGACAATCACTCCTAGATTTTCATAACTGCTGACAATATTAAATACCGGATAGGTTCCAGAACCAGAGATTGCTGACAGTTGCTCAAGAGCTAATTGAATAGAAGTTCCCGTATCATCATTATGAACCAAATTAAAGTTTACACTGGGATCAATTTCAATGGTAAGTTCAGAACCTCCTCTACCATTCTTAACAGCTTGATAGATAGCACCAAAAGCAAGACCCCAAATAGGTGAAGTAGTACCATAAACAATTCCAGGACGAATAATGATTACATCGAATAAATCTCGTGAGGCAAGTACTTTTGCTTCATAATCTGGTCTCCAAGCAACTGCTTGGGCCGGAGGATTGGGAGCTTTATCCCCAATGACATCTAAATCACTAATATGATCAGGAGAAGATCCATGAACCCAAATTCCACTAACATATACAAACCCTAGTTTTGATCCACGAGTTTTTAATCTTCTCTGTGCAATTGGGGTAAGCTCTTCCAAAATCTTATAAGACCCTTCTTTATTTCCAATAAGATCAATGACTGCATCAATTCCTTGTTCCTCAATTACTTTAAGGAAATCTTTA
Organism: Sugiyamaella paludigena; assembly: GCA_030579875.1. Taxonomy (NCBI): domain Eukaryota; kingdom Fungi; phylum Ascomycota; class Dipodascomycetes; order Dipodascales; family Trichomonascaceae; genus Sugiyamaella; species Sugiyamaella paludigena. The sequence goes on along the minus strand of JAKTRU010000002.1, from coordinate 720,982 downwards.
GAATCGTCTGCTGAACCAGGAATGACGATAACTTCTCGTTGAGCTAGAAATTTGGCTTTTTCAGGAGTTCTAGCCACACCATAAACACGATGATTATTAGAACGAAGGGCATGAATGACTGCACCTCCCACAAAACCAGTAGCTCCAATAACAAGAACTTTAACCATTATAACAAATCAATTAAGACAATCGGATGCTGGAGAAAAGACAATAAATCTGCGAAAAATTTTAGATGTTAAAAAAATTACAAGTAAACAAGAAAATTAGAAATATTAATAGAAAGATCGTCACACTTAATTGCGAGTATGTTTTGATTCCTCCCTACTTTATATATATCCTAGAGAGGCATTAGGGTGCATGCGTTATAGCTCGCAGAAAAAGGAAACAATTATTACTGAGTAAGGCGAAATAGCACGTTAAATAATCCTATAATTTTACCTGTTGTTGATAAATTGTCATAAAGAGTGACCAACCTTTATCTTTATGGTAATAGTGATATATGACGAGTTTTGCCGACTATATTTGCAGCCTTCTTTCCCTTTGGATAAATACGCAATATCCAATCATTCTTTCACACTTTCACCGATTTAACTTCTTTGCAAAAAGTAACCGTTGAGTTCGTGTATTAAATATTTCGAACAAAGGCAAAAATGGGGCAAGGCGGCACCAATATCATACCCTACAACCCTTGAGTGTAGAATGGGAAAAACAAAGGATTCTATCAAAAACAGAAAATATAACAGGCCAAATTTAATGCTATCCAAACATGTAGTCCTCACTTTCTAACTTCTTCTGTATTTCTTAAGTCATGCCCCGCATTCCCTCGTGTTGGTGCTGGGGTCTCTTTGTTCCGAAAACGGGTAAGCTTAAATTAAAGACTATATTTTACCTCGATTCCTGCATAGATTCAATGCAAATGCTTGCATATTATGCATCAACGTTACGTATCAACGTTATGTATCCACGTTACGTAACTCTGATTTCGTATAACGTGGGCATAATCATCATAATCATACATGTTACAGAGTACATGTAAGTCAACGAAATATAGATAAATATGCCGCTCACTAACCTTATCAAAAAAGAAAAGAAACAGAATGGCAGGAGGGCAGTAACGTGTAAATAATGAATTGAATAGTTAAATTAACACCTCAAAATCTGACCGCGGACTATAGGCATCGGTGCGGAGATACTGATTTCATTTGGCTTGTGACTGTTTCAGGCTCGGTTAAATTGCCTTCGCAATACTCGAATAAATAAATAAATACCGGCACTTTCTCGGTACTCTTATCTTATAACTCCTCAAATAGATTATATAAATACCAGCACGTTTATCTTGTAATTCGTGAATTTGTGATGTATACCAAAATAATTTTCTAAGCAATTTCAGCCAGACGAAAATATTAACCAGTTCCTATTTGCTTCTATTTTTTATTCAGTTTAAATTCAATTAAATTCAATATGCCTACTCCAAGCGTTGAAGATGAGGTATATTTCATTTCCGGTGGAAATAGAGGTATTGGTTACGCAATTGTAAAGCAGTTGTCCGAACAACCCAATATTACTGTTATCACTACAGCTAGGGAACCTGAGAAGGCCGATGAACTTCAAGGCTGGATCAAAAAACATCCTAATGTTTATGTTATCAAATATGATGCCTTGAAAGACAAGGATGCTCAAGTGGTTGCCCAAGAGATTGAAAAAATTACTTCGAATGGAATTGATGTATTTATTGCTAATGCTGGAATTGAAGAAGCTCATTTCCCAGCGATAAAAGAAACAGCGGATATATGGCGTAAACATTATGATATCAATGTATTGGCTCCTATTTTACTTACTCAGGCACTTTATCCACTTTTACTTAAAAGACAGACACGTAAGATTCTTTACACCAGTACTGCTTTGGCTTCTAAGACAGATTTCTGGGAATTCAGTGCATCTGCTTATGGTCAGTCAAAGGCTGCACTGAATTATACTGCAAAGGAACTTAGTTTTGAACATCGGGATGAGAATTTTATAATTGTTCCTTTTCATCCTGGGCTTGTTGCTAGCGATATGGGAAATGCTTGGGTGAAAAGGGCTACTGAAAAAGATGCTTCAGTACAAGACCAGGTTTCCAGTATTCTTATAACTGTAGATGAGAGTGCAGCAGCTATCATAAAATTGGCTGAAAATCTTACTAAAGCTGATAATGGTAAATTTCTTAATTATGATGGAACTCAATTGACTTGGTAGATTTAATTAAGATGAAGTTTGGTTTAACTTTTTTTTCATAAAATATAAATGTTATAAGTTACACATATAGGTTATATTAATAAACTGTTGTAGTTAAAGAGGTCTTCAACAGTTGAAACATATCACTTTCTTCCAAAAAGAAGGAACCTTGTAAATGTTCTCTTGTTTTTATCTATCTCTTGTTCATCATCAATATGATTCTTATATTCATTATGCGTATCATTTTCATTATCACAACACACTTCGGACATAATAGCACTAAATGTTTCAGAAGTAGCTGAAATCTGAAATGCTTGAAAAGTTCCATTACAGCTTATATCAAGCACTCTGATTGAAGGACGATGAGTAGGATGGAATCTCAACCATGTTAATACAACGCCACTTTCTAATAATGCAAAACAATGAGTGGCACTTGCACATATATCAACACATCCAACATGCTGTAATTCTGGATAAATGACAATTCGATACGTCGGATTAGATCCTCCATCAAACCGGAGTTCCATTATTACATGGCCCCGATTACTAAATCCCACTAGCTCATCTCCATTAGGAACATTAAAGGGAAGGACAGAAACACGAACGATTTTAACTTGGTTGGGATCATTGTTCTCATCGTCGTCATCCGAAGAAGAGACAGCAGATGAGGTACCACTATTTCTTATAAGCATATCAATACTTTTCAAAGCGTTACTCATTGTTGAATACAGATAGAATGGCCATGTATAATCTTCGCTTTCGGGTCCAAGTTTTATGTCAAAAGATGATGCGGCAAACAAGCTCCCGTCATTTTCAAGAAACAACAGATCCATTAGTATGAATTCTTCTCCGTCCTCGGTAGTCATTGGTAATCGGATTCTTAAACAGTCAATAATGCTTTCAGAATCTTTAACGACTTCTAGTTCAAAGTCATCTTTATTATCACTACTACCATTTACACATCCTACTATTATCCCGAGGGTTTCAGAAATCCCTACAATGAAACCAGACTGAAGCTGGTTTACTAATTTTCGAATACCATGTGGGTTAACGTCTGAATTAACTTTGAGACGATCTATAATTCCTATTTTCTTTGGCCACTTCAAATATGCAATACCTTTGGGCTCAGCTGTCCATTTGTTGATATACAGAAAATCACTCATTTTACCCAATGCCACAAATCCTCTGTAATCAAATGATACCACAGAGCCAAAACTAATCCGATTTATCTTCTGATTCACAGTGGCATGGATAACTGTCGATGATAGAATTTTCTGCATCTTAGATTCTTTCCCAGGGACAACGTAAAGATCTCCAGACCTTGTGGATATTCCCAAACATAAATCTTGCGGCAGATTAGGATATAATCCTACTGGAGTCGAAGGGACATCAACAATTTGGAAACACTTCCTAAATTTGAATTTATTCCTTTCAAACATAAGATTATCTTTATTCGCTTTCCAAGTAAATACCTTTGCCCTACTCCGGAACTTATACTGCCTTCTCCAATCATTATCATCAACTGCCTTTGGAATTAAATCTTTACTACCATATGCTTTTTCATACAGATGCCGCCATAATGATTGACTTGATGATGAATAAGAATATAATGTTTTACAAGTTAATAGTAATGATACAGTATCATCATGATCAAGCATAGGTATTAAATGATAGATGAAAATGTCTTCATTAATTATGAATTCCATTGTTGTTGTGATTGTTATTGCTCTGGCAGTATTAGTTGTTATGGTAGACGATCAGTAGTAAGGCAGCGGTAGGCTGACGGGTATAAGTTACGGTTCCTTGAATTATATGTAGAATAAAATTAGTTGACATAAATAGGGACTGTGTAGCTTGAAAACATCAGAAATTTGTAGAGCCTTTTGTCCTAGTATTGTAAGGAACTAAACCGCTATTATGGAGGCTCAGGTATGAGGAAGAGGAGGAAGGGCATAATCAATCCGCTCTGCAACCTAGTTAAGCTCATCGCTGTCTAGCGGCGATCTTGCATGATCAGAGATGCAGGGAAATAACTCTAATAAGATATGTGAGACATTGGTGTTCAGCCGCGCATTAATTGAGCCGCTAGAAGTAGTAGTAGAACTTAGCTGATCGAAGCACTACTCGCCTCACAATCTGGGGCAGTGTCCCATTTACCAGCGACAAACTTAAATTGGATTTGATGTTTAGCAACAGGAGGTCGCTACAAAGCATGTTAGTCTACGTATATGTCTATAAATATGTCTATTTAAATGCTCCATCTGTTTGAATCAAAGTCTCAACAATCTTCATAACTTCATTATCAGAAATATCTAAATGGGGATCCATGAATTTCTTATCCAAAAGCAAGTTAAATAGGTTACGAAGAATTCGTACCAGAATTCCTACTCGGGGCCAACATTTTAATCCTAACCATTCATCCACTATGATACCTTCACCAAGTGGATCAACAGTAATTGAATTACTGAAAAAAAGCATTCCATAGGTACTAACAGGCGTAAGTCCATTAATAAATAACTTCGTCGTAGACATTTTTGTCCAGTAGCTGAGATATCCAGAATCGTTGAGGAATCTATTTACTCCAAATAGAGTCGAACTTGGATGGATGAAAACCCTTTCTTTTTGAAAATTGAAAAATTTGATGCCTTTTGCTTCAGCATCTTGTTCAACTGCTCCAGAACTCATTACTTTATAAGTCTTTTCTGGGAAGACAATTTCAGCCAAATTTGGGTTCATAGCTGCTCCAATAATTGCACGGATCAGTGATTCATTAGATTCTTGTTTATAATAATAATGAGGAATATTTTTCTCATTACCAGACGTGATAAATCCTATCTCTTGTAAACTAGTTAAATACTGTTTTCGAGCAGATGTAATATCATTAAGAGTCTGTATTGACAAGAAATTGTCTTTACACCAATTTCTCACCTCAGAAGATGATAAAGAAGAAGAATTCGCTCGTTTTACCAGCCATTGCCTATAAGCATTGACAGAACTTAATAAATCTCCATGACCATAACCTTCAAATTTTAACATAGCTCGTTTCGATTCCTCACGCTTTTCACGAGGCGATATAAAGGGACTTCTTAAGGACAAAATCGAAACTAGAGTCAATCCAGTATCAAGACATCCAAACATGGCAGATAAAATTAAAAGTTTTGCTGAGCGAATATCAGACGGAATAGTTGATATATGTTTACCTAATGAAGTCAACTTATCGGATACCTTCTCTAAAGCACCAGCTTTCACTAAGGAATCTCTTGCTGTATCCAAAGCTTGAGTATTGGGTGGATCAAGTGCTTCCCCCAAAAATGCTTTAACATCACCCACACCCATAGCTTTAACACTTAAATACAATTGTTCCAAGGGAGCTCGGGCCATTTCAGGTGCTGGTCGGGGAATCATTTCATTCTGCTGTATATTCTCAGTATATAATTTGTAACAGATTCCTTTCTGTACACGACCAGCTCTTCCTCTTCTCTGTGTTACCGCTGCCTGAGATGCCCAATTGTCTACAAGTTTAACAACATTACTCTGAGGATCATAAATCGTTTCTTTCACACGGCCAGAATCGATGACTGCAACAATATCAGGAATCGTGATTGATGTTTCTGCAACATTTGTTGATACAACAACTTTTCTCTTCCCATCCGGAGCAGGTGGAAAAACTTTCCTCTGTTCCGCGGGAGTCAATGAGGCATGTAAAGGCAAAACATGGAATCTGTATCCACCAGCATTATTAGTAATTGTTGAAATACATCTATCAATTTCCGCAGCGCCCGATAAAAAGATCAGTATACTGCCTTTGCCATTTTTGTCACTATTACGACTGAGATCTGAATTTACTCTATCGACAAGACAGGCAACCAGATTATAATCAACACCACCCCTTAAAGCCACAATGATTCGGCCAACATCGTTCGAAGAGACACTATTTTCCTCATCATATTCTAAAGATTTTGGAACATATTGAATCTGGCGAATGATTGTATCGAGATATAAATCTTCTACTGGGAATGTTCTTCCTTCAATATGTGCGTATCCAACCTTATTATCAAAATATTCTATAAATAATTTTGGATCCACCGTAGCACTCATCAATATAACCTTCAGACTTTTTTTAGCTTTACATATCCTTTTGAGCAAAATCAACAAATAATCACTATCCAATGAACGTTCATGAACCTCATCCACTACTACATGACTGATATTATCTAAAGCACCTTGGGGATCGGTTTGAATCATACGTAATAACACACCAGAGGTCACGAATTTAAGCTTAGTATTCCTAGAAGTTTTCGATTCTCCACGGATGACATAACCCACCTGTTCTCCAATGGTTGAATCTCTTTCATCTGCTACTCTTTGAGCGACTCCCATAGCCGAAATACGACGTGGCTGAGTGCAGATAATATTGCAATTAGAACCAATATTCTCTTGAATCATATCATCCAAAACGAACTGCACCACTTGAGTAGATTTTCCTGAACCTGTTTCACCAGTGATTAGGACGATCTGATTTTTGTTTATTAAATTAACAATTTCTTGACGTTTTTTCCAAGCAGGTAATTCTTTTCGAGCTGCCAGCATTGATTTTAATTTTGAAGAATCTTCTAACTTAGTGTTATATTCTTCTTTTAATTGAATTGAAGTTGGGCCACCCGATGATGATGATGACGATGCATATTTCCTTAATGGTCTGGATTTAGAATTTGATAATGATGTCTGTTCCACTACTTCAAAGTCGCCTGAAACTCCTCCAGAAATTTCAGACAATTTAGATGGATTTTGATAGATTCGGTCGAAATTTTCATTTATCCATTCAGAAATAGATAAAATCATGAAATCACCCTTAAAGTTTTCCGAAGCATACACTCCGGCTTGTTTTATAACATCTAGCAGAATATAACTTGGAATGTGACGTTCTGAAGATATGACTTCAAGAGCAAAACCAGGAATAGTCTCAGGATAAGAAGAAGATCTCCAAAATATAACTGATATTTTAGTTTGTTTATTATGATCAAGCTTTAGGTCTATAGTGCATTTGTCATTATTATTTTGATCAACTTTAAATTCGTCATCGTTATAAATTGCAGACAGACTTTCTATTTCTTCTAACCAGGATTGAGAAGATGAACTATCTAGGTCACTTTTTCTCTCATTGAATTTAGCTTCTCCTTCCTCCTCATCCTCATCGCCGCTGACTAATTTATGAGTCAAATATGCCATTGCTAACCTCTTATCACCTTTTGTCTTGATTAAAGCTTCCCTAACAATTTCCTCGGAATAACCGTATTTTTTTAATTCACGAACAGCATATTCCAGTTTTAAATCACTGGATTGAACATTGGCTTGTGACCCAAGATGTTTACTTTTCGAGAACATCTCTGGTAGATCATCTTCAGGGACATGAATAAGCAACCATTCCAATGAACCACTTAATGTAGAACTATGGTCCAAAGCTTCTTGAGCTTGTGACTTTTCGAAACCAAGTTTTGTTAAAGTAACAACTACACGGGAATAATTCGGATCTGAACGAGGTAATCCTACGACTGTACCATCTAAAGATGACATTCTGAATCCATGATATTTTCTTATAATTCGTTCAACTGTACTCCTTCCAGTTTTGGACATTCCCAGTACATTACTAAACCTAATTCTCCTTTTAGTGGAAGACGAAGGTATTTTTGGAGTGGATGATCCAGAACGGTCCGTATCCTTATCACCATTATCTCCATCAATATCACTATCATCATCATTTTTGACATTCACTGAGGTTGCAGTCGACACTGCCATCTCTTCATTTCGTAAAGTCGCTTTGACAGCATTCACAATACTTTGTTGCTCTCGTTGTTGCTTTCTTTGTTTGATTTCTTCGGTGTTTTGTGTTTGTTGGAGTTTACGATCTCGTTGCGCTTGAAATGGATCTGCTGAATATAAATAACCTATTTGATTTGAAGAAGTTTGTTTCTTCGCCTCATCCAATTTTGCCCAAAGATCTTTATGTTGACCAGGTAACAACATCCGAAGATTCTTATGAGATGCAATTCTATGTAAAGTATATGTTGCAGCAAAATGTCTAGCTTCAAGTGCTGTTTCTTGAGGAGAAACCAAATCAATTGGAGGCATGAACCGAACCTGTTCGATTTCATTTGTTTTAGGATTCTTTTGTGCAAGGGTTACGGTAACTACAAACCCGTCTTTACTATGTTTCTAAGAAGATGTTAGATTGGCTGGCTAGTGATTTAGCCAAAGTGCCCGGGCAGGTACCAGTGTCTATATACTTACAGTATCGAAATTGACCTTTTCCCATTTCAGCTTCTGACAATGTTCATATAATAACGTTGCGGGTAGCTTTCCAGTCCATGAAGATGATTGAGCTACCACTGCTCGGCTGGCTGCTGCTTTGGCTCTAGCTGCTGCTTTCTGTTCAGCAGGGGATAGTTCCGGAATGACATCATTGTTAACTTTTGACTTCTCAACACTATTGCTGGAAATTGAGCCTGACGGCTTTTTCTTCTTATCTTTCATAGGAGCTACTTTGTTAACTGCTACTATCCATCTATCTACTGGATGTTGAAACGGAATGTCAAAAATGATCATCTACGGATCGAAATTTAAAATACTCGATTGATAAAATAATATTATAAATTATGATAATATCGGGGTCGGAGTCTATGATCACATGACAATGAACGGATTAATTAATAGGAACGGGACTAATGAATTCTTTTCCATTCAGTCGGGTGGCCAGACCCGACGAAGATGAGATGTTCGGTGTTAATCTTTTAAAATAATATAGTGATCATATTAGAAATCGGACTCGGTCTTCTGATTCCGCGTCCGGATTTTACCCATATCCCGAATTCATTGTCTGCTCTAAATCAAACATCTACCTGGAACTTAGAATATAGACTAGAACATAGACCCTGGATCTCTCTGTCGTGATTTATTCGAGAACTTCTTACCTTCAGGAATGAGAGATAGCCCTGGATACAAGCCTTGTTCAAGAGAAGTCGTATCTTATAAACTTCTCAACGAAACGCCAAAGATAAGAATGGAGTGGAATCTCCTTTGATCAAACCGGGTTGTCTTTTTCTGGTTCTTCGCCTGAATCTTGCTAACTCCGGTTATCACGTGATATACTCCAGAATTAATCGATCGATCGATCGATCGGCAATCGGCCGAGCTATTACTGAAACTCGATTGATTGTGATCGTATTGTCGTGAATCATATGATAACAGCAAACAGTTATTAATTATGTGGGGGATTATCATTCGCGTCAGCGCTAAACCTCAAAGAAGAAGTCAACATTAATCAGTGAAAAGAAGTGGGGTCATAAAAGAAGTGGGGTCGTGAAATCGGACTCCAAGCTTCCGAAGGCGAATCAGCATATGAAATATATTGCTTGCTGTCGACTAATAATTACATGTATAACAGTGGGAAGGAAGTACTTACTCTGTACCCCATTTGGTACTATTTATGCGAATCCCTTGAATGGTTAAGAAGATAGATGTTCAGGACCGGGTCATTATAACAGCCGACTCCGAACATCGGTGTCGGATTTTACCCTAAACTGCAATTTAACTTTAGATAAATGCGCGTTCAGTATGTAGAATTTATATCTAAGTTAGATAAATACAGTAGATCTATTTTGACTTTGTCACTTGACTATCAGTTTAATCCCTCATAGTATTCGCCGAAATTGGAAAAGAGAACGGAAATCGCCATTTTCAACTACGTTTTCGTCTGCGGTAACAGTTATGTAGGTATGAAACATCTATTTATCACAGGATCTAACCGATGGAGATCTATCTATCGACGGATGTGGATTCAAACTTAATTTCTAATACCCCTTAGGTGACATCGTAAGGTCTTATTCAAGTAGAAGAAGACGACTTTACGGTTGAAATTAGAATCTGATCTGGGGCAGGGACTTACCACATAGACTGGAATTATCCGACATCTCGGAACTATTAATTCAGAAAGAAACAATCTCATGCCATCTTCTTTTAATTATCCTCGTCTGCCTATGTAGCTGCACACCCCGGAACTATCCTCAGTTCTGTTACGCGGGTTACTTGATTCACTCCAGATCTATATTATGTACATGCTTTTTTTGGAAATTAAACATCCTTTTTCATTTCTTAAATACTCACTCCACCCGATCTTACATTTTTTTACATTTGTACAGGAAAGCTACCTGTGTGATAAGTACTTCATACCGGTCGATCCTCTACCGCACTGTGCTGGTGTAGTTGTAAGCTAGTAGCGAAGATCGACCAGCCGTGTAACGGGCATACATGCATGCAAGTTACATAGAAGAAAAAAAGCAAATTCCAACGGTTTTCTTAATTCCGGCAGTCGGAGCACCGACGGGATAGTTGACAAGAAATCAGGTGGGGTTAGTGGATTTTAAGGGCAAACAGATTGTACCTGATGGTGAACCAAAATCCGTGACATTTTATTGAATTTCATTCAGGAATTTCTTCAATCTAATGCCGGTTATTTATTTTAAAATCAATCAAAACAATGTTTACGCGGCAAATCCGTTGATGACAATCATTACATCGTAAAACTGAACAAACTGAACCGCTCGAAAGAGCGCGCTGTGCCGCCTTAACCGATTACATGTCCAATCTGTGTAAAAATTCACATGCACTCTATAATCCCAAGAAAAGAAATCCCAAATGTTAATCCAATCTCTGATCATCAATCTATTTATCAAATCAAATCAGGTCAAATCAAATCAGATCAATCGAATTATAGTTGCATCGGGAGGAGAACAAATGGGGGCAAACAAAAAGATGTGCTCGGATGCTATTTGATCCGCTCAGAGATATAGCGCTTACCTCATCTTGTTTGTGGGTGATAGCTGTCTGCTGTGGTCGGGAATCATGCGTCACGGAGGCATGCTTAGTGCCGTGAAGAGAATAAAACCTTAAGCTCAGCCCGGACTCAGCCCCTCACCGCCCTTCATAAGCGTTTAAATTGGTGCACCTATTTGACATGCTACGTGGGCCAGGTATAGTCCGATTCTTCTGTCCTACTCTGACCCTGTCGTTCATTTCCTTATTTTGTTCTATTCTGTGACATCCGGCCCAGTATCATTAGAGTAACATTAATACATTAACCAAGTCGGCAAGTGGGACATTTTGCTGACTCGGGGAGACAAGAAATGAGTACACTACTGTAATTTAGCCATTGATCTCCATTTTATCCTTGAACTCATCTATAAGCTGACGACGAAGTGGTCGGAATAGTAGTAATACGGAAACACCGCCGACAACAGTAGACATAATGGAAACTGGAAAGGGATCGCCTTCTTAAGTGGTCCTGAAAACAAAGGACCTGGGACTCCAGCAAACGAGGGTATATCTGCGGCTCCTAGCCGAGATGGAATATGAAGGGGGGATTCATTTCAAAGATTATCGCCAATAACCGGGAATTTCCCTGAAAGACTCATCAGCCATTTGAATTCGTGATGTAGATGAGTTGGTGCCTTCTACCGGCTTTCTATATGTATGTTGATAGATCTTTACCTCCAAGTGGGTGCCGCCTAACAATTTGCATGGCGGCTTAGAATAACATGTGATAATATCCCATTCAGTTCGAACAGTCGGATCTAATATTAACTAGAACATATACGATCATGTAATGGAAGATCCATCATGGATTAAGATAAACACGAAAGAAGAGGTCTCAGTTTCCGGAACAGACAAAGACCGAGATTATTCACTCCAAACGTGCGACCACCAAGATCCCTACGAGCACTGGTGAGAGCATAGCAGCTGGAATGGTCTAGGAATGAGTGCCTCATTTGCTGCCTCTGGCAGTAGGAGGAGCACAGCCCCAGATCCTTGAAGCTGCACGCTCGAGGTTAGGACCGTGTTGAAGGTCTACTCCATGGATCAATATCATAATATCAACTCTCAATTAACAAGTAACTATCACAAGCGAAGTTCCATTGCCGGGGACTGAAATTACCAATACAAACCGCCTGCCGATAAAATCATCAACACTACACCCTGTAGTAAAGCCCGGTCTAATATTCATTTACTATCCTATAGGCGAATTATGATTCATCTCCACTTATCTCCGTAACCCAAACCTCAGATGAACTGGTGAGTTGTACTACATCGCGCCCCCCTGGCCTTGACTGGGTTCGTTCTAGGCCGCATGGATTAAAACCGTTAGTAAATTGGTTCAAGTGAGCTGTTGTTGATGACCTTTTTTGCGTCCGGTGCCTGGGAGCATTACAAGCTTGAACCGAATTCGGTCAGGAACACTCTAGCCATTTAAAGGCATTGTGAGTGTGTTTGTGTGTGGTGAGAGCCGCCGACCTTATTCAGCACATTATTACTACCAAGTTACTCATATCTTGTAAGCAGGGGACGATCATCCCTTGACGATCTGTAGAGTAACCTACTGTAAACGACGATAACCTAATGAAGTTAGTAAGGTCAAACTAGCCTCATAGAGTAACATAATTGTACATAACGTTAATGTATGGGTGAGACAGCAGTTGCGCCAACATTTATCGGATATTATGTATCCGATGCTTTGTTTGTTGATATGATAGACATAACTTACGTAGTTACAGTTGGGAGTTTAAATTAGTACTATGCGGCTCTATGCCAAGCGCGTAGCGTATGTATAGTTTGATTCGTTAACCCCGATGGGCAATTCCCCAATACGTAGTGCATGTGTGTGTGTGTAAATAGTCGGGGAAGCGAAATGCGAAGTCTGGTTTTTTGCGGAGTTGCGACATTATAAGGAGAGTCACTTTTTATAGTTTAACGAGTCAAATATACCATATGTTATATGCAGTAGTTTTATTTTAAATGGTAGTTTTAGTTTTATAAGATAATACTCGCTTCGTAAAAGCAATCGTTAATTTATTTCTTTCTTTTTTTTTATCATAGTAGAACTTAGCAACTGCTGAAAGTTGAATTTCGGATCTGCTATTGAGTTCTGTCACTGATACTGCCGATCAATGGAGCGGCTTCTTCTGCACATTAACTTTTTCGGGTTCCCACAGCATCTTGCTGTTAGAAGTCCCTTTAGTTCTCCTGTACATCACTCACCAATCAACCGCTTGTATATTTCCAATCTCCGTCATAATAACCTAAGTTACCCATAATGGTTCGGGCGTCTGGGGCGTAGGCCAAGAGATCTAGACTGCAGTACGCTCGAGAAACTAAGAGTGATATCTCTAGCAGAGCGAGAGCGAGAGCTATGAGGTCTTGCGGGGATGGGTACGCCCCAACCACAGGAGGCAGATTGAGGCTAGGAGGTCACCCTTCTTCTTTTGCTCCAGCATAACATCTCCAGAATTTTTCGTTTCTTTTGATTTGTAGATTGGTTTATTTTTGTGATCTGCTGCCGACTTCGATCCGTTCCCGGATCTGCTCTACTTATACTTAAAGTCTAGGTAGGGCAAGCAATATGCTAGTCGGTGAAATGTATGGAGAGCAATTTTGTGTAATTGCTTTTTTGACAATCCCGATGAGCTGCTGCCACACCCACTAAGTTAGTTTAGTCATGGTTGCTTTTTTGTCGACCCGGCCCATTATAACTTATAAGTTCTTAACTATTGTTGGTTGTAACTTAACACATACAAGTACAATGTCAATTTGAATGATATGACAACCTTTGAACGGAGTAGTTATTCGTCATAACTTTCTTCAAATCCATAGTAGTAGTAAGTTAAATTATAGCCAACTTACATATATAAATATATATATATGACTTCTAAGAACTACTGAAACTGGAGTTACATTTGAAACTAATTGGAACTGATTGGTTCACCTTCAATATTGTTTCTACTTTCTCTTCATTTCTGTAACCTTAAATGATTATATACATTGACTAATATAATCTTTGTATATATATGAGTGCATGCGGCAAACGCAACCCCGGGGTTAAGCATACAAAGTCCAAGCCAAGACATAGAACAATAATCAAAAACATATAAAAGTAATAATTAATAATCTTGAGATAGTTAAAAAATTAATTGAATTTTTTAGTTACAAAAAACCTGGAGAAAGTTAGGGAAGAGATATTAAGAAGGAAGAAGGTAAAGAATCTTTATTATCAATTTTGTAAGTTAATAAGAATAGGGGATAAGGAAAACTCATTGATAGACAAGTGTGAAAGAACAACCAAACCAAACGACATATGACTTCGTATAAACTATTACTAAGGTGACTGAAAATACTCCTTGTATAATTGTTTGACGTATTATTAAAGGAGTCTTTATACCATTTTATACCATTATCAAATTTCAAGCAATTATTGGAATCCAAAAATAAAAATAATTTGGATTCCAAAATTATTCCAATTCTAAACGTAACTTCAAAATTCATCCAAACTGATTATTCCTATTTATTCCCTAAGTTCCTTCCCATTTTATTTTAATGCCAAGTCACAAAAACCGTTTGATTGATTAACCGTTTTAGCTAACTATCTATCAACGGTTATCGGTTATAACTATAAATCCGTTCCTTATCAATTTTATGCACGAGTCCAAATTTTTTGTCTTACAAAGGAATCCTGCTTATACCTGCGGTTATCCTCCGATTTACCAACCCTATTTAGATCATCGTCATAAGTCGGAAAGCCTCGACTTAAACTTAGTGGTTAGTGACTGTAAATTGACTAACTTACTAGAGACTATTGCTCTAATAGACCCTCTCGCTATTATTAATTGCTGCTCTTATTATTGCCCTTATCTCCGCGCTCTTTATATAACCTACGAGTGCCATCTTCGTTTTTTATCTCTTTCTTTATATCGTCCATCATCTTTTTCATTTCCTTATTCTATCTCTCTTATTCAATTTATATATCCTCAACTCTAGTCTTGCTCCATTAGTATATTAATGGGCATAGTTGTGTGTTGTTGGATCTTTGATGACCAATATTAGTCCATATTAGCTCATATTATACAACGTGATTTTAGTCTAGGCTAACTTCCTTCGTATTTGGTTAATGACTGGGGTTCTGTGTTTTTCTTCTCTTGTCTAATCAATCAATCAATCAATATAATATATATATTGCTGTTGAAGACTAACTAATTGTAGTAAATTGAGAGATCATTTTAGATAGAAACAAATTGGAGAGGCGTTCAACAACGGAGAACGTTTTAAAACGAGTGACGATATAAACGAAGGAATATAGGCTCCAGACTCATTAATTTAATTTATTTCTGGTTCTATTTCTTTATCTTCTACTTCTTCAACAAGGGTTATTTGGAAATTATCATATCCTCTCTATACGTGGGGTATCGTATATTTTTTACGACACACAATTATTAATTATTTATAAAACTTCTAATCCACAACACTTGTGTTGGTTCAACAAGTCAAAATGTTTGATATCAATGATGACGGCCGTAAAAAGCGGGTTGTTAAAGCATGTGATAGTTGTCGGTAAGTATTTCGAATTAGATGAATCTGTCTGTGACTGGGATGAATCTTACTAACAATTTAGAATGAAAAAAACCAAGTGTGATGGTAAAAAGCCTTGTAGTCGTTGTTCACAAGATGATAAGCTTTGTACTTATTCTGAAAAGAAAAGACATCAAGAAAAGACTTATTCTAGTAGTTATGTCGAACTTCTTGAGACTAGAATCGATATTCTTCAGGAAAGTTTACAAAGACTAGTTTTTAAACTAGCTAATAAAGAACAAGTATCACAATTTATCCCAGACAACGCGGATTTCTCAATTAACAATATTATTGAGTTGTTTGCTAAGGATCCGTAAGTATGAAGGTGTTTAGTCGCAAGCAGAGGCAACTGGTTCTTTCGTGTTCTAACTTTTAAAGTCAAGCAAGATTCTCTAGTAATCAATTTATTTCTAATGTTGATACCTCAGATGAAGATGGTGGTTTATCATCACCTGCGAAGTCATTTACGGAGGCAAAGAAATCAGGAAGATCAGCCAAAGCCTTAACAGCTAGATCAAAGAAACAAAGGGTTGTCAAACGGGAGGCTATCGATGACGACGATGATGAAGAAGAAGAAGAAGAAGATGATAAGGATTTAGATTATAATGATGATATCCATCAGAAAAACGTCGTAAGCAAGGTAAAACAAGAACAGGAAGACGATGATGACGACGACGACGACGACGATGACGATGATGATGATGATGACGAGGAAGAGAATGATGATGAGGACAAAAAAGTCGACCACAATGTTAACAGCAATACTAATGATGATCAAAAACAAGCAATCCAAAGAAGCATTCAGATCAATACGGATGTGAATACAAATGAACAGGATTTCCAACAAAGTCCTTATTCTAACCCAGAAGTTGTTTCACCTCAATCAACTTTTAGTAGTATCACAGAAACTGCCCATGATTATTTTGACACGTTCGATTTCGGTCGCTATCGTTCAGCTGCTGCAATGGCAGCAGGAATCGTCAATGACGAATATGTCCCATCTGATGGAGGATCAATCTCGTCGGTTGCTTCTAGTCCTATACTTGATGCTTTTGAAGGACGTGACTCATTGCCTTGGGGCGGAACAATTTCGCCGTCAGTAGTAACTGATAGTACTGCTATACCTCCCTCCCAACTTTATTCCAATAATAACCATCAGCAACAATTTTCCACTTCTACTGATGACCTTTTAGGAAGTTCTCCTGTTCCTGGTAGGATTGGTAGACAAAATAGTAGTAATAGTAATGTTGTTCACCATAGCAAAGTTCATAAGGCAGGAACTCATAATCATCATAATCATCATCATCATCAAGGGAGTCCTGCACCACCTAATCCATATTATATTAAGGATTCTGGTTCTAGAAGACGTAAAGCATCTCCAAGGCCTAGTATGGATGATGATGCTACGACCTTGGAGCGAAGAAATACTAGCCGATTAACTTCTCAGTTACATCGAAATATTCCTATATCAGCTGCTGACGATATGACTGTTACACCTATGGCAGCTGTTTCGGCACCCCCTGCTCCTAATACTGATGATTTGACTGAGGATATGCCACGTAATCCTTCTATATCTGGTGGTAGTTATCCCCGAAATCCTTCTATAACTGCCAGTGATTTTCTTCGAGCTGGTGATTTGTCTTTGTCTCAATCACAACAGATATTCTTATCACCGCAAGAACATATAAATCAACAGCAACTATCATTACAAGACACAATATTTGGTAATCAGGTCCAAATGGATATGTATGGTTTGAATATGGGTGATTTGTTCATTCGTCCACCGCAACCTATGGATAATAGTAACGGTCTTTATGACGACCAAGGTTTAATCAATGATACTGTAAGAGTTTAATAGTAACGTATGACTACACGATTATGTTACCTGTGAATAATGAAATAATAAGCATGATAATGATTTATTGGGTCTATAGTTTTTTATATTATTTTTATTGATAGAATATTTTTTTTGCATTTTATAGATATGGTTTTAAGTAATGAAATAAAATAAATCAAAGAATTAACTCTTCAGTCCTGTCATGTTCGCTATGCCTTTTGATTTCCAGATCTCGTTGTATGTTTTGCAGGATTGAGCTTTTGTTTTGCCTACAACGGCCGGGGATGCGTCGAATCCTGCCGGATCTGGCTTTTCAAGTTTTGTACTCTAGCAATTCAGCACTTTTGAATCGATTCACCCCTTTTTAATACTAGAACAGGACCAGTCTGTTTCTCGGAGGGGTCCCCTGTGTGGTGGGAGCATTGACAATCTACGCTAATAACGTCTACCTCCTGTGGCTGGAACGTAGCTCTTCACCCCTTAGGTCGCTTAAGTCATATCGGTATTTCACAACTCTAACGGATATCTTACAGGGTGATATTTAGGTCTTGAGCCTCCCTAAGCGAGCATATCTAGAAACCCTAACGGGATAGATCTGCCCGAGAGAAGTGAGGTATGGAGTCCGACGAGATAAATCATTCAGCTAGTAGATCTGCCCGAGTGAAGCCAGGTATGGAGTCCGACGCCAGTCGATCGAAGAGATCACCAGATTAGACCAATGGAAGCTATATAACCAGTAACGAGGTTCAGGGTGAGCTTTATTTCTCGAGTACAGCGAGAGTTAGTGGTCTGTGGCTGTGCCCCTGCCACAGACCAGCCAGAAGAAGAACTTGAGGCGCTGATGGGCTGATGAGTTGGATTCGGAAGTTCTCCCTATTAGCTGATTAAAATTATAAATCAAAAGCGGGAATTCCGTGGATATTCATAGGGAAGATCGCCAGGAAATAGTTACAAAGTGAATATAAATAATAACTATAAGAAGTTCTATCAAGGTTCGTGAAGAATTACAAACTCAGTGGTCATAGTCTTAGCAAAACAAACATCTCCGCGGAGATCGGAGAAGATGTATCGTCAACATGATAAACAGTTGTGGATTTGAACTAAGAATGAATACGAGAAGAGAGACAATAACAAAACAATAAGTCCGCGGAGTTTGGTGTGGAGATTTTCATTGATATCGCCAGCCAGTAAAGCAGACATATACGCATACAAGTCGGAGTTTCATGTTAATTCAATTCTCATATGATGAATAAATGAATACGGAGTTTTTTCGGATAAAAGTTATTGAATATGTTCATGGAGCTCATCAAGCTCATCATTGAGATTGGATTCTGGTTCCAATGCGTTAATTCCGCGGCAACAGCTGATAATGTACATGTATCCTCATAAAAAGATTATCCGGACTGAAGAGTAATCCAAGTTACAGTAATGATAAAAGCAAATTTCTGAAGAATTAATACAGTCATTGTCAGTTAATTCGGTGTGGATAACTTATATCAACTGAGGATCTGGGCCAGAAACTTTGGATGATGGCCTATAAATCACAGCGATATCGGCGTTGAGCATATCTTCGGAGTTCGGAAATGAGATCCGTGGTCAGACATAAGGACATATAGGGCAAAGAAATTATTAAGCTGAACCTGCTAATTAGGACAGGCACATTAGGGCCCTGCAAGTGTATGCAGCTAACATTTAACTTAGCCATACCCTAGTGTTAATTTAGGGCCACTAGCTTAGGTCTGATTTACCCGTTAACTCGTTTGTTAGCCCTTTGAATTTAATGCATAATGTTTACGACTAAGTTAAACATAATTAATGGTTTATCAATCGGATGAGATCTAGTTATGCTATAGTCAGTTGGAAAAATCAGCTGTCAGAAAAAGAATTAAACAACATATGGAAACTCCGACTTCGGTTTCACCCTAGTTGAGAGTCGCCGTTATCGGACGTTAATGCTTGATACCAACTTCCTCTAGTCAGGGGATAATAACTGAAAAAGAAATGATGAAAAAAAGTTGAAGGACGGAATAATGATTGGGAGAGTCTCTTGTTAACATTGTCTAAAATGGAGATCCTTCCTCTTCTCCAGGAATGAAACATTTGTATGTATCTTTATGTAGATGCTCCATCTTTTAAAGACATGCCGGTAATTTGTTCCCCATTGGAAGATAGATATTATTGAATTATATGTAATCTTGGTAATATTCAATATTCACACATGTAATGTTAATCTCCCTTGATGATCAAGGCAGGGGCCAGGAAACGAGAAATGTCTTTTGCTCCGTTGACCGGATCACTCACTTCCCTCCGGAAGCCGATCGAGAAGGCGATAGAAAGGGAGAAACAAGGAGAAACAAAGGAGAGACAAGGAAAAACAGGGAGAGACAACATGGAAGAGATAACGGCAAATATCTGGTGCGTAGAGGGAAGAGGAACAGAAAAAAGCTTGTAAGATGTCGCAGATCTTAGATGTTTTTGGTTTTGTGGAGTTAAGTCCTACAGCATATACATTAACGACGCCTAGGATCAATATATTGCTTTAAGTAGCTGAGGCTGGAACTAGAAGGAACATCTACGATCCACCAAGTCCCGAGTACCAATTGCCAACTCCGGAAAGACATCTAAGTTACATAACTTATGCTGAAAGGCATCTGACATTGAAACGTTGTAAGTTTGGAAATGCGGGGGAGTGGGGGAAGCAAGGAGAGAGAAGGGAGAGTGTGAGTGGGGAAAGGGGAAAGGAGAGGGAATGTGAGAGAAAAAGAAGCACTTGCATAAACCACGCCAAATTGGAATTTATGCATTTAAATGAACCCGAACCTCGCTCCATTACTACTTCAGAAGACGGAAACAAGCTTATCCTATCTGCGGAGCGCGCTTAAAGTTTAATCATATTTTGGGAGTTTAAAATGATGATCATTCTACTTGCATGAATAGTAAGACACCGAAAACGGGGAAGGGACAAGAACAAGATCTAGAAACAGTCAATGACTGATCCCCAACCTAAATGGATTCATATATGAAAGCGATCAACTTAAAGTTGGGAAAGATTTTCAGGAATATATGTTAAGTTGGGACTGGATCATGGACGGCGGTTGGAATAACGGAATGATGGAAATGCTGGCAACCACGCGGGGTATATCAACTTCGTTTCAAAATGTAATCTTTCTTGTTAAATTTTCTTTCCAATTTGACCATTGATAAGTCGGTTGTCATAATTCATATTATCATATGGACCGGCTATTATCCGATAAATGGACCTGTCCACGTTATTTCATCTTTGATGTGTTGATTATTTGGTTGAGTCTATATCACTGATTCCTGTCGTTCGGATGTTACCCGATGTGCCTGAGTCGGCTGAGTATTTCTTTCCCCACTCTCTTTTCTTTCCCCCTCGAAATATCCTGTCCCCACGAAATTGATCTAATTCACCATGGAGATCCTCGGAGCCAGGCGACATTCTTTTGCTCCGGTCCCGGCCCTGGTCCTTATTTTGTCTGTTATCATCAACCGGCGTGAATATTAGGATTTTGTATGTATGGATTTCAATTGGGCTAGCAGTCGATGAATCTTTATCGTGCATATCATTGCAGACGAGACATTGATGGTGGGGGTGGTATTGGTACCGGATTTTCTCCGTACATCCGATGATCCTTCATGTGCCGTAAATACCTTGGGGGGAGACACCCTCCTTGAGCCGGTTTCAGTTTTAAGATCATGAGGCGGGGTAAAACTGCAGTGAGCTCTAGAAGGCAAACCGTTATTTTCATCAAGAGTGCGAAACGACTTTTAACGCCAAGTTTAAGTAACATTGTGAAATTTGGCAATGATTCTCGGTCATGAACTGACACGTCTAATACTTTCTATTTCGTCATGTTCTCAGTATTTTCATGTTATCACTGCCGCCATGATTATTGATTGTCCGAAGCGCTCTTGGCTTACGATAGACGTTGACGTAAGTAGATAGATTCGATCTAGTGCAATAACACGCGCGGCTAGCTAGCTAGTCTACGTCAACTACCCGGAGTTAATCTCTCCACACCAACTTATCCTTAGTTATTTCCCGAATAGAATAAGGTAACTTATCCTAAAGTTGTCTCAGGTATGACTATGTTCTAAGATAAATGTTTGGTTTATATTCCCAAGCAAGAACTATTGGGCGTGGGCCATCGCCTCAGCGGTAGGAGGATATAGCTCGATACAACTTTAGCTTTCCCACTCTTAAATATTACATTTCAGATGAGAAAAACCTTTTTAACTGAGAGAGCTGAGAAGCCGCCAAAGATACAACACTCTAGTGGTTGGCTCAACGGAGACAAATAGAGATATACAATAGTGTCGATTGTAAGTTTTTTCATGGTTCAATTTGTTCGATTTTGTCTAATTTTGTTTTCTTTTTTTTCCTCACTGATTGACAGCAGATCTTAGCTCTTAATGCATACGGAGTTAAGGGTAAGTCATGTTATTGTAACAAATTTCATGTTTCTTGATTTCTTTTTTCTCCTATTAAAGTTATCGAAAAGGTTAACACTACAGTACTGGTCTGGTACTACTGTATTGACATGGTTTTTAAATTGCATATGTA
The DNA here is from genome assembly GCA_030579875.1 of Sugiyamaella paludigena. Taxonomy (NCBI): domain Eukaryota; kingdom Fungi; phylum Ascomycota; class Dipodascomycetes; order Dipodascales; family Trichomonascaceae; genus Sugiyamaella; species Sugiyamaella paludigena. The sequence goes on along the minus strand of JAKTRU010000002.1, from coordinate 698,897 downwards.
TTGGGGGTATCATGCAAGAAACCGGATTTTAACACTTTCAATAGGAAACTCATGAAATATGATCACTTGTCTATATGCGGTAGTGCAAGATCAAAATTTTTTTAGCTGCCGTGGGTGGGGGAGGGGCATTGATGTGGGGAAAGAAAAGTCAAATAGGAAGAAGGGGAAGAACATGCTGGCCGAAATGAAGGATTGGAACGAAAATAAGATCTAGAATAGCTAGATGAACAAATCGAATGAAGGAAATGGATTGGAAGTACTGTACTGTAGTAAATAACTCCTACAAACTAGGAAGTATAACCAAAAATCATTGTACAATAAAAAGATGTACGGTAATGTGCTTGATGCATGGTTATGTATTAAGAAATTGACCGGGTTAATCAAACCGATCACATTGGTAAAATAAGATCGAACTATGTAATATGTAGTGAACTACTGTACATTTGTCAGTAGCATCAATTTCCTCATCTTCTTCGTCCTTTTTCAGAAAGTTTATATATAGTTATGCTAATCCCCCATTTAACTTCATAATCTGTCTGTATTTTCATTTCGAATTTCATTAAAGATTATAAAATTAATTTTTTCGATTCGTTTTTAAGAAAATTTTAAAATGGCAGAACAGGACACTTCTCCAAAAGGTAAGTCGTAGTAAACTATTAACCAAGTTGATTATAAAGTGACGAAAATAGTGGATAACTCTCTGGGTTGTATCTAACAGGGCTCAGATGTCTCTGCCCTATACGTCATTCATTATGCTAATTTACTTGTGGATTGATGAGGACAAAATATACAATAATAAATCGGTAGAGAGTGAACTTAGCTTTCACTTGTCGGGGATCTGGTAGCGAGGATATTGTGTAACAAGTTGTTTTTGTTCACTTTTGTTTTTGTCTACGTACTTAAGCTAACAAATATTTCATTATATAGAAGAGACATCATTTGAAGAAGTAAAAAATGTTATCCAAACCAGTGATAACTCGCAGGATTTTAAGTCTCAACAAATCCTCATAGAACAACTTGCTGTTCAATATGGTGTAAATCACAGAGCATTAATGCGCAAGGTTGATTGGCATATTGTACCTGCCATTTGCTTGCTATATCTCTTAGCCTTCTTAGACAGAGTTAACATAAGTAATGCCAAGTAAGTGTTTTCAACTAGGGAGTGAATGAATTGGAATGCCGGTTTCGTTTGAGACACGCCGTCCTCTCCGGCGAACAGCAAGGATAAGGTCTTGACCAGCTCGATCGCCTCGATCGCCTCGACCCCATAACTCTCATTCCCTATCGGGCTGAATCTCAATGAATCATACCTCGGTGGATTAAACTTCAAGCATATACGCGCAAATGCGGGGAGGGGTCTTGGGGAGGGGTCTTGGTAGTATAGTGGTACCTGCATGCCATTGTACGGCTGGGTATCAATGCCCCACCTATTTTCTTCCCCCATGTCCTTGGCCGATTAAACCATGGGGCACCATCAACCGAGGGAATCAAAAGAAAATTTATGACAAAATCGTAATCTCGGGTAAACCCAGGGTGTCGGGTGACTCGGGTAAACTGAGTGAAGCGAGCAAATGGGGTCTGGGTAGCACAACAGGGGTCGGTCGACCGGAGATAACCTCAGCAGCAGGAGACAGTATGGATTTGAAGAATGACGTTCATAGTAGTTTCTAACATTTTTTCTAGTGTTTACGGTATGAGTAAAGATATACATCTTAAAGGTACTCAGTATAATACTTGTTTGACGATTTTCTTCGTTCCTTACATTATTTGCGAAATTCCTTCAAATATTCTTCTGAAGAAATTTCGCCCTCATGTTTGGCTTTCTATCTGTATGTTTGTCTTCGGTGTCGTCAGTATTGGTCAAGGTTTTGTAACAAGCTATGGATCTTTAATAGCCACCAGATTTCTACTCGGTGCTGCGGAAGCTGGTATGTTTCCGGGTTGTTTCTATCTTTTAGCCATGTGGTATCGACGTGAAGAAGGACAAAAAAGATATTCATTTTTCTTTTCAAGTACTACTCTTGCCGGTGCATTTGGTGGTTTAATTGCTGCCGGTGTAAATCATTTACAAGGACGTCATGGGATTGCTTCGTGGCAATGGCTCTTCATTATTGAAGGAACTATTACTGCATTTGCAGCCCTTGCTCTTTTCTTTTGTATCTCTGATTTCCCAGAAGATGCTAGTTTTCTTAAAGAGAATGAGAGAGCCTTCCTTAAGGCAAAATTGGCTCTTGACGCTGGTGATTCAGCTCATGAGCAAAAAGCCACTGTAAAGGATGTTCTTCGAAATTTCAAGGATTGGAAGATTTGGTTTGCAGGATTTATGTATTTTGGATTGATTGTCCCAGCTTATGGTTATGCTTATTTCGCTAATGCCATTATTGTTTCCTTTAAATATAGTGCTATTCAAGTACAATATCATTCGATTCCTCCATGGGTAGTTGCATTTGGATTAGCAATGATTACTGCAACAATATCCGATAAATTCAGACATCGATATTTGTTAACGTTTTCATGCTGTTTAATTTCACTTACAGGATTCATTATTTTGCTTGCTGATCATCATAATATTCATGCTAGATATGCTGCATGTTTCCTAATCGCTGGTGGTACTTATTCTGCTATGCCTTTGATTGTATGCTGGACCAGTATGAATTTTGGCGGTCATTACCGTCGAGCTGTCGGTACCGGTTGGCAAGTTGGTTTTGGAAACATTGGAGGTATTATAGCTACTTATTCATATTTGAGTACGGATGCTCCTTATTATACTAAAGGTGTAGCCATTGGTTTGGCATTTACAGTTTTTAGTATGGTAAGTTGTTTGACATATTTCTTAGGTATCCGATATGAGAATCGACAGAAGAGACTTGGAAAGCGTGATGAACAATGGCAGGCTCTCACCCCAAGAGAGAAATTACTCAGAGGTGATTTCAATCCTGATTTCCGCTTTACTTATTAATCCTTTTCTTTGTATTATTTAGTTGTGTTTAATTAAATACGAAATGTCTGCTAACGATTCCTGTTTGGCTAATTCAGCCTCCGGTGGCTGGGAAGTAGTACCTGGTCAGGTCTCTGATTCGCAATTATCCCCCTCCGGTCGTGGTCAGAACGATTGGATTCATTCAATTGCATTCCCAAACCAGCAGCATTCTTCCTAATCAAGGAGTAGCTTCTCGACACCTCGACCGTTGATAGAGTTAGGTCTGGCAGATCAAGCTCTCGGTGCACGAGTGGAATAATGATAGGACAGTTTTTAGGACTGGCATCTTCTCGAGCGTGGCGAGCCGAAAGAGTCCGAACGCTCTGACCGGGGTCGGGAGCGAGATAGGGATCTCGTTACAGTAGTAATTCCCTATCAAGATAAGATCAGATTATCAAGATAAAGGTAAGGTTATTAAATAAGATTTCAGATATTTACCCTAAACCAATATTTTATCGAAAATTTCAACCATATATTTTGGTGCTACCACACTATCCGAATATCTATCTAAGCTTTATCTTCTGGTTCAGAACTCGGTTTGTTTTCAAGAGAAATGTCGGAGGCAGTTTCGAGATCTAGATCTCCTTCTATTACTGGAGAGGAAGGTGATCATAAGGTTAAAAGGATAAAAATAGATAATGATAGTAGTACACCTCAACCTCGGTCTCTGGGGATCATTGAGTTGGATGTAGGCATAACTGAATTCATCTCACCGGACATTCCTGGCTTCAAGGGAATACTGAAACAACGATATACAGATTTTCTTGTGAATGAAATTGATGAGTCAGGAAATGTTGTTCGCTTAGTTGATTTAGGATTAATTGATAAACAAGAACGTCGACGTCAACGTCGTGAAGAAGCCAGACAAGATAGTGAGAGCGTGACTGGGACTGAGACTGGGATTGAGATTGGAACTGAGATTGGAACTGAGATTGAGGATGAAGATGAGGTTAAAACTGAAGATAAGGAAAAAGATAAAGGTGGAGCTGCTGACACTGGTACTGTTGTCGATGCTACTGCTGGCCAAGCTCAGAGTCAATCTAATGCTGTTGAGGTTTCTGAAAACAAGTCGGATGCTGTAGTTGCCTCTAAACAGAAATATGTACCAGCAATAACAGAATCTCAAAATGCGAAATTAGAAAGTTTACTGGGAAAGGAGACTGTTGGAAAAATTTTCGAGTTGTTTTCCACAGGAACAAAACTAATAACTGAACAACAATTTGAATATAAAGATGAAAGAGCTTCTTTACATCAACTCATAAGAGAAGCATTTAATTCTCGTTTAGAAACTAGAACAACACCTGAAAATCAATTTATTATCACCTTAGCTACGAACACGACTAGAAATCATAGATCAAAATTAGATAAATCATCAATGGGAACTCCAGATAGTTATCTACATTTCGTTATATACAAGGAAAATAAGGAGACTATGGAAGTAGCCAATCTGATTTCGAAATTCTTAAGGATACCACCCAAAACAATATCATATGCAGGGACAAAGGATAGACGAGGCGTAACAGTTCAAAGAGCTTGTGTATCAAAGATCAGTGTTGAGAGATTGAATGGACTTAATAAAACTTTACGAGGAATTAAATTGGGATCTTTTAAGTATGACTCACATCATTTAAGATTGGGTGAATTGAGAGGAAATGAATTTATAATTACAATTCGTGAAGTTGAGCATATCAACAATAATGATGACGAGGAGATTCAGACAATAATTAATAAGGCTCTTTCATCTCTTAGAGATAATGGGTTTATTAATTATTTCGGGATGCAAAGATTTGGAACGTTTTCAATTTCTACACATACTATTGGAAAATATATTTTAAATGCCGACTGGGAACAAGTAGTCAATCTTATACTTTCTCCACAGGCTTTAGTTTTACCAGAAAGTATTGAAGCTAGGAAAATATGGCAAGAGACAAAGGATGCTTCTAAAGCTCTTCGATTAATGCCTAAAAGATGTGTTGCAGAACATACGATATTACGTGCTTTAGTTAAGGATGGTAAAGGATATATTAATGCAGTTTCACAAATTCCTCGTAATCTTCGAGTCATGTATGTACATGCTTATCAAAGTTATGTATGGAACATTGTTGCTAGTGAAAGGTTAAAAAGGCATGGGTTTAAAATCATACCAGGCGATCTGGTAGTTGATAATAAACCTAATGCAGCTAACGATAATGATGATAATGATGATAATTCTATGCCAGATTTGCTTGACGATGATATCGAATTTGTAAGAGCCAGAATGGTAACTAGCGAGGAAATCGAATCGGGTTCTAAAACAATTTTTGATATTGTACTTCCTACTCCTGGATTCGACGTGATTTATCCAGAAAATGATCTAAGGGAAGTCTATGAAACGGTTATGAAAAATGATGGTATAGATTTCCTTAACATGAGACGAAATATTAAAGAGTTCTCATTATCTGGAAATTATCGTTCAGTAGTGACCAAGCCTGGAAATGTTCAATGGTGGTGTAAAAGATACGAGTTACCTACTGATCAATTTGTGAAGACTGATCTTGAATTAATCAATGAAGGACTCAATGAAGATAGTAGAATCAGCAATGAAATAGGAAGTGGTTCTAAACTTGCTATAGTTCTGAAACTACAATTGGGTCCCTCTCAATATGCCACTATGGCTTTACGTGAAGTAATGAAACTTGACACTTCAAGGCGTGGAGATGGTCTCGATGTAAGAAAAGCAAATTAATAAATTTATTAATGTACTGAACGAGCACTTCAAGCTCTATATATTTAGTTACTTGCCTAGGACTCCGTTCCTGAGACCCTTGATTAGATGTCAATGGCCAAAGTTCACTGTCTACACTCGAAGTATCTTCTCGAGAAGACGAGCCCGACCTCGGAACGCCGATGTTGACGCCTCACTTAATGCGGCTTAAAAGCCGCATAAATACTTACGACTAAGCCGATATGAGGAACCTGCTTAGTAGTCTGGAGGTCTGTCTCTCTCTGTCTCTCTATCTCTCTCTATCTCTGACATTCTTCTTGTTCTTGAAGTATTCAACTCATTCTTTTTAGTATTTAATTGAGGTCATTTGGTTTCTATTTGTCGTGTGTTAATATATAGTTCCTTGTTTAATTGCTTTATTACAATTGTTTTACAATGTCGGAAGAATCTGATATGTCAGTGATTTTGGCGTCATCTGGCTACGATCAAACAATCAAATTCTGGGAAGCATTAAGTGGAATCTGTTCAAGAACTATACAACATGGAGATGGTCAAGTGAATAGAATGGCCATTACTCCCGATAAACGATTTCTGGCTTGTGCAGGTTCTCATACAGTTAGAATGTATGATATCCGTACAACCAATCCAAATCCTACTATGACTTTCGAGGGCCATCTGGGTAATGTCACTGCAGTAGCCATTCAAGCAGACGGAAAATGGATGGTAACATCCTCGGAAGATGGTACGGTAAAGGTATGGGACGTTCGGGCCCCAAATGTTCAACGAAATTATAAACATAAATCACCAGTAAATGATGTTGTAATTCATCCAAACCAAGGTGAATTAATATCTTGTGACGATGATGGTAATGTAAGAATATGGGATTTGGGTGAAAATACTTGTACACATCAATTGATTCCAGAAGACGATGTTCCTGTAAGGTCTGTTTCGGTAGCTTCGGATGGTACAATGTTAGTTGCAGGAAATAATTCAGGCAATTGTTATATTTGGAAAATGATTAATAGTAAGGATGTTACTTCATTACATCCAGTAACAAGATTCCGATCCCATTCGAAATATATTACAAAAGTGCTTTTATCACCAGATGTTAAACATTTGGCTACTTGCTCTGCTGACCATACTGCTAGGATATGGTCAACAGAGGGCAATTTTACTATGGAAACTGTTCTTCAAGGTCATCAACGTTGGGTATGGGATTGTGCATTTAGTGCTGATTCCGCCTACTTAGTCACGGCATGTTCTGATCATTATGTACGATTATGGGAATTAGCAAGTGGTCAAATTATTAGACAATATAATGGTCATCATAAAGGTGCTATAGCTGTTGCATTAAATGATGTTTGATGAGAGAAAAACAGCACGACAAGAGAGTGTGGTATATATCACTTCATATTTATTTAGAATCATGCGAGAAAAAACAACAGAAGAAGCTCTTACCTGAGGATGTTGATATAGTAAACTATTATTACCTCTCGATATCCAGAACCTATATTTCGGTAGTGAGAGTGTATGGGATAGGTCAGTGCTTCTTAATCTGCGTGTCTAATGCAACTTGTAGCTGATGGATATTAAACTGCTGATTATAGAAACAATTGAGATAACCCGGAATATTAACAGAATTGTAATCAGGACAAATTGAGAATCAGATTTATTTATCTCCGAGGATATGTATATGTAGCATTATAGCATTGTATAGTATTGAATGAGAATATTTTCAATTGAAAGTACTGTACAGGGTTACACTATCCCAAATTTAAGAAACATCTTTTGAAATTTGTACCAATGATAAACAACAGTCTAACGTTGAACTGCGCAGGTAGTGGGCAGAACTACTAGTTGGCCTGGGCCTGTAGAGCTGTGCGGGCAGTGGGCAGAACCACTAGTTGGCCGGGGCTGCTGTACATTATATGCGTATTCCACACCCAACATACCCCCTTTATGTCCTTCACCACAAACATAACTACAGTGAATGCGTGTCCTCACAAGATAACTTACGGATCTCAGGGGTTTAAAGTGGATAGATCTCGAGAAACGTCCATACGCGGCTTATGCGGTGCATCAAACAGCTTATTTAAGCCGCATTTTCCGGCAGGGACTTATTTACATATTTCCATATATGGAAATAAGATATGATGATCATAAGTTTGTTTGTTCCCCCTCCCCCTCTTCACCGGCATTTTTGACCCACACTCTTTTCATAAATGACGTTTTCTTCCTTTACAACCTCTCTGAATTTTAGTTTTGGCTCATGTGTATGGATCTTTAGGCCTAACTGCCATTGAGTGAGTTACTCTTACAATATATATACTACCCAAACGAAAACATACAAATCTCTCCTCTTGCCGTGATGGAGTATCCAAACATCCCGGGTGGATACCCTTGTGAAACCCCCCCAAATTCAACTACTACTGGTCTGGCTCCAGCTCCACAATTCCTCACGCATTCAACAATGGAGTCGGATCCTAAAGATCGGTTGAAAACATCAGCTGCTTTTGTTTTTGCTGGTTTTGAGACTGTTAATGACAGAGTCCTACGTGAGATGAATGAGCGTGCAAAAAGTAAGTTTATTTCAGTGACTGAAGGTATGAGACTATTTTAATTTATTTGTTAGCTAACCTATTCCATAGATATTGTACAAGATCTTGCTGGTTCCAGATCATCATCATCTACTACGAGAAACCATTATGCTCCTCCACCATCCCCATCATCGGTTAGAGCAGCTGCAGCCGTCGCCTCAGCTTCAAGAGGCCCAAAATCTCCCAGAAGTGCGCGGAAAACCCATCACAAACGATACTCATCTGTTCATCGAAGAAATTTTGCCAAGATGGAACCAATCACATCTCATTATGCTGTGGCTTCTACTCATAGAAGTAAAGGATCGGTGTCTCAATTAAATGAGATTACGACACCTTCATCTCAGCTTGATGATGATCAGCAGAAGTTTTCTAATGGAAATGGAAAACGTGAGGGTACTCAGAAACTATCGCTAGAATTAGGAAGTCCTACTAAAAAACGCCGTATGGATAATTCTGGTGACGCTATGCAAAATTTTGTTTTTCCTCCCTCCAGTGAGGGAACAAGTTCCAATTCTACAATTTCAAGGCCTACTCTATTGACCAACACTACCACTAGTCATACGATGGTGTCGACTTCTGCTAGCAGTAGGACCTCTTCCTCTTCCTCTTCCTCCGGCCCTTCGAGACACTTGACACCATCTACCTCCATGCAAAATAATAATAATCCCCCCAAGTCATATGCAACGGACACATCAAATACCGAAAGGAGATCATTACGAACTATAAGATCCATGCGTTCTCTCAATTCAATTAATCAAAAAGAAACTAATAATAATATTAATAACAATAATAATCATAGTGCTTCTGGACGCGATAAAGAAAATATTAATTCTTTTGGGCAAAACAATAATAAACCATCCAGCAAAGTGGAATATCTATTAGGCACATTGCCCAATAAGCTTCCAGGACAGAATAATACCGATCCTCAGAAAGTGGAGAAAATTCTACGTAAATTCCCTTCTACTAGAACACTACCTTATATAGGATCAACAATATCTGCAGAGGCAGATCCTGGCAGTTCTGTTCATCTTCATCATAAAGCAAAGGAGGCTAAAATTTTGACAAAATCTCCTTCAATGAGATCATTAACGAACAAGCCGTCTTTTACTAGTACTTCAATAACAGCGGCTGCTTCTTCAACTACATCTAGAATCCCCCGTTCGACTACTTTACAATCTATGAGATCAACCGATTCTCTAAGATCACACAACCCAGCCAAGCAACCATTGGGTACTGCGACACCAAATACCCCGACGGGAACAAGACTTCTTAAAAGTAGGTTAATAGCGAAATCATCTCCAAATCTCAATGCTTTAACTAAAACTACTGAAGAACGTCGAAATGCATCTCATACTCAGGCCAGTGTTCCAAATAGACGTGCTTGGCGATGAATACATGGAATGAAATGATTTCCATATTTTTATTTATTCTTTCCACTCCTTTATGATATCTTGTAGGCATTGTGCTATCTTAATAGCAGTGAGTTGTGTCCTGTCAGTAGCGTTCCATTTTTACAACTAATACATCTGTTCTCTCTCATTCATTATTCTTGTTTGTTCTATATCTATATTTCTTTCACTGTAATTAATAATTTATATCTTTGCGCAATTTACTTCACTGTATGAAGCAGATATCAACCCAGCCAACGCCATAATGCCATAAACATTTTTCGTACTCAAAAAAAGTGTCATCTCAAAGAGCTTCATCTAAGACTAACTTCAAATTCATTATTTCATAAAACCAACTATTACCAGCTATTATCTCTTATACCTCCAAGTTTATTTGCTATGACCAAGGGCCAGCAGACGAACTCAGGGGTAAAGCTACCTAGTATAAGCTGTAGTTTTTGACATTGACATACTCATATAAAGGTCTTGTTTTGCTAAATACAAGGGTGAATAACTAGAACATTTTGTTCCTTATCATCGAGGAAAATAAAAGTTCGTGATCCAGAGCCGAATATACAGAACCATCCAACCCAGTTACAGGACTGGTGGTAGAAGAGCTGAAGATATCATGGCTCGTCCAAAGGCAAAAGATTCAGAAGCTAAAGTCAAAGATTCAAATAGAATAGATTCTGATATTTCAAGTCCATTATCATCACTGTCATCATCATCGTCTCCGAAAGACAGTACTAGCTCTCTGATCATCGCGAAAGAAATCTTGACATTATTTAAAGAGGCATTTGACGATACTCTGGCATTGGATCCAGATGATCTAAAAGAACAGATTCAAAGAGTTAAATCAGCTCTATTCGATAGAGATTATATTGAAGCATTTGGAAGTCAGAAGAATCTTGAAGCATATGTTGTTCGGTGGACACCTTCAAGAGCACTCTCATACAGCCATTTGTTTTCTTCATTACCTGAAGTTAAGAAAGCACTTATATCAGAGGATCCATATCGAGTCCTCTGTATAGGAGGAGGCGCTGGTGCAGAAATTGTGGGAATAGCATCAGTTGTATTATTGCGCGATCAGAGCAAGAAGGAGGATGATACCGCAGACAACCCAGTTTCCATGAACTTGATAGATGAGGAATCAAAATCAGAAGTGGATAAGACAATTTTTTCTTCCGAGGATAATAAATCATCTCCTCTCTGTGAAATCATTGCTATAGATATTGCCGAATGGGATCAGATAATCGAGAAATTAGAAAGATATCTAAAGGATGTTTGGGCCAATTGGGGTAGAAAGAAGCCTGTTACTAATGATCCCTTAAAACTTTCATTTCTAAACCACGATATTTTGACTCTGCCAACCTCTAGTTTAAGGTTAGAATCGATCAATTTAATAACGTGTATGTTTACAACTAATGAACTATTTGCATCTTCCAAGGCAGCTACCGTCAAATTTCTTCAATCTCTGACTGCGTGTCAATCGGGTGCTCTATTGTTATTTGTAGAAAGTGCTGGATCATATTCTGAGATACAAATCGGAACTAAGACGTTTCCTGTACATTTTCTTATACATCATACTTTAACATCAAATCAATCTTGGGAATTGATTGATTCTGATGATTCGAGGTGGTATCGCATTCCAGAAGGTGTTAAATATCCGTTGAAACTTGAAAATATGAGGTTTTTCTTTAGATTATATAAGAGGTTGTAACTCCAAGTCATCGGAGATTTTGGGCCCATTTCCAAGCCGCCAGAGGCAGTAATCCAAGGAAAATGACGCAGCCTTAACAATAAATTATTTATTCTTGCATGATATTCGAATTCATGAAAACGAACTGTTTCCAGTTCTCTTGTTTGTCTTTCTATTGTTTTTCCGTTTGCATTTTCTGTTTATATATTACATCATATTCATTAAAAAAACACTCACACACAAGTTTTACTTTTTCGTTGAAAGAAATAAACGATCTGTTTATTCCTCATCCTCATTATCAGAATCTTCTTCTTCTTCTTCTTCATTATCAGAAACAATCAAGTTGAAGAATCGGATCTCATAAACACCGCGAGATGAGGCAACAACACGGAGCCAATCTCTAAGGGAGTTCTTCTTAAGGAATTTCTTAGTAAGGTACTTAACGTACTTTCCTGAGAATTTAGTGTATGAAACAATGGTGATCTTATTACCGTCACGAGTAACGGTGATTTCATCTCCAAGGTTACCGGTACGGCCCTCAACCTTAATATGTTCGTGGAGGAACTTAACTAATGAAGCAACATCAAGGAGATCTTGTTCCTCATTGGCGACAGCATTGATAACAAACTTCTTAGCGACCTTTTGGGCCTTCTTGGTGGATTTCTAAAAAAAAAAACTGTTAGCATCTTCAGCCTACTACTCAAGTAGAACAACAATCTCAAATGTTGCAAAGTAGCAAAGCGTTTGGTGCTAATCAAGTTTCCCCTAACTACTAATGCTATTTCACATATTATTTTTAGAAATATGTTTTCTGTTAGTTTCTTTTACATACAACTGGAGCCATCTTTATAATTATTTTCGGTTTTGGTTTCGATGATTAAATAAGAACACTGAACAGAAAAAGAGGAGAAGAAAGAACAGAAATATTAAGGTCATGAACTTTTCACCCTTCCTGTATACCCTCTTCGACATTTATGCATATAAGAGAGAGTATTCTATGAATTGTTACACTTATTTATCAGAATTACCTAAATAGGTAATTATACTGATGTGACTGTCAAAAGAATTAAATAGGAAATTGAGATAAGCTTGCATGCATATGCGCTAATAAGGGGAATCGAGTTTCGGGATAGTGCATATCTACAAATGTCGACTTCGCTTGGATACCCCTAGATTCTCTGAAGGGTGATTATTTCCCGGGATCACAAAAAGCTATCAGGTAGGAGCTGAGACCCAACAGTGTGAGAAAGCAGAGCGTCAGCTGAGCTGACAGTATTGCCGCGGCATTGACTATCATTGGCACTATGTAGGCTAAGGACAATGGGAGTAAATGCAAACATACAAAAAGTAATATAAACAAAATGACTAACTAAAATATCCTAGGTATGGCCGAAGAGAGGAAGTCGGGGATAGCCGAAAGACTGAATGACGATTCGAGGTTAGTGATAGAACGAGGCTTTGGAGTTTGGAGTAGATATCAAGCTGTGTGAATTATCTGGTGGTATTACTGATGAGTATCAAACCAGTCGATAATTATCTCAGCCAACTTCCGAGGATCTTCTCGATGCATGAAATGTCCAACTCTCGGAATTTTTATCACTTTAACAACATCTTCCTGTCCCTTCAGTTTCTCAGTCTCCAAATCATAAAGAACAGGAGACATACATCCATCAGATTCACCACCAATTATAATAGTAGGCACTTTGTTAAAATCAGTAACCCAATCTTTACCATTTTTAATATAAGATCGAAACATACACCTATAATAGGCAGTAGTACTATCGACTACACCTGGTTGTAAAAATATATTTGTTTGTTGTATAATATCTTCTTCAGTGAATTTCCAATTTGGTGACCAAGTGTTCCATAAATATTTAAGATAGGAAAAATATTTTGTATCCTTACTCCAAGCTGTAGAATAGAGTTTTCTACCATATAAATAGCTCATTTGCATAGTCAACATGTAACTTGAGAGGTAAAACTGCTGTGGACAATGAAAAATAAAGTCCCATATGCTCAGGTTGGCAATGTAAGGAATAGCTAAACAAGCCATTGAGGTAATCAGATGTGGTTTTAAATTGGCTGTTTTAAATGCCGCCATAGCACCCCAGTCATGTCCAATAATATGTACGGGGATTTCTTTATGGTTCTCAATGCTTTCAATCCAGTTAGATATATCCGAAGCAATATCTGACATCTGATAAGCCTCGGTTGAGGGTTGGCTCGATGGTTCGTAACCTCTCAAAGCTGGAGCCAGTATCAAAGTTCTGGAGCTTGGGGGATATTTCTCTTGAAGGATATCCCACATCCCATCAAATGAATGAAAATTATCAGGAAATCCATGAAGAAGAAGAATAATACGAGACGATTTAATTGAATTACTATTCAATTGGGATTGTGAGAAGCTGCTGAATGCGCTAAATTCTAAATTATTGGCATATAATTTGACCCCGAATCTGCCGGACATTATAAGAGACAAGAACACTAAGGAACAAAACAGCGGCAGTCTTCTAGACTAAATTAAGGACCTAGATAAATTTGTTTGATAATTTAAAAATGAAACTACGTGATCGATTGTGAAATCGGGGAAATTAGATATCTTTTATATGAAATGGCGGGGGTTTGAAGCCTCGGCTTGTATTCAATAACCATCTGATATTGATCATCTTGCTCCTGAATCGGATAAAGATGTCCCTCTAAGTGAGCAGCGGGATCTAGTTTATTCCCAAATAAGATATCTATCTCCCAGTCTGAAGTATCTGACATATTCAATTATTTCGATCGAGTATATGTCGATACTATCCCGAAAATAGGAAGAGAGAAGCTACGCTCCTGGTATTTACTGTGTACAGTAATCGGAGCCCTACATCATAGATCTTGAATGTAGCCGTATGGACCCTGTCGATCTTATTGATTTCGGTCTGTTCTAAATGTCCTCGCTCATGGGGTTTCAAGCCTGCCTCTAGCGATTGTGATTGCAGCATGGGTTTTAAACCTGTCTCCGACGACTGCGATCGCTTCACTCGGGTTGTGATCGAGTTGTCAATCATTCTGATTCACTATTGAGGCAGTTGATTTAATAAAAATCTTAGGATGATGATATCCCACATCCTTACTTCCACGCTCTAAACTTCGACCAGAGCCACTGGAAATAAGAAGAGACCTCTCTGTATCGCATTTTCGGAGCAATTTCTTCAGAGATAATGAGAAAAAGATTTAGAGCAATTAATCTTTCGCACTAAGTAACTTTTACCTACTGTTTCAGCTATTGTTTCCTGGTGAAAACTGGTTCATCCTACGAACTACATCTGTTATCTGTAACTTATTTCCTGTATCTATTAGCTCGACTTTTACAGACCACACACTTAGATTCCAATGGTAATGCCAGTCTCAATCATAATGATTATGTTTCTCTGACAATTGTTTACGGAATGTTATAGAAATAATAGCTAGCCCTCTACAATTCTTATATGACAGATTCTGTATCAACAGACGACTACTCCATCACGCCTATATAGTTCGATATTAAAGCGGAATAAACAGTAATAATGAAGTGAAATGCTACCTCGATGCTCTTGAGCCAGACAGGCATGCCATGGACCAAAGCTCGTAGCTTTTTGAAACAACTTGCCGATTCCGCTGCCTCTTGAGCCGACAGCTTCATATTTACTGCCGTAATATCCATCGGGATTAGTTCCCGATGCAGTGTTCACATAGAATTCTTCAAGATCTCTACACTTGTCTAGGAGCTTTCGAATTACCGCTTGGTCCAAGGGATCACCACGAGTACTTATGCGAACGTACAGGTGTGTTAGCTTTGAACAGTGTTCAGCTAATAGTGAAAACGAGTCTTTATCAAGCTTTTCATTGCATCCAAGATATGAGATGAAACATCTCCCAAACCTGTGTCGTCCATGACGTGCCTCACGTCTCTCGATAATAGCCAGCTGACGTAACTCGTGGCAGTTGGTAGCCAGTGCTTTCATCCCCCTTTTCGATATCTCCGCGAAGGTAACATTAACAAGATTAGGACAACTCTGAAAAACAGATACATCAAAGAATTTAGGGACCCAGTGACCAGTAACATGAACACTAACAAGATTTCTCCCCCAATTCAGCTGGCGATTAATGGAAGTTTCTTGCGGTTTCGTGTCAGTAGATGAATAGAACTGCAAAGCTAACGACCAGAGGTTAAGTTCAAATTGAGCTACTGGCGACCAGAGGTTAAGTTCAAATTGAGCTACTGGCGACCACGGATTATTATTATCACCTTCTCTAGAATAATTTGACTGTGATCGAAGTGTCAAATCCTGAACTTTCGGGGGGAGCCTAACTAGATCAAGGATATCAAGAATATCTAAAGTGTCTGTTGCTTGATCAACACGAGATAGAGGTTCTAGTTCCAATGAAAATGATCTCAGTTCTGTCAAACAGCTTAATGCCTCATTAAACGCCATTCTGTCAGTCGATTCACGCCTGCCCTGATACATATATTGAACAAACAATATATTCAGCCTCAACAAAGTTTTCAGAGAGGAGAAAATGCTTCTTTCTGCGCGGAATATTTGAGAGTAAACTTTAATAGAGAACCAAACAAGATTATCTCCAAGTCGAGGAATCATGTTTATGGCATCATATTGTAGTCTATCAACAATAATCCTTATAGATAACGGGATATATTTACCATTCTCTTTTGAAACGGTGATAAACTCATTCATGGTTTTTTTCAAAATTTCAAAGTTTTTTTGAATATCGTTGGAGAAACCATAAGTACGTAAAAATAAATTAAGATTTGTTAAATTCGGAAACGAGGTTTTGATTAGGAATATTTCTTTGAGATACCTACTAATCTTCTCTTTGGAGATTGCACTTCTCTTGGGATAATTTTGCAGAAAATAATCAATCACGGGATGGCAACTCACTACTGAAATACTTCGGACATATTTAAGAGTAGTTTGACGAATCCCTCCGTTCCAAATTGCTGCCATCAGCACATTCTTACCGGATCTGAGTGGAGAAACTAATGTTCTGAGTGGAGAAACTCATGTTCGAGGATGTGAGTCTAAATCTTCTGCCCATGAAAATTCCTCATTAATTAGTGTGCCTTCCATGAGATTATAGGCTGATGAAAAACAGCCTTGCAAGATATTATAGGTTGATGAATAACCATCAGCGGTTTCCAAAATCAGATGTTTCCACAGTAGAGGGCTTATCAAATCGTTCATCTTCTTGTTGACCCTGAGAGACGCAAGGTCACTGTTTTGTAGATTGTCGATAATCATATACAAAATCTCATTAGGTAGAAGAAGTAATAGTTTCATATGACCCATTTGGATAACATGTTCACCAATCTTATAGGAAGAATTGAATATGGAATTTTTTATATAGCTGGCTGTGAGATGGATGTTCCAAACAAGAGTAAAGAATATTTTCAGCTACTGACCCTGACTGGTGCGGGCGATTTAATTATGAACGTTACAATCTAGCCAGGACCTCAGATATATCCCTAAACGCAACACAAGGATAATCTATCTAAATGCTAATCAAGCAGTGATAACCACAGAAGGTGGAAGTGATTTAATGTGATCAAGGTCAAACTTTCTGCCACGAATATTATTTTATTTTAATCTGCCAGTAAATTATTATGCGAAACAGAATAAGCAACAATATGAAATGAATTTGGAAATACAAAAAGCAAATCTTCGTATATACTTTATGCTTAGAAAAAAATTGTGCGTTCTGTTGTTTATTACTCCATCCGAGTTTTAAGTTAGCAAATACTAAGCTAAAATACCACTTGCAGTTAGATATTAATGCAGTACCTGCATATAGGGCCCTGCATAACAAAATATTTGCGCGATGCTATAAGAATTTATCAAGAGATTGTTCTAGAGTTTATAATCCATTTCAGGAGGAAATCTTCTAACCAATTGGTTTTTTTACATCTCCTTAGGGTGATAGTAAAAAAACACTTATCATTACAATTTAACTTGATCACGTATCCTGCAACTTTTTTCAATATAGGGCAGAGTATTCTCGATCTGTATAATACATGAAGAGTGTCCAGTATAAGAATTTGGCCCCGAACTCATGTAAAAAAAAAAATTAGGACAGTTCTGAATCTGACTTGTATTCAAATCAATCTTATAAACAAATTGTAAATCAGAAACCAATTTTCAAAGATCTGATTGTTCTTTACTGCGTCAGGGTCAAATCTCCCGACCCTGTGGATCGCTTCGCTGGAGGTCAGGTGTTTGAAACACAGTCTAGGGCAGCCCCCTGGAGGCGAGAAAATGGTAGGAGCGAGAAGTTTGGAGTATGTATATGTATAAATAAATGCGTATATGTCATTACTTCATCAAAGTTTCATTACAGGTAAACTCATACTTTCTGCCGTTTTAATATGTACACCAGAGATATTTTCCCATCCTCCAACCGCGTCAACTTTGCCCACAATACCGTTGATGGCCGATTGTATATTCTCTATCAATTTATTTTGATCCATAGAAGTTGATCCAACCAATAAAGAAAAGCACGTGCTCTCCTGTTTTGGAATAATCAAAACAGTGGATTTATTTACAAGTTTTTTGATCTGGAACAAAACAAGTCGAGGATCCACATTAGTACTCTTCGATGATGATGGTGATGATGATTCAATCTGGATTGGAACAGGAACTGTTTTTCCAGACTTATACAATTTGGGTCCAAGTATCTTTGGTAGTAAATGAATAATATTATTCTGAGCTACAATCAAATCAAATTGATCAATTTGAAGAGGCAGTCTCTTAGAATGCGATGAAAGAGAACTAGCTGCTATTCGAGATTTTAGTTTAGAAACAGCCACAATATCTGTAAATAAATCATGAGTAAGCGAATTACTATCATCTTCGAGCATTTTCTGATATTTCTGTTGGGGATCTTTCACGATAAGACATATCGTCATATCTGAAAGCTTCTTTTGACGAGCTCTATGAGGAATAGATACAATTATTGGGTTTGATATTCGTTTCTCACCAGATAATGGTGAGCCATTTCCCGGGTTTTTTTTGACTGTGATTTGCAGATATACTGGTGAGTCTGGATATCTTGAAACCAAACTATCTACTGCTTGAGCAGTAGGTTGATCATTAACAGGCATAATAACAAAACGCAACTATCAATTAGATTCCACTCTAATCAATTCGATAAACGCTTTATAGAATGGTACTAGGACAAGATTTGGATTTGGCAGGGGATAAAAATATATTTTTCAGATCATGCGGCTACAGTATCTCGAATAATATTTAGCGGTACGGCTGTATATCTCGAAATTAAAGTGGGCGGATAAGACTTTCAAAGCCGAAGCTGAGGTTTGTGATTCCCGCCTGCTTCCGGCGGAAGAGAGCAACGGTTCCGGAGCAGCACCCCAGTGCCGACCCCATTGCTCCCTTCGCTGGGGTATTATTCTATATAGTTCCTCGAGCGAAGCGACTGCCGACTGCCAGGAGTTTGGAGGCTACACCCCGCGGAGCCAACGGGTGAATATAAACTTGATTAAGATCGAATAATTTATTATAATAATAATATGAGCCAAATAGTCATGCTAACTACAAGCCGACAACGCACCCGAAATGCTTCGTCAGGCTGCATAAATCTAACGTTGATTAAGTTAACAATAATGTCATCTTATTCGGTTCGATCGGCCGAAGACGCTGTAATTTCAGACTCGGTTTAGGGTATTTCATCATCTCCCAGCCGAGGAGGTTGAACCTCGGTATTTAATTTACCTGCCTAGTGCCACCACCACATACTGTACCGCGCTTACTACTACCGCAGTTTGTATGGGTATAGTAAAATCCGGGGAAGACCCAAACCCCTCCTCCTCTTCCCGACCGATTATATAAAGATAAGATGATCCCCCCTCCACCCCACTCATCTGGTAAATATATATTTTGACTTCATATATATCTATTTGTTTGATTTGATAACGAAATCACAATGTCCAAAAAGATTACTAAGGAAGTGAGTAAATAAGAATGAATATAATTCAGGTCTTGGGAGTTATGTACCCAAAAATGTAGTTCTGATTGCTCCTTGTTCTTCCGGTTCACGATGACTTTATTGTTATCTATGTGCTCTCTGTCTCTTCTCTTCGTGGTCTGATTTCGTATCAGTAGCTTTTTAATTAGCTAAATTTATTTGTAATTGGCTCCGGCAGCTACACGCTCGAATTCTAACTAACTATTAGGAACTTTCGGAACACTCCACATCCGAATCGTTATGGATCGTGGTAAACGATGATGTTTATGATTTAACAGAATTTCAAAAGATTCATCCCGGTGGTAAAGGCATACTTCATCGTCACGCTGGAACTGATGCTACTAAATTCTTTAAGAAATATCATGATGCAAATAAAGTTCTCAAAACTGTTGCACCAAAATATAAGATTGGAAGCTTGGTATCTAATCCTACATCAGCTGTTGTTCCTCAGGATGTTGCCGGTGCCGTAAATAGTGAGAATAATGGGAAAGCTTTAACTAGTGTGAAAACTTCTGCTGCTATTGGACGACAGTTTGAACAATTCGGTGATCTCGTACCTTATGGTGATCCATCATGGTATCAAGGTTATTATTCCCCTTACTATAATGATTCGCATGTAGCACTTCGAAATGAAGTTCGTGAGTGGGTTGAGGAGAATGTATCACCTTTCGTTGATGAATGGGATGAAGCCGGTGAAATGCCGGCCGAACTTTATAAGAAATTTGCCCAACAAGGTTATTTGGCAGCTTTGACAGGTTTGAAACAATACCCTACTGAATACACTGATGTTCGTCTTAAGAATGTTCCTTTAGATCAATTTGACGTTTTCCATGAATTTGTTATTTTGGAAGAATTGTGTCGGGCCGGATCGGGTGGTGTTATTTGGAATTTAACTGGTGGATTTACAATTGGATCTCCACCAGTTTTTAAATATGCTCAAGAATCTGTCAGAAAGAGAATTTTACCACAGATTTTAAATGGTGATAAGCGCATATGTTTAGCTATTACTGAACCAGAAGCAGGTTCCGATGTAGCCAATTTAACAACCAGTGCTAAGAAAACTCCTGATGGCAAATATTATATTGTTAATGGTGCCAAGAAGTGGATTACCAATGGGGTTTGGTCAGATTTCTTTTCAGTTGCTGTTCGTACTGGTGGTCCTGGTATGGGAGGTATTTCCATGTTATTAATTGAGAAAACTTTTCCCGGTGTTAGTGTAAGAAAGATTCAAACTCAAGGTATGAGAGTTTCTGGAAGTACTTATATTACATTTGATGAGGTCAAAGTTCCTGTAGAAAATCTAATTGGTGTTGAAAATAAAGGGTTTAAAACTATTGTTACCAATTTCAATCACGAGAGATTAGGAATTATTGGTCAAGCTGTCAAATTCTCAAGAGTTTTATATGAAGAGTCAATTAAATACGCTCATGTCAGAGAAACTTTTGGTAAGAAGCTCATTGATCATGATGTTATTCGTAATAAACTGGCCCAAATGGCTGCTCGTATTGAATCTGCTCAGAATTGGTTAGAAAATTTAATCTATCAGTGTAAAGTTATGGATGAAGAAGAAGCTATGATGCGACTTGGTGGTGCTATTGCTGGTCTGAAAGCATTTTCTACTCAAACCATGGAATTTTGTGCTCGGGAAGCATCTCAAATTTTCGGTGGTTTATCTTATACTAAAGGGGGACGTGGTGGTAAGATTGAACGCTTGTACCGAGAAGTTCGTGCGTATGCCATTCCAGGTGGCTCCGAAGAAATTATGTATGATTTGTCAATTCGTCAAGCTCTTAAGGTTCATGAATTTCTCGGTGCTAAGCTCTAAATGAATAGGGCGGGAAAATAATGAGTTGAAAGTAAATAGTCTTAATAATAAAGAAAATAAATTAAACTAGAATTCTGATTTAGATAGAACCGAGCTAGTTCTCAAGAGAGACCGTGATGAGGAAAAGGGCACAAACTATGCATTTAACAGCATTTTCAAGTTTAAATACTTTTGCAAGAAGGATCCACGCTACTAGCATATTTGCACCCCAAAAATAGTCCCCCAAAGGGTGACGTCTCACATTCTGAAGTTTATTTAAAATCATTCCAGCGAACACAACAACAAGAACATTTTACTCATGAATAAGAATACGAAGATATGAATGCGGCGCTTATACGCTGTTCGAGAAGCCGGGCTGCTGTTCTACTGTTGCTTCTCAATTATTGAATATTAGTAGTTATATTACAGACAATTGATTATTGATTAGCGAAACTAAAAAATAATCAGAGTTTCACTCAGCCAGAGTAAAGGAATCAAGACATCTCAGGGGGGGATGGATGTCAAAAGAGTTAGAGCTTAATCGATGAGGTTCAGCATGATGTGCGGCGTATATGCGGCGATTGTGGGTACGTGCACATGCATACATGAACCGTCCAAGTCACGTGCACGCTATAGTTCGCGCGCGACATTTGAGATCATCTCAGTCTCTCTCTTCATACCTGACCTCTAATTTGACTCTATCAACCTCTGTGTTAGTCTATATTATTATGTACGAATTGGTTAAATATCCTAAATCAAGACAATGGAAATGGAAACAAAAGGAACATTAATAACCTCATGTGAGGATTCGCCGAAATTGAGCCATTCCAAATTCACGAGGCGTCATTTTGATGATCTTGCTGCCGCTTCAACTTCATATAGTTCACCACTGGCAGTTATAGCTCATATTGATCTTGACGCTTTTTATGCTCAATGTGAACAGGTTCGATTGGGTCTTAGTGTTGACAAACCAGTGGTTTGTAGGCAATGGAATGCATTGCTTGCTATAAGTTACGCGGCTCGAAAGTTCGGCATCTCTAGAATGGAAACTGTAGAGGGCGCTCTCAAATTATGCCCGGACTTAATATATCCTCATGTGGCCACTTTCAAAAAGGGGGAAACTGTATGGAAGCATCATGAAAACCCTGATGTAGATAATTATAAGGTTAGCTTAGACCCATTTCGCAGAGAAAGTAGGAAAATCTTTGGAATCTTCAAATCTTATTGTGATGTTATAGAAAAAGCCGGCATCGATGAAACATTTCTTGATCTAGGATCTTTGGTACGCAAAAAGGCAATTAGTATGTTTCCCAGGGAGTTAGCATCTAAGAATGATAATGATCCAGATGAATACTTACATTTACCCCCATCAGAATTGCCGAATGATATAAAATGGTATGGTAAAGTTTTTCGTGGTGAATCTCCGGTCAGCGCGTCAGATGGTGATAATAGTCTTGAAACTAAAACGTCATCTAGTGACGGAGAAGTCAAGATTTCACAAGGTACTACAACTACTGCTTCTTCTATAATCAAGGACTTGAAAACAGCTTATTCGAGCTCAATTCCAGATGATGCTCCTTCTGATTGGGAGGATATTTTGCTAATGATTGGGTCTTCTATTGTCGATGAGATCCGTCGTGATATCTTTGCTAGATTAAAGTATACCTGCTCGGCTGGAATATCTCGTAATAAAATCCTCGCTAAATTAGCGAGCCCTCGTAACAAACCTAATGGACAAACGGTAGTACCCAATACTTCAATCATTGATTTCATGTGCTCGTGTGAAGTTACTGATATGTGGGGTCTTGGAGGAAAATTAGGTGATGAAGTTGTCAGCAAGCTGGGAGTACCAGAAAATGGATCTATTCAATATCTTTTAAATATTCCTCTTGAAACCATGCAGAAGAAACTGGATGAAGCTACTGGAAGGAGAATTCACCATCTTATAAGAGGTCAGGAATCTTCAGAAGTGACCACCAGAGTGAATATCAAATCTATGCAAGCGGTGAAACAATTTTCCAAACCATTGAAGGATGCTGAAGATTGCAAAGCATGGATAAAAGTCTTTGCATCTGAATTAGCAGGTCGAATTATTGAATTGGACGAGGAAGATATAAACGGTATCCCATTAAGACCTAAAACTGTAGCCATCCAGCAAGGGCAATACAAACCTCATCCAATTTCTCGTCGGAAACAAGCGCAATTCCCGAGGTTGTTAAAAACTACTACTTTTGAAGAGATTTCCGATCAGTTAGTTGAAGCAGGTGAGTCATTACTTTCATTACTTGAGGCTGAAAATTCTGGGACCTCCTTGTATCCTTGTTCTTCTCTAAGTTTGAGTGTTTCTGGAATTGTGGCAGTCACAGACCATGGATCTCGCACAATTGATAATTATTTCAAAAAAGGAGAAAAGATTGACTATAACAATAGCAACCCTCATAATATTAAAAAATCACCACAGGAACCAGAAATAGAATACGTCGAAACAGGTTTACTGGAAACAAATACTGATTCTGAGGAGGAGGACTCATTGTTTGTGAGTCAGAAGACCACATGTCATAAGTGTGGGAAGCTCATTAAAAGTGAACGATTAGACGAACATTCAGATTGGCATTTTGCGAAAGAACTACAAGAAGAAGATGAACATGAGGCCAGGCATTCACCACAACCACGGTCTGAACCAACAAAACATCAGCACCACCGCAGTTCACCCTCGTCGCCGAAGAAAGCTCGCCCAATCAAAAAATCGAAGGTGGAAAACAACAGGAGTGTTCTTGATCTCTTCCGACGTGGTGGGAAATGAGCGAGTTAGTTTTATATGAATTTAATGAAATCTTCTCAATTTATAGCATATCTATTATATTTCCAATAATATTTAATGAATTAATAATTGCACCGAATGGTGATGATATCCTTTCCTACGGTAGACTTGGGCAGCTAGCTAGTCTTTGAACATTTGGATTCCAGGAAGAATATACTTCAACGTACGTCTGAATTCGAATGACGAAATTCGACTTGGTCAAAAAATAAATATACATTTTCATTTATGTAGATATATATATGCGAAATCGTTAGTCATAACCTCTTCTAAATCCTCCAGATGCATTCTTCACAATACTCTCGGTAGCGAGTGTTTGTGCTATGCGCTCTCTCTGGCGTAACCTTCTAGATACATAATCATGCTCTCCCCGTGCCCTCAGAATACGAAGAATAATATCTTCGGTTTGAGGAGACTCACGTTGAGCATTACGTAGCTGCTCATTCTGCTTTCGAACAACTTTACGATTCCTATGTGCCATAACAGTATTTTTTCTCTTGATCAGCTCAGGAATTGCAAAGTAGTTTCTTTCCTGCAAGCTTTTAAAGCTCAATGAAGACATTTTTTCACTCTCTTGCTTCAAGTCCATAGTGGAAAGATCGTAATAAACGGGAATAGTCATCAATTGCTGATACCTTTGTGATTGAAGAACTTCTAACGATGGTCCAGCTCCGTCATGATGGAAAAAATCTCTCATTGAAGATAACCATGTGAATACGATATCAGCCTCAATAGCAGATAATTGTTGCCTAGTTGTCCTCTTATCTGACAATGGAGGTAACAATAACAAATCAATTGTCTCCAACACCACTCTCCATGTTTGAGTCATAACCTTTATTCTCAAGTCGTGTGTCAGGCCATTTGCCAAGGTCGAAAAATTATCATTAAGATAGTCGAACAGAGGAATTAAAGAGTCCTCAATCTCAACTTGAGTAAGCCTCTGACTAGGTTTAGTATTCCCACCAGATATTCTAGCATTACTCAACCAACTGGACACCGCATCCATAGTGAATCTTCCGGAACCCTGTAAAGATTTCAATGTCTGAGTTGAAATGGAGTAGTTGATATATGCAGTAAACTAGATTAATGTTAATAAAAATGATGCAACGACAGATGCTATATGGACCTCTAGGGCAACAACAGAATCAATCAGCCAAAACCACATCAGAAAACCAAACTTACTTTATCAACTATCAATCGAATCATGTCATTCTCCGTTCTCATTAATGTTCGAAGAGCTTTACCAAAATGGAATCGAATATCATCTCGTTCACTTTCCATACTGATATTCACAAGAAGTTTTCCTTGAGTATCAAGATCCAACCAAAAGTCCTGCCTTGTTAGTCAAACCCATAGCCAAACAAAAGAAGTATTTTACAATACATTCACTAACTCACCTGTGACAAGAAATCTTCAAATGCACTGGGATCTAACCGAATAAAAGCACGTCCACAAAGATCATGATTTGAAATGGAATTTTCATCCCAAACAGTTGCAGTGAGCCATTTAGGACCAGTAGTAGCAATCTCAAACATTTCATTCCAAATTGGATTCAAATCTTCATAAATTGTCCTAGTTTTGCCAATTTGTTTCCTAGTTGTTTGATCAACCAACGTCACATAAGGGTCACTCAACCCATTCATATCACAGGCTTTTAGTCCTTCAGCATGCATTATTTTCACACTGAAAAGAAAAGCATTGGGTTTCTTCTGAAGTTGCTGGTTTCGTTCAGCTTTTGCTATTATTTCGGAAAGTTTCTCAGAATCTATTTCAGACTCAATCTTATCTAATTCAACTTGTGCCACTTCAATGTTATTCAGTTTAACACATGTTTCCTTTAAAAAATGATAAGGAATAATCTTCTCCTTGCCATTAACAGCAGTCTTAGCCAATGCTATCCATTTATCTTGACGAGTTCGAATTTGTGGATGTTGTTCTTCTGTACCTTTCAATTCTTCTAAGAACAAATTCAACAATTTGGATGAATATTGACAAGTAGCAGAAGAGATTCCCTTCATCAACATAGTTAAGAATTTAGCGACATGAACATCATTTCTCCATTTCAGATCATAAATCATATCAATAGCACTATGAAATGAAGTGAATATATCCACAACCGATGAACTATTAAGGACACCAGCTTCTTCGTCTACTGGTAAGAAATTATCACCTTCAATAGCAGGATCGACCCAACTTTGTGCCAATTGAGCGGATGATTCTGCCCATTTTGCAACGAATGGATAAAAATTTGCCTCAATATCGAAACCAAAATCCAAATCGGAAACCTGAACAAATAAATCGCGAATTTCCGCTACCTTTTTATATAGGATTATCATATCATCAAAGGATGGTTCCTCATCACGGGCACGTAAGTGAGCCATCATATGATTAAACATTGATTGTGAATCAGCAGAAAACAAGGTTAAATGTCTCTCAGCAGAAATATGGCCAATGGAAATCTTTTCAAACAGAGCGAATTTATATCGCTTTTGCAATCGTTTGGCAATTGCAATTAGCTTATCGGCCAAATCAATTATATGTAATGGATCGAGGGTGTGATCTCTTGGAATATCATCGATCAACGCATCATATTTTTGTTCAGCAGTAGAAATGATCACGTTTTCGAGCTTTTTAATTTGTTTGGGAGAAGGTTCAAGAGAAGCAAATAATAACTCGCCTTGTCGGACTTGCTGATTTCCTTGCTGATCCAAATTAGTATTATTGAAGATATGTTCATCTAAAGCCTGAAGAAAGGGACCAATTTTAGGAGGGGTATCATCATAAATATGACGAAGAGCATTAGCAATCTCATTAAGAATAGTCTTTTGGAAACCTGATAATACAGTAATGAAATAAACTCGATCACAATATGGCCATAGATTTGGAGACCATTCGGTAACAATATTACTGGTCTGCAGGAGCTTCTTATCATTAGCAATATACTTTGCTAAATTAAAGGCATCATTTAAATTATCTAGTGAAAAAACATCCTCTTTAAATAGTTCTTCCGAAACATCCAATAAAATTACTGCTCTAGAGATTGCAGGGATACGCCATAAGGCGGAAATTTTATTAAGTAATTCAATAGATGATTTAGACATAAGAACAGTTGATCTGTCAGGATTTTCTAATAATTCATAACCAGCAGTTTTAAAGTCTCTTTCCAAACAGCGTTTAAGAACATGTCGATAGAAGGATTTAGGATCATCGGGGATATAAAACAGTGAATCAGTGGAATTAGGAATAGATAAATCCGGAAGTCTATTCTGATAAATAGATATTTGTTTAGAAATAGCTTGTATTTCAGATTGTTTCCATTCAAGGTATTCAGAGTCATTACGAAAATCAGTTGGTTGATAAACAGGATGACGATCATAAGCTCTAAGATGGAGTTCTAAACATTTCAATTCAGCAATGGCGAGATTTTCGGTTGCTTTTGATTTATTTTCTAAAATGTCTCGCTGCATCTCAGAGCTTGAAATTAATAACAAAGAACATATATCTTTAGCCAAAGTCATATCAGACAATTCAAAAGTTGGAGCAATACTACTAGATGCACTAGCAGCTGAATTAGTTCCTCCATTAGTGTCAAAATTACCATTACTTATTGATGGTTGTAATATTTCACGACTGGAACTTTTTAAACTTGATTCATATGATTCAAGTTGTTTAATAAGAGCTTGATGATAAGAAGATCCATGATGACTACGACCAGATTCTCTTATTGTTTCTATTAATAATTGAACAAAAGCTGCACAATGTTGATCTAAAAGACCTTTAAGTTTTATAGGATCGATTCCACTTTTATTTAATTCTTTTGCACTGCAACTTACAAATTGCATAACTAAATCTTCAGCTCTGCGAGTTTCTTTAATCTGACGAAGGATATCAGGAGATAATAATACAGCGTAATAAGCTAAATAACTTCTACGTAATAAAGGATCATCACGAATAGAAGCATCAGGTTTTAAAGCCATATCTTTAAATTTTGATTGAAGAAGTTTAGGAACATCTTTAGGTAATTTAGTACTGAAAGACGGTGAAGATGCAGGAGATGATGATGAAGAAACAGGTGATATGATTCCTCCTAAACCTACTGGTTGTGGAGGTGGAGTTGATGACGAAGTTAAAGCAGTTGAGGAAGAATAATCAGATGAAGAAGTTAATCTATGACCACCATTGGTTAATGCGCTTGCACTATCACTAACCGATCGACTATGATTTCTGGAATGGATTCCTCCTCGTTGGGGTAATTGTAATAAATTTCCACCATCAGGAGATCTAGAAGGATGCAAAGATAAATTATCAAAACCAATAGTTGAATTATTATTAGATTGATTTAGAAATCTTGGTTGAGTACGATAAGTAAGGATTGCTAATCTTAATAAATATGGATAAATAGCACTATCGGTAATTTTAGTGCTTAATTTTTTCCATGATGGAACGATTTCATTTGAAGTTGAAGATATTGATTGAGATTTATAGCTATTGCCATTAGTTGATTTTGTGAATGACATGTTGAGAATAAGTATTTAAAAAATATCCAAAAAATGTCTTGTATCAATAAAACAAGGTCATTAGGAGACAAATCGAAACACTAGTGAAATCGCAATATCAACTTCACACCTCACACCTCACCACTAACTGTCTATTTGTCAAAAAAATTTCAAATTAATGCCCGATCTTAATGCGATTCTCGATTCATCGCCACGTGAAGAGTGATCTAATCTTCTATCCAATCACTATCTAACTCTAGTGAAAGAACAATAACAATAAATAGATACAGTGCAATACTAATTCACCACAATCAATCAAATGGTAAGTTTCAATAACTTCTTGTTTCTCACTATCTGAAATAGAATTAGAATAAAAAATGAACTCAAATATCAAATGGACAAAAGGTCCCTCCTACTAAAACGTTAAACTAACTAACTACAGTAAATAGCCCGTTAAATTTCACGTTATTATCACTTGACTTTGTTCGGATCGTACTCTATAATTAGTTTTGGGTGGGAGTATCGATCAGGTACAGGTACTGCCACATCACTCTATAAATTTTGGTGTATATTTCTCCTGCTTACGCAAGGCTGGTAGAACTGTAGTCGCGTTATTGATAGTTGGCGGCGCCTTAATACAAATCTGAAACGCGGTTACACCGCATAGTCGCGGCTAAAATCACATATTAGTTTAGTATTAATACGAGAATCATAATACTGGCAGTAGAATTAGTATAATTCAGTAACGTTATTCTAGGTACTACAGACTGTACTATCAACTATACCTAAAGAGCTAATACAGTTTGCACTTAGTACGTATATATTTAGTGTACTCTACTGAGTGTGCATAGTGGTGTACATGTACCCTATGCATTATACTGTACCGATTCGTACTTTAACGCGCTCTTTCTTTAAGAGTTTAAATATTACATAACAGTGCTATTTATGGCTACAATTCATAAATGAATTTCAGCTGCATAAGCTTAACGCGTTAAACTAATGGGCATCTGCATCTGCATCTGGCCGAGGGGCTTACTGAGGGGCTTACTGAGGGGCTTACTGTAACTTGTATAACGTTATAGAATATAAATATATATAATAAT
Source organism: Sugiyamaella paludigena (assembly GCA_030579875.1). Taxonomy (NCBI): domain Eukaryota; kingdom Fungi; phylum Ascomycota; class Dipodascomycetes; order Dipodascales; family Trichomonascaceae; genus Sugiyamaella; species Sugiyamaella paludigena. Next base: position 669,289 of record JAKTRU010000002.1, on the reverse strand, counting down.
GACAAACAAAAAACAAACTCTCTATCAGTCATTTTAGAATAGAAGTACAAAGAACAAACTTCCTAAAACAAAAGTACTGAAACTAGTTGTTAATCCTGAAGTATCTGATGATGATACTTGGGTTAAGCCAGTTGATGGAACTGGAGCTGAACCTATATTACTTGCCAAAGATGTTTCCACTCCTGCCAAGTTAGAACTGACAATGCTTGAGATTTTAGAATTGGCAGATGTCTCCACTGCTGCCAACCCAGAATTAATAATCCCTGAGTTCTTAGAATTGACAGATGACTCCACTGCTGCCAACCCAGAATTAACAATCCCTGAGTTCTTAGAATTGACAGATGACTCCACTGCTGCAACCCCAGAATTAACAATACCTGAGATCTTAGATGACTCCACTGCCGCTAACCCAGAATTAACAATCCCTGGGTTGTTAGAAATCGATAAACTAACTCCAGATACAATCGTATTAGGTGTGACTGCAACACCACCACGCGAGATACCTCCTGAATCAGTACCAGAAGATACTGACACTATCTCATTATTAATGTTTCTTGCTGACCCAGTGGCAGTAGATACTCCGGATTCTATCAATGGGCAAACTGTAGTGCTTACATAAACCCTACCATTCTCAGTTATAGTAAGAACTTTTGTTTCATATAGAGTGGTAACTGCCGAAGTTTCAGTTAATGGACAAACCGTGGTAGTAACATAAACCTCGCCATTTTCAGTTAGAGTAAGAACCTTAGTTTCATACAAAACACTGGAAGACACTGCAGAACTTTCAGTCAACGGACAAACTGTGGTAGTGACAAAGACAGAGCCGTTCTCTGTTATAGTCTCAACAATTGTCGTATACAAAGTAGAGGTGGGTGAGGTAGTACTTAAAGGAGATGATCCTGAAGCCGTATTAGTGGTCGTAACAGATGATCCGACTACATTATTAGAAGTAGAAGAGAACCCAGCACTCCCTGTACTAGTACTACCGATTCCGCCACTACTTACACCACTGCTGCTACCGATGCCACTGCCACTGCTAGCACCACCAGTAACGGTACTGCCCCCACTTGTAATAGGACCACCAGTAGTAGTAACAGTAGTGCTAGAACCAGTAGTTGTAGGGCAAACTGTAGCAGCTAAAGCAATAGTAGGTACAATAAATTCATCTGCTTCTTCAATAGCTCCATTTAAAATACTCGTTAGAGAACTGATATCACTACAGCTTAGATCGTTAGCTTGAATCAAGATTTCGCTAGCCTGAATGAGACTGTTAATCTCATCCTGAATAAGAGCTGCTAATCCTTCTTGCCGTCGCTGTTGAGCAGCAATGGTACTAGTGGTTTCTACCTCTTCCAAAATGGCAACCAAAGCATCTATCGTTAATGCTGTATTAGATATAACACTAGTCAACTGTCCCATTAGAACCGTAGCATTAGTGACATTGATGAGACTAGTTTCGGCATTGTCAAGACTCGTTGTGAGAGCGGAGAACGCATTAAGAAGGAGTGTCACATTAGTTGCATTGGGGGACTGGAGAAGAGACAAAACCGACAATAGTTGAGAATTAGCTACATCCAGAGAAGCGCTGGCGCTGGCTACAGCCGGTGATAATGATGAAGATGATGAGGATGTAGTGCTAGTTGCTGGTACTGTAACGGTTGAAGGAAGAGAATTAGATTCGGCAGATGAAGCAACAGAGCTGGTGGGTGAAATAGAGCCGATAGACGAAGTAATACTGGTCGATGGAACAGAACCAGTAGGCGATGAAGTGGATGACGCGGATGGAGTTGTTGAACTAGGTGAAGAAGTGAAAGGACTAGATGAAATAGAAATGGTAGACGAAGTCGAACTAGGTGAAGTAGTTGAAGGAGATGAATTCGGCGAAGTAGATGGGCTGGACGAGATGGAGATCGAGCTCGTGCTAGTGCTGGCAGAGGTAGTGCCGGTAGTGATGGTCGTTGGGGTACTTGTCGGCATGGCGGAGGTGGTACTGGTCGAGGTGGTTGAGGTGGTTGAGGTGCTCGACGTGCTCGACGTGGGTGGGGTGCTCGAAGTGGGTGAGGTGGTCGAAGTGCTCGAAGTGCTCGACGTGGGTGAAGTCGTTGAGGTCGTTGAGGTCGTTGAGGTCGTTGAGGTCGTTGAGGTCGTTGAGGTGGTCGAGGTGGCTGTGGTGGTCGAGGTGGTTGACGTGGTTGACGTGGTTGACGTGGTTGACGTGGCAGAGGTGCTTGAGGTGCTCGAAGTCGTTGAGGTGCTCGAAGTGGGTGAGGTGCTCGAAGTCGTTGAGGTGGGTGAAGTGCTCGAAGTGGCTGTGGTGGTCGAGGTGGCTGTGGTGGTCGAGGTGGCTGTGGTGGTCGAGGTGGCTGAGGTGGTTGACGTGGTTGACGTGGTTGACGTGGTTGAGGTGGTTGAGGTGGCAGAGGTGCTTGAGGTGCTCAAGGTGGGGGAGGTACTCGAGGTGGTTGAGGTGCTCGAAGTGGTTGAGGTGGGTGAAGTGCTCGAAGTCGTTGAGGTGCTCGAAGTCGTTGAGGTGCTCGAAGTCGTTGAGGTGCTCGAAGTGGGTGAGGTGCTCGAAGTCGTTGAGGTGCTCGACGTGGCAGAGGTGGTTGAGGTGCTCGAGGTGGGGGAGGCGCTCGAAGTCGTCGAGGTGCTCGAGGTGGTTGAGGTGGCAGAGGTGCTTGAGGTGCTCAAGGTGGGGGAGGTGCTCGAAGTGGTTGAGGTGCTCGACGTGGCAGAGGTGGTTGAAGTGCTCGAAGTCGTTGAGGTGGGTGAAGTGCTCGTCGAAGTCGTTGAGGTGGCAGAGGTGCTTGAAGTGCTCAACGTGGCAGAGGTGGTTGAGGTGCTCGAAGTGGTTGAGGTGGGTGAAGTGCTCGAAGTCGTTGAGGTGGGTGAAGTGCTCGAAGTCGTTGAGGTGGGTGAAGTGCTCGAAGTCGTTGAGGTGCTCGACGTGGCAGAGGTGGTTGAGGAGCTCGACGTGGGGGAGGCGCTCGAAGTGGTTGAGGTGGGCGAGGTGCTCGAAGTGGTTGAGGTAGGTGAAGTGCTCGAAGTCGTTGAGGTGCTCGAAGTCGTTGAGGTGCTCGAAGTGGGTGAGGTGGGTGAGGTGGATGAGGTGGTCGAGGTCGTGCTTGAGATGGTCGAGGTCGTGCTTGAGGTTGAGGTGCTCGATGTGGCAGGGGTGGTCGAGGTGGTAGATGTGGGTGACGCGGTAGAGGTGCTCGAGGTGGTAGATGTGGGTGAGGCGGTACCCGAGGTGGTAGATGTGGGTGACGCGGCAGAGGTGCTCGAGGTGGTTGAGGTGCTAGAAGTCGTTGAGGTCGGTGAAGTGCTCGAAGTCGTTGAGGTGCTCAACGTGGCAGAGGTGGTTGAGGTGCTCAAGGTGGGGGAGGCGCTCGAAGTGGTTGTGGTGGGTGAGGTGCTTGAAGTGGTTGAGGTGCTCGAAGTGGGTGAGGTGCTCGATGTGGCAGAAGTGCTCGAGGTGGTCGAGGTTGTTGAGGTGGTTGAAGTAGTTGAGGTGCTCGAGGAGGTAGAAGTGCTCGAGGAGGTGCTATGCAAGGTGGTGGTGGTAGAGGTGGAACAAGAGCCCAGAGTAACAGTATTGTCGTCCAGAGTCACGGCTCCGTTGACTGCTATCAATGCACCAGCATCAACTGTCACCCCTGAATTTGCTGTGATACTTTGGTCAGCCAAGATAACGCCCTGAAATTCTGTACCTGAACCCAAAGTTGCTGAAGTACCAACTATCCACCAGAGATTGCAAGCTGGGTTTCCATTATTGTCGACAGTAGTAACAATCGAATCAGAGGCAGTGGTGAGGGTGCTGCCGATAAGGAACATGAATATTCCTGTGGGAATATCTGTTTTGTTCAGGGTGAGAGTTCCTGTGATCGTAACAGCACCAGGGAAGGAGTATACCCCGGGTACCAGTATCTGGCCACCAAGTTCAGTAAAGTCAGGCGTGTTTGTGATAGGGTATCCAATTGCAGCGGTGTAAGCACTCGACGCGTCTTCCTCAGCTTGAATAGCAACAGCATCATTAAGGTGTTCAGTTCCAGTGTAAGTTCCCGGTAGAAACCCAGTGATTGAGTTAGGAGTAGTAGCTCCGATATCGCCATTAATGACCGTGTCACCGGTATTTGTAACTCCTTGAGCCCCAAGAGCACCGAAAGATGCGGCTGACTTCAGATTGAGCATGGGCAAAATCGCTCCGGTAAGGTGCGGGCATGCGAAAGCGAAGGCAACGATGGAAAAGAACCTCATTGTTATAGCCACGATAAATTAAGAAGATAACCAAAGATAAAGATTGTTTTAATCAGAGGAATTTGCGATTGTCGATGATTGACTTAAAAACGATTGAAACTAAACCAAAAGAAAAAAAGGAAAAGGATGTACTGTATATAAATATATAATGGCTGGTATTCAAGAGTTGGCTCTGCTGAAGAATGTTATGTTCTATAGTCATACAAAACTCTCGGCAGAGTTCGGATCCGGCACGTACACCGATTGGTATGATCAGGTATTTGGAACTAGTCTGGTGGCTTGAGTGAAGTGTGGCCCGTATACGGTGCCATTGCTTTTACCAGTACAGTCCAAACTAAGGAGAGATACCGACAGTGCAGAGCTAAACGGGAAAGCATGGGATCACACCACCCTATTTCCAATCTGTATAGTCAGTTTTTGGAGCTAGCGTAATGTATCTGATTAACCTGCGAAATAAGCTATCCCTAGAATCTCATCAGTACCTATCTGATCTTGTCTAACCGAAAAAAACTATGCGAACGAGAATGACCTGACAACAAGGGTTACCACTGCATGTGTTAATCGGCATAAATCACTAATCCCCTACCACGACCTGTCGCTGTGTTGTTACTCACCTCTGTTTTTCCTCTGGCGGCCAGGGCTTGACAGATTTCAAGCCTAGAGAGATCTGAGAATCTCTTGATCTGGAGAAGTTCTTTCTGAGCAACACTAGTCAGAAGTAAGGAATCAAAGATTGAGACAAGTCTAGGAACGGAACAATTGAGTCTGGATTCTCCTTTATGTGAAATCATGGGCTGACAGTGCATGAGGAAAGATGTTGCTAATATGTAGTCCTATGGTTCGGACGACCATTCGATATCTTCATGCTTAGATCTTTATTTAATCTGTACCTAAATTCAGCCGTAACGTGCAACCTAAGGCCCTTTCTTTGCTGTGCTCACTCAGTTGCCCGGAGATAACTTGTATCAACGGTAATAGAACTCATTAGTGAAGCTCCATTTCGATAGAAGAAGTGTACATGTCGGACTGCCATCGGAGTATCCTCACGAGAAGGCAGAGAAGAATGAAGAATGATCAAAACGGGCGACGATCTGCATTGTTACTGATGCAGTAAACCTATCTAACCTTATGCAGGGATAAGACCTTATTGTCTCTCTTGTTCTCTGAAGGTTAGAGACTTCACTTTCTCTCTCCCACTCTTCTCCAACAAACTAGAGCCTTTAGCTTATCTGAACCAGACTTTTTCTGTTTTACCCCTAGCTGACTCCAGTAAAGTGCCAGTACCATAATGATCACATTTTTTGAACCTGCTTTAACACGATATATTGCGCTGGTCGTTTCCGGTATTAATTCTCTCAAATAAGTTCAAGATGTAGTTATCGGACAGACATTCTAATGCTATATTCTGTAAAGCTTGCACATACCTCATCACTGCCGATTTGATTAGTGTACATGTGTATGCCTCAAAAGGGCTTGTTTCCAAACACTACGGATACCAAAGCGTGCGACCGCTGCCCGCTAAGGAAATTGGAAGTCAGATATGGCAGTATACCTGAATCACAATGTTTAATTTGGAATCATTTCCGAGGATTACCTGATTCAGAGAATATTAATTAGCCCTAGAGAAGGTTTGCTGCAGGTTCCCCTTGTGTCAGAATACGCTAGTCACTGTACTTAAGCCACTACTATACGCATATGTAGTTCACTCAAGCACCTGCAAACCGCCCCCCCCCCCCACGTTGCAACAGATGAATAAGTTCAAAGAATAAGTACAGAATGTATTATTTGAAATTTCACAAACGACTATGTTCCTCTAAGCTGCCATATGGACTTACATGAAGGAACAGAAAAATTATTCCGACAAAAACACATACTTTAAATTAACAATTAGCCGATCATCAATTTCACTAAGTAATTCTTATTATCAGTCCCGATTAGTGAAGTAAAAACTGTCATTGCCGAAGTAGGTATTTTAACCTAACATTCTGTGCTACAGTATTAATGTTTAACTCCCATTTCGGAATCCGTGCCAAGAGATCGAGCATTTTCTAATAACTGGTCTGTCTAATGAGGTTACAGTGGGAATGAACGTTTGAAAGATACAAATCCATGATAATTGGAAATGCTTAGTTCATATTTACTTTTCGGCAAGAACAATCCAGGCTTAGAGTTTATTTCTCTTGTTTAAATTCAAAATTGGTTTAATTTTAAATTTGTGCGTTCTTGATCATGTGACCTCCTTAATCTATATATATATATATATATATAAATTTAGTAACTTTTCATTACGTCCCCAGCCGCCGAAGCCAACAAAGATAAAGGGGTCCGGTGAGTAAGGGCCTCATTTAATATGTCGGGAATTGATAATCCGTTCCCTGCAGGAGCTGCTGAGGCTAAACGGTCTGGCTATCATGATGGTTGATTATTCAGTCGCTAATTAAATTACAGCGCTAAGCCTAATTAAGTAAATACGGTGGACCTCGACTGAACGAGAGTGTTAGAACGAAATTAGTTTAGTGAGAATACACAGAATATTATTGATCAAACTATGCATGTAGTAATATTATTACGTTCATTTCCACTTCTGTCTAAAGTCCTGGCATCTGCATCATTAACCTACGTAGCCACGCTAACGATCCATTAATTATCTCTAGACTGACTGCTTCTGTTAAAATACCTAGCAGTTGATTGTGCTCTAGAACTATGTCCTTCTCATTGTCAAGATGGTCGGCCGACTTCACCGAAAACAGCGGAATAGTGAATTCTGAATTCGTGACAGAGTCTTCCGTTACTTTCAATTTTAGTTGCAGATACAACTCCTGACAGTCGAGGACAATCTGATAATTCTCAGGATAAAATTTACATAAAAGCCTCTAACTGGTCCAAAGCTGGCAATCTCAGCCGCCAATTCATCTGTATCCGAAGCTTCTATAGCCATCTCAGGACGATCAAGATACCTCCTAGAAGTTGTTCAATAGGCATTTTCGAGTTCATATCCATATCTGCGGACTGGGATCAACAAAATTCGTTCTGCGACCCAGTTTTTTAACAACGTCGAAAAGTCATCACCTCCTCACTCTCGACATTTCTGAAAGTGTGTTATTTTAGTAAGTTGAATTACTGACCGCCCGTTCATGAATGTTAGCACTCATTCCATAAGAATCCTTGGCTGCAGATTGTCTTCAATTTTTCAAATTCAATGATGACACGGTGTAGATTGTCCCATTCTCCTACTGATATTTTATAAATGTATATGTACGAAGAGTGGGTAGCAGCCAGATTTTCTAATTGTTATTAGAGTAGCAAATGGCTGACGAGAAAAATCAAAACTTCGATCCGATCAAGCTAACTTGAACAGATGCTCGTGAGGGGATCACATCGAGTGAACGGCTTTCAAGAATCGCTCTTATTCCCAATACGGAGGCTGATCGAAGGTGAAAAGGGTGTCATTGCTTTCAACTCTATGTTGAAGGACGTTTTGGTTGTGCTGCTACCACCACTTCTTAATCTTGAATCCGACATGATAAAAATGGGATAGCTTTACTTATGGGAGTGGATGATTATCAATGTAAGAGACTTCGGAATGGAAAAAGAGTAGTTTTATGTCGGAAATAATGATAATTGGTATGTAACACAAGACATTTATTGATTCTCACGGCTGTATCGTAAAGTGATTCTATTACGCTGCTTCCAATCTTGTATATCTTGCCTATCCTGATCGACATCTAGCTAACTTTAATCATGCATATATGGATCGCTAACCCTACTAAGGGAAAAACGCGTCGATCGGATAATTACTTATTTTCAGCGGTGCAATGACAAACAGTACTAAGGGCGATTTCTAGATCTCAAGTTAAACAAAAATCAGCTTGATGTGAAAGACGAATTTGTAGAGGCTGAGGGTAAAAACCACGTTAGGGACTCAATTCACTGGTTCACGTCCTTAATATGTTTGGGTGATGGGGGTGAAGCGGCACAAATTGTTTATCTAGCGAAGCTTAATGGTTTGATAAGTTTTAATGAGTATATGAAATATGGTAAACCACAATACATTCTACATTTCAGCCCAGTTCGCACATAATAATATAACTGTTACTTTAACTTTAATCCAAACATAAGATAATAACATTCTCTAAATCCAACTATCAAATATCATATCAAGTATACAATCCCGAAAGGGTTATTGGTTCGCTGCAAACAGAAGATACTAATAAGACAGATACGAGAGCAGAATTTAGTGATTTTCAAATGCTCTTAATGCCTGATCTATCAGTAATATTCTGGTTAACATATAAAGTAGATGATGTTGCTGGAGAATTACATCCCCATCATTGTCAAGTAGCCCATTAACATCAAAAAATGCTCTGTATGGGATTCTGAAGTCGGTGAAATGAGCTTCTGGCGTTACCACTAATTCATCTTGAAGATGCAATTCCTCATTATCAGCTAACGTCCATAATTGAAGAGTAAAACCAATAACTGGACCATCCCTCGCTTGACGATTTATGAGAACTCCAAGTACAAAATTTACACGAAAGGCATGTAACGGATCTAATGCGGGTAACCTCAGCCACCAGCCAATACGCTCCTCATCCAGTCTATGCGTGTCGGCAATTTCAAGAATCAGTATCGGGCGATCAGACTTTATTCTAGTAGTTGGTTGATATGCCCCGTCAGGTTCACGACCTTGTCGCTTGACCTGAGGATCACCATAAATCATCCTGGAACATTGGTCTCTAAGAATATTTCTTAAGGAAATACCTCCGCCATTGCGATATCTTTCTGAAAGTATTTCATATATGGTGGCTTTACACACACCAAGCATCCCTTCATGAACATTACCAGGTGATTTTAATAAAAGCCTGGTCTGGTTGAAAGCTATGCAGAATTTTTGAAGTCGAGGGACAAAGTCTAGTAGTTGCTCCCTCTCTGCTCTTGATATTTTGTAGATGTATATATAGGAAGTATCCCAACCTGAGTTGTCTATTTGCAATTGAATGACGTCTGCGGTATCAGCGAGTGGCTTACTAGAAAAATTAAAACTTCGCTCTGGTCCAGCTAACTCAAGCAGGCTTTCGTGAGATGGAAGGGGATCAAGAACATTTATAACACGGGTGTCAACAGAGATGATATCATGCTTAATTAAAGGCGGAGGGCGAGTCATTATTCTCGATGGGTGAGGCTTGGGTTGCAACAGCTCCTTTTCAATCCTGAATTCGATACTGGACCAGCAGAAAACCAACAAATTACTGCTATATGAAACTTGCAAAATGTGACTTGAAAATGTAGTGAGGAATCACAAAAAAGATTCCGTTATGTTAAATCATATTTGTCAAAATAGTTGAAATATAATAAGCATTGACCGCATATTTAAATTAAATTAGTGTTAAGTTAGGGGCCATGCCCCTGCCCATAAGACACATCAATGAAATGATTAACCATGCATATGCCTCATATGGGGCATGGCGTCGATCGGATAATTACTTATTTTCAGTGGTACAGTACCAGTCAACATTATTATTTATCGCATACTAAGAGCGATTCCTAGAGTTAAACAAAAAGCAGCGTGATAAGAAAGATGAATCTGCACAAGCAGAGGGTGACAAACACGCTAGGGACAGCGGCACAAATAGTTTATCTAGCGAAGGTTCGACGAATTTGATAAGTTTAATGCGTATATAAAATATAGTTTACCAGAATACATTCTACATTTCTACCACAGATAATAATAATATTACCCAACAGAAAAAAATATAATAACATTCTCCAAATCCAAGTTATCTCATCAAAAGCAATCTATCAAATATCATACTAAATCTTCAATCACGGAAGGGACACACACTGGAAACAAAGGATGCTAATATGGGTAAGGCAGATACGACAGGAGAATTTAACGATTTCCTAATGGTCTTAATCTCTGATTTGTCTGTAGTAATGCTCTTAACATAAGAAATAGGCGTTGTTGGTCGAGAATTACATCTTCATCATTGTCAAGTAGCCCATTAACATCAAAAAAAGCCCTGTATGGGATTCTGAAGTCGGCGAAATGAGCTTCTGCTGTTACCACTAAGTCAGCTTGAAGAAGCAATTCTTCTTTATCGGCCAACGTCCATAATTGAAGAGTAAAACCAATAACAGGGCCATTCCTTGGTTGACGGTTAATGAGAACCCCAAGTACAAAATTTATACGAAAGGCCCCTAACGGGTCTAATGCAGGTAACCTCAACCACCAGCCAATACGCTCCGCATCCAGTTTATGTGTATCCGACACTTCCAGAACCAATGTCGGGCGATCAAAATGCATCCTAGTAGTTGGTTGGTACCCATTACCTGGTTCACATCCTTGTCGCTGGGCCCGAGGATCAACAAAAATCGTCGTCGAATACTGTTCTCTAAGAATATCTCCTAAGTAAACACCTCCCTTCCTGCGATATCTTTCTGAAAGTATATCATGTATAAATTGACACAAAGAGAGCATCCCTTCGTGGGCATTTCCAAGCATTTTTAGCAGGAGCCTGGTCTGGTTGAAAGCTATGCGGAATTTTTGAAGTCGAGGGACAAGATCTAGTAGTTGCTCCCTCTCTGCCCTTGATATTTTATAGATGTATATATAGCAAGTGTCAGAGACTCGGTTGTCTATTTGCAGTTCAATGAGGTCTGCTATATCAGCGAGTGGCTTACAAGAAAAATTAAAACTTCGCTCTGGTCCAGCTAACTCAAGCAGGCTTTCGTGAGATGGAAGGGCATCAAGCACATTTATAACACGGGTGTCAACAGAGATGATATCGTGCTTAATTGAAGATGGAAAGGGCGAGTCATTATTCTCGTTGGGTGAGGACCGTGAGGCTCTTGGGTTGCCACTACTCCTTTTCAATCTTGAATTCGGCATAATATGATATTGGAAGATGAGATTTCAAATTTATAAACTGTGACTTGAAAACATAGTGAGAAATGAGTAGATTCCGTTATGTTAAATCATGTTTGTCAGAACGGCTGAAATATAATAAGAAGATTTCATTGACCGTCACGGCTGCACATTTAAGATAAATTAGCGTTATGTTTTGGACCATACCCCTGCCCATAGGACAAAGAAGATCTGATGAAATAAGTAATGTTGCATGTTACAGTGCATTAGTTGAATGATTAACCATGCATATGCCTCTTACAGGCGTCGATCGGATAATTACTTATTTGGGTATCAGTCAGCGTCACGCAGCTTGTGTTTTCAGTTCGTCTTGTTTCATCATCCTACCATGTAATGCATGATGTTTTGCTTGAGGCAGGGACCCATAACATCTGACATGATTTACTCTTAGCTCAGAAATATTTTCTGTATATCGTTCAATGAACGGCCCGCTTGTATTGAATATCAAACTGTGGGTATTGTCCAGAACATGCTTCGCAGTCCGAGACATCACCAAGCTGCCGGAAACAACCGAGCAGGTATAGGTTTCGGATCTGCAATCGTACTTGAAAGAAGAACCCCAATAAGTTTGAATATATATTAAATTATTATACAATATTGTACATCAGAATACAAATCATCTATTTCTACGTAGTAGCAAGAGTAGTGCCAACGTTTAACGATTACTGACCGAACAATAAGCATCCTCTAATGAAATAACCTCATATATACCTTGGGTACTCGTGAAAATGCTATACTGATGTCCCTTGATATCTGATACCGAATGTGATTCTATAGAAGTAAGCCTTGGTGGTCGACCAATCATTTCACTTCGTGTATAAGTAAAAGTAAATGGTGGCGTTCCTGTAAAGGTAAATATTAATTCTGCCTGGTCACCTTCATGGATGTCCTGGCGAGATTTCTCTTCAGTGATTTTCACTGATGGAATAGGTCTAATAATCACCGGTTTCATGTGATTAAGACGACTCTGACAATTCGAAATGCTATCCGATAGACTAATAAATGTTAAATTGCCATCTGCTGAAGCCATTCTAGAAAATGGTGAATTGGTGATAGCCCTTAGTCTTTTACCATTGAATTCATATACAACTTCAAATGGTGGGACTCCATCTAAAGAGAAACCAATTCTTTCACCAACGCAATAATTGTCCTTTGCATTCACCGGTGTGATTTTCGGTACGTCCGATACAACAATATGTACTCTTTCATCTTCACGGAAATTATCTCTAGAACAGCCCAACCCATCTACGATATGACTGATTGAAGCAGTATATCGACCAAGGCTCAAATTTTTGAAAATGCTCTTTATGCGATATGTCTTTTCCTTAATATTTGGAATAGTTAACTTAGTGGTTTTACCCGTGCTTTCGTGGTGTAATTCAATAGAAATAGAGAATGGCGGTTGACCATTCAAATTTATGGGAATTCCCTCTATAGATGAATCTGATGATGACAATGAATCTCTATCACCATTACCTTCCGCAGCATACGAGTTAACACAAGTTTTATATACTCGACCTTTATTGATGAAACCAGCACTAGGCTTCCTCTGTACTGTCTGTTCAACGATAACTGGATCTTCTCTACTAAAGTCCAAGTCTGATATATCGTACGCTCCATCCGACACTCCTTTCAATTTGTACTTATATACTCCAGGTTTAGACGTGTCCATTTTCATGGTAGCATATTTTGTCGCCACCTGCATCTTCTGATTAACAAGTGAACGGGATCCCTCAATATCGTAGTAAATTATAAAAGGAGGCGTTCCTAAGAGAACTGCGTTAGTTTCATGGCCAGTTTTGTCGTTATTTGCCTCAGGCAATAACGACCATATCTCTCTTTGAATCAGCTGCAGAAATTGCTCAAGTGCGACAACCGCCGAAATGAATCTTGAATGGGGCAATGGGGTCTGGTACTACACCAGTCATTGGAGACAGACTGGAGATTTCGGGACCATGGGAGAGGCTTATCAGTACTTACCGTCCAAACTAATCTCGAATGCATCTTCGTCAGTTTCACAAACATCCTTTCGGGAGAAATACTTATCAGACACCTTCGACAAAGCGGGCGTAGACACAACCGACATAGTTGGCTTGTCTATCCAAGATACATGAAAAGAGCCACTTTCTTCAGAAATATCACCAGGACAAAAGGCATCAGAAACAGTTGTTAAAATATACCTGCCCTTTTCATTGACTTGAATTCGATCACCATTGGCATTAGAGACAGAAACTACGTAATCATGCTCTTCACCAGTCTCTTCATTGATATGCTGGTAAGAGACAGTCCAAGGAGATTCGCCACTGAGACGTAATGGTAAGCCGACAGGTTTCCCTTCCAAAGTTTTGATACTGACGCTACCATCGATAGGCAGGAATGCAGCACCTGGCCTTTGCCTTCGGACTTCAACAACAATATCTTGTTCATTTAGGGGAGTCACACAACCCCTACTATCCTCTACAGAGACGAGCGAAATAGTATATCGACCACCTTGAATTAAAGGAGGGGTTTCAATCTCATATGATAAATCATCAATATCACTTATTGAATATTGTTGACGTCGACGTGAATTACTACTGGAGACAATTTCGTAAGAAAGTTTTAATGGAGGGATACCGTTCAAAGCGACCTTAAGTTTCAAAGAATCACCAGAACAGCATCGTCTGGTGTGGATAGATTTTTCAGCAAATGAAGCACCGGCCAATACGTGAATTGTCTGATGCTTTTGGTATGAATCTCCTTCCAATGGCCTGCCTTTATATAAATCATCACTGAGACTGAAAAATTCGTAAATATAATTACCTTCCTCGGAAGGATTGAATTCGAGTTGCTCTCTACTTTTTGAAATTTCATATGTCTGAGTAGATATGACGTTCGAATCCTTAATAACGCGATAAGATAAAGAAAATGGCGGGTTACCTGTTAATGTAATGTCTGCACGTACACCAGTGGGGCCCACACATTTATCTTCGATGTCAGCAAAGCTTATTTCCACTGTAGGTTCAGGTGGTATATATACCAAACAAGACGATGGCTCAATGATATCTCCAGGGCAGTATCTACCGGAGACTTTCCGCAGACTATAAATGCCCGGTTCACCAACTACCAGTCTTTCTCCACCGGACCTAAATTGATGCTGGAAAATATAAACAGTATTATCATTATCATCGTCGTAGTTGTTATTATCGTCATAAAGCGGGGCTTGTTCAAAAACCGCATCATATGGGCCATCTTCTGAATCACCTAATAAATATACTGGTAGCTCCACATTCTGGCCCTTGGGCAGTTTAACAGGGTTCAGAGAGTCACAGCCTCGAAATCTAATTTGAGGTCGAGGGTGAACTATAAATCCGTAAGATAAACCCTTTGAAGAAGAGACAGCATTCGATTGGAGTAGATGAGAATAGTTTATAAGATTACCAAAGGCGTCTTCCACTTCATCAATATCATACACCCACTCTCCGGTAATACTTAAAGTCGTATCAAGGTCAACCTCTACAGTTCTAGTTAAAGCCCATTCCAAGGATTTATCCTTTGTCCATATAAATCCACTGTTTGCACTCAGTAATGGGGACACGAAATGATCAGGTTGCAGGCTTTGAACAGAAAATAAAGACTCTCGACCTTTGATTGACCGACTGTATTTAACTCGGAGAGGTGGTACCCCATCTACAACAAGTTTAGGAGAATCGCTATCACCTATACAACGGTCGTAATTATTACCATTATTTTTGATCGGTTTGTCATTGTCTTCATTATCATCATCACTTCCATTGACATTCTCACCGCTAACAATATATGCTTTTGGACAATTGACTACCAACACATCGGATCGATAAATACGAACATCCATATTTGAAATATCTGTTACTTTAGCTAAACGATATAAACCGGGTTCATCAACTGGAAGGCTAAGATAGGATAAGGAAGAAGACGAAAGTGAAGGGGATTCACCACCATCGAATCCAGCAGCACCACCACTAGCACCACTAGCACTATCACTACTGATGCTTTCAATTAGATTCGGAGGAGGCGTGCTACTCTTTAAATTACGAAGCTCCTTCTTAGTGAAATTTAATGTAGTCTCTTCAAGAGAATTGAAATCAATTCGAGTAAGTTGAACAAATATAGCGTCAGTGGCATTCAAGCGGATAGGAATTGATACAGGAATCGTATTACCAATACTATCAACACAAAATGATTTATGGCCAGGATTCAACAAAGCGGTACTTTCTGGCAAAATATTAACGGTATATTTACCTAAGAAATGGGATTTGGTATCATAAATACCATTATGACCATGAATTTTACTTCCTGAAAAGGATACTTCACTCTCGAAAAGAGCCTTCCAAATAGCCATGAAAATAACCGACACTGATAAAGTACTACTACTAAGAAAGATATTAAATATGGCCATAATGACAACCTGGAAGATTGTTACCCATGAATTAAATGTCAGCCATGGAATACGTAAAACTGGTAAAAGCCATAAAAATAACCCATCAATAAACATATATTTGACAGCAAAACCTTCAGACGAAAATTTTGAAGAGGTTGGCCATAGAACCTCATAAAGTTTATAAGCTTGAATAGCAATGAATATACTAGCAACAACCAATCTTTGTTGACCAACTTCCATATAATAATCAGGAATTAAAGGATTGATCTGCTGTTGTCCAGGAGGCTTTTTCTGTATTAATGGTGTTTCGCCGGCAATTTTGGATGCTGATGATGATGTTAATGCTGGTGATGCTGATAATGATGACGGCTTCAATTCCGATTTAACCGCTGATTCAGCTGTCGTTGTAGTTGTGGTCGTTGATGATGATTTTGTTTTTGATGATAATGAGGAACCATTGGTCCCTAATTGGCGCCATGGCCTTGCAGGGTTCCGACCATTTGCGGACATTTCAACCAACTTCCACACACTTCAACAAGTCACAGAGATCACCCTTTCACAGAAACGCGTGATTACGACAACTCGTGACCACTTCAAGATAGAACAATTCAAATATATAGATATACAATCTCATATAAAAACAGAAAAGCTCGTCCTGTACAGTCGTGTTCGTGTCGTGACTTCAAAATCAAATCAAAACAAACCAAAAACCGTGAACCGTGAACCTAAATATTTTCAAATTTACTGAGTAGTACCCTTGCCCTCAGCCGCTTCTTGCGCGTCCTGCCTCCAGCGGGGGGGGCGTAATGCCAGACCCCAGCTCGTTGTGGTCGAGAGTGTCACTATTTTCTAAAACTATATTCACAGTGGGATCGAAGATGTATAATGAACTATACACGAACGATTGAATCATGAGTATGGTAAGAGCTGGGGGAGTGGACGACGTAACATAATAGATATGACAGCTTCAGCCGTGCGGCTTGTTTTGACACCACATACACGCATATACTAGCTTCGTGATCAACCAAGAAAGGAATATCCAATTATTCACACAAAGACTTGGAGAGGGTTCCTGATTTTCTAATGATTGGAGAACTGACTGGATTTCCTCTGATAACCACAGGGCTACATGAAACTATACTTCACGCAATGTAAATCGTAGCGCGACAGGCGTACTGCCCTCTTGAGAATGGATGATATATCTGTGCCAATCAGTGGTTTATCTCCATGGCAAATATTCCTAATACTCCTCTATTTAACCAGGTTATCTTTTAAGTTTAGAATGACTAGGCTATTTTCACATATTTATTAGCGAAGGAATCAATTTCATAATTGAGCAGATGAAGAAATAGATGGTGGTGGTATATAGACATAGACACTAACAAGTTGTTATAGTTACGAAAATATTATACGCATTAAATTATGCGGACTTGCATTTACGTGCAGTACATGCTGCAGATCTCTGAGCGTAGGAAAGTAACACGAGGCAAGAAGAAATGAGAGCCAGCCTCTTAAAACCTCCGCTCCAATCCTCTCTACTCAGTTCTCTCTGGTCCTATCTTACTGCCGTAATTGTTTTCATGGGAAAAGGATGATTCTTGTTCTTAGCGAGAGGTAAGGGTCTGGGATTGCTGCTACCCTGCGGCAGGAGAATGACCTGAAAACCAAGTAGGAGCTCTCTCATCATATATATTATGGTAAAATGTAGAAAGGTGTAGTTAATGATTGGAATTAAGTAATTAAGTTAACAGCTACCCTAAAAATTATATTCAGCGGAGAGTGATTAGAATTTACGTCAATCAGTTAACTAACCCAAGTTATGCATTTTAATAAGCCAACCTATAAGTTAACGGTATAAAACATCCTAAGCAATTAACTTAACGTCAAAGTTCAACTTCAAATCAAATCTTCCTTTAAAGTTTAACTTATCTAACATTAACACCAGTAAAAGTTTAGAATCATAGGTAGTTTATTATCCACTTAAAATAAATTCTTAGTGTCTCCACGGTCAGGAATATAATAACTTATAGTACGTGTCAAAATCTGTAACTTATGCCGCAGTCAAAACCTGCAATTATCTACTGAACCAATAGGGTAGTGAGTGCTACGCATCGAGAAGAGATCTGCACTGACGATAAATTACGAAAACGAAACGTTTTTGATAATCTGTCTTATTGTTTCTCCTCATCGTCACTTTCAACGAACGAGTTGAACAAGAGAACGAGAACGAGAAGAAGAGAATAGAATTTAGGATAATCAAGTGATTTATAATATCAAGATTAATAAAAATAATTGATTGTTGTTAATCTGTTTATTAAAGTTCAAATCAATTCTATTGTTCTTTCGATCGAAACTTTGTTTTAAGCTACTACGAACGAGTTATATTCTCTATAAAATATCATTTTGATGAATTATCAATCTAAAGAAAATGATAGTTCTGGTCCATTGGGTCCAAGTCCATCTTCATTGAACTTGGATAATGACAATATATTGATCAATAATTCAATGAAGAATAGTAAAGCAAAAAGAAATGGTGCGACTGAGAATGGAGGAGAAGGTGATGGAGGCGGTGGTGATGGTAGTAGTGGAGGAGGAGAAGAAATAGAAAGAGAAGGGGATTATATTAATGATAATAAATATGAACCAGCCATAGGATCAAAAGATAATAACAGAGATGGAAGATCAAAAAAATCAACTAACAAATTGAATGTATTATCATCATCACCATCAATTGGAATCATCAATTCAAATAAAAACAATAACACCAAAATCTTCTCCTCAGGAAAAACCCCGATAAACACATCAAATAATCCTATCAATAATACCAATGACGATACTCCATCACCATCACCACCGTCACCATCACCATCAGATCTTACCTTTAACCCCTCAAACTCTACAAGTATTATTGCCTCACCGGACGCGGCTTTTCCACGTGATGACCGGGTGATATCATCTGGCCCTAACCCACCCGTTAATTTACCTGCAGCAGTCCCTTTCCGAGGACTGGTCGAGACCTTTGATGCCTCTTCATCTTCTCCTTCTTCTCCTTCTTTTGTAAGTTCGTCTTTTCAATATAGAAAAGGACAATCTGAATTATCATCATTGGGTGTAGAGCGGGGAATAGCATCTTCATCATCATCATCATCAGTTAAAGAACCGGAATTATTTCAATCCGGTTCTTCCTTTTCATCATCACTTCCAAGTCATTCATTACAGGGTAATGCCGAAGAAGATATCGAACAAATAGAACTTGAAGAAGATCTTGATCCTTGGGAACTCACTGAAAATATCCCTTTATCTCGATCATTCAATAAGGAAATAAAAGATAATATGTCACCTAATAATAGATCGGAACCTTTTCCATCATCATCAACTTCATCTGCAGAAATAGCCTCCTCATCATTAATTGTTGATGATGGTATAAATAATAATTCTAATCAAAGAAGAAGAGCTAGTTTAATAAAAAATACTGATGGTAAGAATTATTTAACAACATCTGGTGATGATAATAATGAATATTCAGATTCCGATTCTCTTCTTATACCTCCTCCATCAGCATCATCTCTTCCAACACCGATGACATCATCAACATACAATCATCCAATTTCTGATTCTTATTCTCCTAATGCATCAATAATTGGTAATTCTATGTCTTTTAGAGAGAAAATCGACTATATAATCACTCATTCTAGAAAAGTAGCTTTCAAATATGCTAAATTCGTTGGACCAGGAATAATGGTTTCGGTTGCTTATTTGGATCCTGGAAACTATTCGACTGCTGTAACTGCTGGTGCTATTTATAAGTATAAGCACTTATTTGTGATTTTGCTATCAAATCTTTTTGCAGTTTTTTTACAAATTCTTTGTGTTAAATTAGGTTCTGTTACTGGACTTGATTTAGCCCAGAATTGTAGACAGCATTTACCTCGTTGGTTATGTATTGTCATTTACATTCTCGCTGAAATAGCCATTATTGCAACTGATTTGGCTGAAGTTGTTGGTACTGCTATTGCTCTTAATATTTTGATTGGCATTCCATTACCTATTGGTGTCATTTTGACAGTTTTGGATGTTCTATTAGTGTTAATGGCTTACAGACCGAATGGTCCTATAAAATTTGTTCGCTACTTCGAATACCTGGTGTCTGCTTTAGTATTTGTAGTAGTTATATGTTTTGCGGTAGAACTTATGAATATTGGTCCTATTGGAGCTGGAAATATATTTAGAGGCTTCTTGCCATCATTAGACTTGATTGAATCGGATGGACTTTATATTTCATGTGGAATTCTCGGTGCAACTGTTATGCCTCATAGTTTATACTTAGGATCTGGACTTGTTCAACCTAGATTAAGAGAATTTGATGTTAAACATGGTTATTATTCGGTTGAAGATGTAGAAGACGAACAAGAACAGGATCAACCACAACATGAAGAAGAACTGGTCGATAATATTAATGACGAATTTTTGTCATCATCTAGTTCTGTAGCTGATTTGAAATATCGTCCTACTATTCATGCTATTAAATATGCTATGAATTTCTCTATTGCTGAATTAGTATTGTCCTTATTTACTGTAGCTATCTTTGTCAATAGCTCTATTCTGATTGTTTCTGCTGCTACTTTATCTCGTTCTCCTGATGCTGTTGACGCTGATTTGTTTAGTATCTATGATATGCTTTTAAAATATCTTGGACAATTAGCTGCCACAGTTTTTGCATGCGCTTTATTGTTTTCTGGCCAGTCTGCTGGTATTGTTTGCACCTTAGCTGGTCAAATGGTATCTGAGGGATTTCTTCATTGGTCATTTCAACCATGGATTCGTCGACTTATTACTCGTGCAATTGCTATTGCTCCATGTTTATTTGTAGCTATATTTGTTGGACGTAAAGGACTTGCTGATGTTCTTAATGCAAGTCAAGTTGTTTTAAGTCTGTTATTACCATTTGTTTCGGCGCCTCTGCTTTATTTCACTCGTAGCAGGAAAATTATGAGTGTCAAAGTGACCGCTCCGGTGGCGGCTGGTACTGGAGGTGGTGGATATTCGAGACTAGAAGCTGAAGAGAATAACATGGGCAGAGATCAGCATTTGTCAACATCATCATTTGTTGATATGAGTAATAGTAGGTTGACCAATATTTTGGCAGTGTTTATATTCGGCTTTGTATCTGCTCTAAATATCTTCTTGATTGTATCTATGATAGCTGGTGTTGACGTGAAGTTCTAAAAGAACAGTATTTCGTTATGAATTCAAACAATTCACTTTTTTTCTCTGTTTATAATTTTTTTTGTTTATTTCTTTGTCTGACTCTGAGCATTTAATTTATTTTTTCTCATTAGAATACCTCCGACCGGGGCCCGTATTATGGCTTTCGCCATGTTAGAGAGCATGAGATCCTGTGCATTCGAACATGTGCTCTGCTCAGCAGTTGACATCTTAAAGGAATACAGCCTATAGCGGATAAACCGACAATCCTTGCCTGCTCGAAGTTAAACAAGAGAAATAGGTAGAGGCAGAGCCCGTGTCAAAACTTTATATAGCAAAAGTTATCATAATTTGCAATATTAAGTCATTATGTTCTAGCTAACGTATTACTTTTGCTTTCGTGGTTGACGTGAAGGAGTAGATCGCGCACTAGAGCGCCCTGCTGGAGCAGGCTTGGGTTCGGGTGGACCAGGTAATGTGCCACCATAGTTGTACTGAAGAACTGGTAGAGTATGTGATAGTGGCAAGTCAATGTTCTTAGGTGTCACATCACCAACGAGTCTTGCAAGAATATTCTGAATCTTAAGTGCTAAACGTCGCTCTTCTTCAGTAATTATATAGGCAGTATTATCTGATTGAGCAAGACGTACACGCTGCATGTTTTGTAGTTCAAGAAGAAGCCAACTAGCAAATTCGGCCTCAGTGCCGCTTGCTGCTGCTTCTAATTCATCATCATCAATAAAACTTGATGGAGTCCATTCTAAAACTCTTAGTAGATTAATATTGTCATCGCCGAGAACAGGAGGTGTAGACCCCTTCAATGGCGATCCATTTGGGGGTGTGTCTACGGCCGCAGCCGTGGCACTAGTATTAGAAGCAGTTGTTGCGGAAGGACCAGAAGTAGCTGGAGAAGGCGTACCAACCGGTGTCAGGGGTGGCGCGTCTTTCATTTCCACATCCTCATCTTCCTTAGGGCCCTCAGATTCATCAGTTGGTTTCAGGGTAATATTTTCAGTACTTTCATTTTCCTCTTCCACTTCTTCCTCTTCCTCTTCATCTTCCTCTTCATCTTCCTCCTCTTCCTCTTCCTCTTCTTCGTCCTCATTGTCATCGTCCTCTTCTTCGTCATTTTCGTCCTCTTCTTTCTTCTCAAGTTTTCCGCTTAAACGTTGCTCAGAGCGTCGTTCTTGTAATGGAACACCAACCTTCTCTAACCAAACAGAAGAAACTGAGCCATTCTTCAAAATGGTTGCGAAATCATCGCTAGATGGTGCAAATGAAGAATAAGCATCAAATTTTAACCATTTTGTGGAAGGTAAAGGGGCCTCAGTTGGATGGACATAAAATGAAAGTAACTCAGAAGGCGGAACAGAAGGATGTGGGATTCTACCGGAAACTACCGGTGATACAAAACCTAATTGATAAGGAGCAGATAATAGATTTGTCGGGGGCAGGATTTTAGTAGTATTAAAAAGCCCTCTTGTTTCGGTATCTCTAGGATCGATAGATGATTTACCATTTAAGGATGAGAATATAGGACCATTCTGACCGATTATATAATAAGCTTCGCCATACCACTCATTGATATCAGTATAGATTCGTCTAAATCCATTAAAAATTTCCGTTTCAAATCGATTTCTTTCTTCATGATAATAATCATCATCACCAACAGTGGAACTGTTATCCTTCTTGGAGGGACTACCAGTATCATTTTTTGTGGAACTATCCACGACACCCGTTTCTGTTTTAACAACAGTGGCGTCAACTGAAGTGGAAATATCCGAGGGAGGAGGATTATTATTAACATTAGCATCAGCATCGGTAGAAGTAGAAGGCTTATCAGTTGACGTAGAACTACTCTCAGTTGCAGAGGTGCTATCGCTACCAGTTGAAGCTGGAGGTTTACTATCAGTATTATTTGGGATGGTATCAGTCGGACTGGTTTCACTATCAGCCGAAGCAGATTTATTATCTGTTATCTTTGAGCTATCACCATTAGTTTGACCACGCCCCTTATCTCTCTTACCATTCACTGATGAATTTATCTTGTCAGCTTCATCTTTTTCTTCCCCATCAGCATCTCCACGATGTTCTAAAAATCCTAGTCGAATGGCCTCTCTGAATAGTAGATCCACCACAAATTTGAAAAAATTATTGACAGCAGTATATTTAACACCACCAACAGGTAATTTTACTAAACTCGATACCGTAGCCAACTTTATATCATAATATAATCCATAAATATCGTTTTCATAAACATTTTCAGCCAATTTTGTATCAATTGATGATAATTCAACATTATCATCTATAGCTATCGCAGAAATAAATTTCTCTATAGCAGGATATTGTTGCTGGCTATTTTTACTTTTTGGTACAATTTCTTTTCTGATTATTTCCTCGCTTAAAGAGTGACCATTGAGCACTTGTCGAATATCAATGAAGAATTCCTTTCGTAATTTCTCTATTTTCTTTGATTTTTCTTTCTGAGACGCTATTCGAATTGATTCAATTTCTTTTTCCAATTGAAGTTGTTGTTGTTGTTTCTGCTGTTGTAAGAACATTATATGTTGTAATCGAAGTTGCTCTTGATGTTGTCTTTGAAACTGTTGAATCTGTTGTTGATTTGGTACAAAACCACCTGGCAAAGCCGGGAATTGAGGTGGTCGTTCTAAATACGATGTTAGCAATCATATACTTCATCTCTATGTGAGATAAGAAAGTCAATATCAAACTCAAAAACTTACGATTGAAGGACATTTTGTGAACTGTGGGCCCTATCTAAAGAATATTCCAAAAGAGCCTAAGAAAGCCGGAAAGAATTACTCTGTTCGTTATCAATTTCGTGTTTCGTTTAATTTCTCTTGAAGCTGTTGTTCTAAGTTCTCGCGTATATGCACCCACACAAGAATTTAGATATTCCTCGAGACCATACCAGACGCGACAAAGTGCGTATCTAGCAAGAGGATTTCCAAGCCTGAAATTAAAGATCAAATCAATAAATTATATTATTATTATTATCCAAACCAATACGACGATAATAATAAAATCTTGTCTAAAGACGAAAATAGTGTGAGAGGAAGAAGTTAATCTTCAAATTTCCGATTTCTGCAGAAATGGGTCAAGGGTTTGTTAGTGAACAAATTTGACGAGTTATGGTAACTTAATCAATCGAGAGGTTCTGCCTTCGGCGGCTGGGGCGTGGCCCAGGCCCCTAGCTTTCACTAGGCTTCGGAAATTAAGTTCTCAAGTCCTGACAGTGAGTCAGATTATGTCAGATTATGTCAGTACAGATATTGAAACCTCTCAAATGAAACGAGAACTAGTGGTTGGACTACTCCCTAGCCACCAGAGGTATGTAACAATTACATTGCGGCTGTCATAGACATAAACTCAATATTGTCAAGTTATAAGAAACAATCTTTTATCTCACGATCTTGATTCATCATTGTAAATGATTGATTGATATTCCATTGGATATATCTAGAAGATAGTGTAGTAGTAGTAGGAGTCATTTGAAATATATATTTGTATTATACGAGATATTAGTCTTGAATCCGAACTCCTTTGCCTTGGTTGAATCCGAACTCCTTTGCCTTGGCTGATTCCAGAACACTGCCTTGATTGAATCCAGAACACTGCCTTGATTGATTCCTGAACACCTTTGTCTTGGTTGAATAGTTATTATATTTGATTCGTTTTATCATATTTTTAATACGGATATTATTTATTTATTGATTTATTTATTTGCCGTCGTATTGTGGCAACCGTTTGTTAGTCATATGGTTCAGTTCTCTACCAGTTACAACCCTGTTCTCTCTATATAATGGATGATTCAGATGATGATTACGTAGAATTCTCACCTGGAAATGCTCGTGATGATGATGATTTTGATAGTGGTGGTGAAATTGATGGAATATCAAAACGTACAAGAAATAGGGACTCAAATGGAGGTGGTGGAGGTGCTCACAACGGTATCAATCTTGGACCTTCACCTAGAAAAGCAAAATCGGTTGCTGATAGTAAATTAAAAGGAACAAGTGGTGGTTATGCTTGGGAAGATGAGTATCATCGTAGTTGGGATATTGTTCAAGAAGATGAAGGTGGTAGTTTGGCTGGTGCTGTTGCTGGATTGGTTGAAGAATCAAAAAAAAGAAGAATGACTAAGGATTCAAAACCATTACAACGAGGAATCATCAGAAATCTTATACTGATTTTGGATTTCAGTTCTGCTATGCTCGAAAAAGACCTCCGTCCTAATCGTTTTCAATTAATGTTAAATTATGCTATTGAATTTATAACTGAATTCTTTGATCAAAATCCAATTTCACAATTAGGTATCGTAGGAATGAGAGATGGTTTAGCTGTATTGGTTTCTGAACTTGATGGGAATCCTATTCAACATATTCATGCTTTACAAGCATTAAGAAAACAAGAACCTAATGGTGTACCTTCTTTACAAAATGCTTTAGAAATGGCTCGTGGTTTACTATATCATGTTCCTGCTCATTGTACAAAAGAAATTTTATTAATATTTGGTGCCCTTTTATCGTCTGATCCTGGTGATATTCATAAAACTATTACAAGTTTAGTAAATGATAAAATTCGTACTAAAATAATTGGATTAGCTGCTCAAGTCGCAATTTGTAAAGAATTAAGTCAAAGAACAAACTTTGGTCATCAGGAAAATTCATATGGTGTGGTATTAAATGAATTGCATTTCAAGGATTTATTAATGGAAACGACCACTCCATTGGCTGTTTCTAGAATAGGCGCTTCTGTAAGAAGTAATATGCTGGTAGAAATGGGCTTTCCTTCAAGAATATCTGAATCTGAGCCAACTTTATGTGCTTGTCATTCTAAGCTTACTCAAGGTGAATATTTATGTCCTAGATGCAAAGCTAAAATATGTTCTTTACCTATGATTTGCCCTTGTTGTAATCTGACTTTGATTCTTTCTACTCATTTAGCACGTTCTTATCATCATTTATTTCCATTAGCATCATTTATAGAGCTGGATCCTGCTAAACACTTTCTTGCAAGTCATTGTTTTTCATGTCAATTACCCTTTCCATCATCTTCTTCTAATTCTATTATTTCTACTAATTCCGCTTCATCTTCTTTTCGTTATGCGTGTCCAAAATGTAATAATCAGTTTTGCATAGATTGCGACTTATTTTGTCATGAAACTCTTCATAATTGTCCGGGATGTGAAGCCATGTCATTTCAACCAAAACTTCGTCCTACAGCAAGAACAAAACAAAAGTTGAAGCTTACTTTAAACAATCGTACGAGATTGCCATCATCATCCTTATCTTCATCAACAACCCATAATAATGCAACAGCAATTAGCCCTACGTAGTACTTCTGAGCTGGAGCAAATCGTGGGTGCTGATATCTAAAGCCAATAATTCATAATGCAAATATATGTATTTAAATTAAAATATACAGAAAAGATAAAAATTCATAAAATAATAATAGTTAATCATTAACATCATATGCAAGGGGACATCTCTGCCAATTCTTTTTATGCATCGCTCTTAACAATCCAATTCAAGCCTTCTTTCTCTTGAATAACTTTCTTGGCAGGTAGATCCCATCCAACTGAACCGCTACCAATAGCAGCCCCTAGTCTCGGTACTACCCAACACTCACGCTTTGTTGGTGAAATTGTTCTGGGTCCATAGGGTGGTCCTAGAGGTTTGGAATAAGTTAATAATGCTGAAGATCGAGCCACATTAGCAAGTTGGGAAGGACCAATATCAGTCAATACCTTCATCTTTACCTTTGGTGCTTGATCAGCCTTGTGGCTTTCGGTCATATGAACCGAGAAATAGATAAGATATTCAGGCGGAGATGCTCCCAGATTAGACAGGATTGATCCGGGATGTATATACACGTAGGGGTCTTGGGATTCTAATTGTTCTTGTCTTGTTAAAGATCCTCCTGTACTAGTTGTGGTTTTGGTAATTGGGAATAATGGAATATATGGATATGAAATAACCCTTTGTTTCGACCGAACTTTAATGTCCGTACTAACAACATCGGCCCTGGCAGCAATCTGATCAATGAACCCAGCAGCAATCATTTGTTTGAGTGCTTTGATCTGGATAGTAGAAGGAGGTCCTAGTTTAGAATTCAGGTTTTCAATCGTACTGTCTACGGCTCCTGGTCTAGTGTTGACAGCTACTAAATAAGACAGTTGCTTACGGAGTTTGGATATCTCTTCCATAGTTTTGAATCTAAGAAAGTTCCTTCTGCAGAATAGACTATGATCCTTATCATAATCATAAGCACATACAGCAGAAAGAATCTTTAGAGCATCACATTTGGAATCTAAACTTGAGAATCGATGTAGGGTAGAAAAGAAATCTTTCCTAAGTTGTCGTTTAGCTTCTTGGACTTGGACAGAAAAATCGCTATCATCATCGTATGCATCGTCATCATCAGCATTGTCTAGTCTGCCAACCCCAACTTCTTCCTGACTTAAGAAAGGATCACCTACCGTAAGTGCAGCGACAATGGCAATTATATATGGTAAGCATCTATGCTGATTAGAAATTATCAGCATTTTAGCAAATCGAGGACTTAATGGGAACAAACTCATTGATCTGCCTAATTCGGTTAAACTAGTGCCAGAAAGACTATCCGTCAAAGCACCCAAGTACTGCAACAGCTTCACTCCCTTCTGAAGACTATGGGATGGAGGTGGACTTGGGAATGGGAAATTAATAATATTGTCTATACCCATTGATTTCATCTGCAAGACCAATCCTTCAATAGGCATACGAAGAATTTCTGGACGACTGAATTGATCAAAGTCACTTTCGAAAACTGCAGAAGAATAAATCCGGTAACAATGACCTGGACCAGTTCTTCCTGCACGTCCAGATCGTTGATCAGCACTAGCTTTACTCGTCCAAGAAATCTTAAAACTCTGAACACCTGACTCTTCATCATAATGACGCTCCTTCGATCGGCCACAATCCACAACATAACGGATTCCGGGAATAGTTAAACTGGTCTCGGCAACATTTGTCGCAACAACACATAATCTACTTCCCGCTGGAGGGTCTTGGAAAACCTTCATCTGATCTTTAGTCGGCAAGAGTGAATAAAGGGGTAAAACATGTAGAGGAGCATTAATATCTTGACCATCTTCAATGGTTTCGTCAAAACCTTCATCTTCATCTTCATCATCATCGTTAAAATCATCATAATCATCAACAATACCATTTCCATTATTGCTGTTCTTACTTTCAATGACTTTGCTTCCGCTTTGTTCATCATCGTCAACTCCAAATTCTATATCTTCAACTTCTGTGACAGCTTCTTGAGCAGAAACTCTGACTCTACTAAAAGACCTCTCTTGCTGCTTGTCCAGTGCCTGGTTTCTTCCTACTTTGAAAGGGAACGCCTGAGTAAGTTTGCGGCAAACTTGATTAATTTCATTCTGACCAGTAAGAAATATTAAAATACCTCCTGGTGGTAGTCGTTGATGAATCTTCACGGCCTTTTTATAAGCCTCATCCACATAGTTATACGAAGTTCGACGATTAAAATGAACAGATACAGGATATTGACGAGCTTCAACTTTTAATACTGGTGGTGGCACAGAAAACAATGCGGTATTCTCAGTGAAATCAGAAACACGAAGAGTAGCAGACATAATTACCAACTTTAAAGGAGTTACAACTCTCTTATTGGCAGTTGCTGCAGCTACACCGGTCTTTTCTTTATCCTCCAGTTGAGCCTGCTGCTCTTCACTCATCTGTCTACGAAGTGTAACAACACGACTCAAAACTCCAATTAGAATATCAGTATTAATATTCCTTTCATGGGCTTCATCAATTATAATGCATGAATATTTGCTTAGTACAAAATCATTAGCAAGCTCTCTCAAGAGGACACCATCTGTCATAAATTTCATAGCAGTATCGGATTTTACCGTCGCATCGAATCTTATCTGATAACCAACTTTATCCCCATAATTTCCTAACTCATTAGAAACTCTATTGGCCATACTAACAGCAGCAACTCGACGAGGTTGAGTTATACCAATCATTCCAGGAGTCTTACTATTAGGGTGACCATATCCAGCCTCAAATAAAAACTGAGGTACTTGAGTGGTTTTACCACTACCTGTTTCACCACAAATCACCACAGTATCATGATTGTGAATAGCCTCCATAATTCTTTGTTCTTCGCTGACAACAGGAAGTTCAAGGCGGGCTCTTTGAATCTCTTCATTACGCTCCACATTGACGAAGTATGATTTTCTGTTTTCGATATTGGCTGGAACAGTGTATTCAGCAGGTAGTTCTTCTGTGTCTTCAGATCTGTCAAGGGGAATATATTCACCCTTGAATATAGGAGTCTCTAAGCGTTCCTCTTCAGGATGATTTAAATTATTTGCCCATTCTTTAAATTTCTGGCCCTTGGTCTTCGCAGATGGCGAATTTTCTGAATCATCCGAATATTCCTCTTCGTTTGAATTTACTTGCCCTTGTTCTGCTTCTGCTTGGTCCAGTTCTTCTTCGTCGTCCTCGTCGTCCTCTTCTTCTTCTATATCTTCCGAAACAGTTTTAGGCTCTACATCAAATCCATACCATTCTTCGTTTACGTCGTCTTCACTTTCCGCAGAGTTGCCATCAGATTCCGAATCAGATTCATCCTCAGATTCTTCGTCACTAGATTCATCATCGTCATACATTGAAATACCCTTTTTCCTAGCTTTCTCTTGTTCTAATCTTGCTCTCCAATTATAAGCTGGCCTTTCTTTCTTCGGAGCAAGTTTCTTTACTGTTTGGAAACCAAATCCCATGCCTTGTGGACCCCGTGGACGATAGTCAATAAACGATGATATCTTGTGTTGATCGTCATCTTCATCATCAATTCCATTGGGCAAAACACTACTCTCTTGTTGGTTTCCATCTGATGTTATTTCTCCATGATCATTACGATCTTCCCATTCCTTGACTTCATGTTCCTCATAAAGAATATCACTAGTTTCTTCGTTACCTTTACCTAAGTTCTCCAAAATGAGTGCTTCATGTACCTTTTCCCGCTTAGTCTCAGTTCTTGTCCCTAATGTTTTCAAACTTTTCATAAGAGTTGTATCAACTTTATAATCTGATAACTTAGCAAGCACCTCCTCTTTTTCTTGCTTTTTCACTTGTTTTTCCTATAAAATTAAGTTAGTATAGCCAGGGATTATAAGAACAACAACCAGCCGGACTTGACATGTCAACATTTATCAGAGCTTGGTCCAGCCGGAAGTAGATTGAGTACACTTACAATATATTTATCCAAGCGTTTTCTTTTACTACTAGACATTTTCGTTTCTGGGGGCTTTAACATTTCTTCTAGTTGTCTTTTTCTTTCATTACGTTGCTCTGTAGTCAATGGCAAGAGAATCTCTGAATTTGGATCTATGGGCTCCTGGTTCACAGAATCATGTCCATTATTGTTATTATCATCTTCATCTTCCACTCTAAAACTTTTCTGACGGACTCGTTTAAGAGCCATCTGTTTGGCCACCATACCAGATCTGGCCTTTTCATTAAATCTTTTTCTATATTTCCCCATTTTGATTCAATTACCAGAGATAAAGAAGAAAAATAATAGATCTGGAATCATTTCATTCACCATAGAAAATGGATTTTTCATATCTAATTTTTTTGGAGGTAAGGGTGATGAAAATAACCTACAGCCGTACTAGACTGAAATCCTGCAGTGAGACAGTAAGGCTGAGAGATCTCATCTTGCATGAACATTCCTCGGTTCCCCTGAATCCTCCTCAGCTTTTCATGTAGAATCTTCTGCCTTCGGCGGCTGAGGCGTAGTCCCAGGCCCTTAGCTCTCACTATGCTCGAAATTGTTCAACGACTGACCACCCACTCTAAAACCCGGTGATCGGAGAAGAATGACTGACACTAAATGACAATTTATAAACCTTTTCTCTTAATATCTGTGTTCCAGTGAGGAGGATGAATTAAATATAATTATCTGATATCTTAGTTTAAACAAAAGCATATACAGTTCTCCAATTTATGTTTATTACCTGGTTCGCGGGCTTATCTCACTTATCTAAGTAGTATGAGTATGTCTATGTATTTGTCTAGTGATATCTGTAATCTAAGCTATCTAGCATCTGTAATCTACGCTATCTAGCTATCTAGCTATCTCTAATTATCTACCCACCCACTCCCTTATCACAATTCCGAATGACTCATATTGAATGAGTCAATCTAATTGAGGGGTACATATTATGCCGCTTTGTCCCTGTCGTTTCAAACTCCCAGATCTCAGTTGTCAACATCAGAGGCAGAACCTTAGCCTAGTGAGATCTGGCACAGCACCGCGTTATGCGATCGATGAGTTAGAGTCATCACCAGCGCCGTATATGTATGTATCGAATCAATCCTTATATTAGCCGTTTACTATATTGCATAATATGATAATTTGTCAATTTTCTTTGACTCCATCTAAATCCAAATTCTAATAACCGCTTATTTAACTCCATCTTCATTCTTACCCGGCATTGACTCATTCTCCATTTTTATAGGCTTATAAAAATTTCAGGCCCTTTGATCTGATCTTCCTTTTAAAGACATACTTCATCCTCATTCTCATTCTCATCTATCATTATCTTGATTGACCTGACCTTCATTCATTTTGTTTATAATAGAGGGCATTAGAAATCGGTTTTTTTTAGATTTAGTTTTTTGGTTGATCAATTGTGATTTTGAAACTTTTCATAGATAGTTTCATTTAATCACGACGTATTTACGAATTGCCTTGGATAGGCGCCTAGTGCTCCGCTCATTGTCATCATATTCATTTTCTAAACCTACTACTATTAATAGTTATTATAATAGTTTAATAACATCCAGATCAATGTCTTCAAACGATTCTGGTCCTACTGCTATTCCTGCTAGTGCTGGTCCTGGTGCCGCTGGTGCTGCTGTAGCTGCTGAAGCTGTTGCTGCTGCCGAGACTACTACTCCTCGTGAAAAAACTGCTAAGGAATTAGAGAAAGAAAGGAAAAAGGCTGAGAAACTTGCTAAATTTCAAGCTAAAGAAGCTAAAAAGAAATCCACTCCTCAATCCACAACTGATTCATCATCAAAGACCAAACCCGCGGCTACCATCGCCAAGGAAGAAGCTCCACAATTTGTTGACAAAACTAATCCTGGTGAAAAGAAAATCCTCGTTAGCTTAGATGATCCTGCCTTAAAAGCTTATAATCCTATAATTGTCGAATCTTCATGGTATGATTGGTGGAAGAAACAAGAATATTTTAAACCTGAATTCACAAAGGATGGTGAAATTAAACCTGAGGGTAAATTCGTTATCCCCGCCCCTCCACCTAATGTTACTGGTGCTCTTCATATTGGACATGCTCTTACAATTGCCATTCAAGATTCTCTTATTCGTTATAATCGTATGAAGGGTAAAACTACATTATTTGTTCCTGGGTTCGATCATGCTGGTATTTCAACTCAATCTGTTGTTGAAAAAATGCTCTGGAATAAACATAGACAAACCCGTCATGATCTTGGTAGAGAAAAATTCCTCGAAGTATGTTGGGAATGGAAAGAAGAATATCATAATAAAATAAGAAAACAGGTTGAAAGATTAGGTGCTTCTTATGATTGGAGTAGAGAAGCATTCACTATGGATGAACCTCGTTCTAAAGCTGTAACTGAAAATTTCGTTAGATTATTTGACGATGGAACACTTTATCGTGCCAATCGATTGGTTAATTGGTGTGTTGCTCTGAATACTACATTATCTAATTTAGAGGTTGATAACAAAGAAATTCCTGGTCGTACTCAATTATCTGTTCCTGGTTATGATGAAAAGGTAGAATTTGGTGTAATTACTTCGTTTGCTTATCCTTTGGAAGGATCAGATGAAAAGATCATTGTTGCTACTACTCGTCCTGAAACAATGTTTGGCGATACTGGTATTGCTGTTCATCCCGATGATCCTAGATATAAACATTTACACGGAAAATTTGCTATTCACCCATTTTTAAATCGTAAACTACCCATTATTACTGATACAGAGTCCGTAGATATGGAATTTGGTACTGGTGCCGTTAAAATCACTCCATCACATGATCCTAACGATTACCAAACTGGTAAACGTCATAATCTTGAATTTATTAATATCATGAATGATGATGGTACCTTAAATGAAAATGCCGGTTCATTTGAAGGGATAAAAAGATTTGATGCTAGAAAATTGGTTATTGAGAAATTACAAGAAAAGGGCCTTTTAATTGATCAAAAGGACAATCCAATGACCATCCCTACTTGTTCTAAATCCGGTGATGTCATTGAGCCTATTATGAAACCTCAATGGTGGGTAGCTCAAAAGGACCAGGCCGTTGAAGCGATTAAAGCTGTTAAGGATGGTCGCATCAAAATTATTCCAAAGACGTCAGAGAATGAGTTTTTCCATTGGGTTAATAATATTCAAGATTGGTGTATCTCACGTCAATTATGGTGGGGTCATCGATGTCCTGCTTATTTTATTAGACTTGAGAATAGTAATCCTGATGATGAACAGGAAGCTAGAATTGATGCCAAGAATTGGGTTGCTGGTCGTGATCTTGAAGAAGCACAGAAGAAGGCTGAAATCAAATTCCCTAATCAAAAATTCACTCTTATACAAGATGAAGATGTTCTTGATACGTGGTTTTCATCTGGTTTATGGCCTTTTAGTACTCTTGGTTGGCCCGATGCTAATTCTCAAGATATGAAAAACTTTTATCCTATGTCTCTTTTGGAAACTGGTTGGGATATTTTATTTTTCTGGGTTGTTCGTATGGTTATGCTTGGTTTGAAACTTACAGGAGATGTTCCATTCAAGGAAGTATTTTGTCATTCATTGATTCGTGATGCTCAAGGCCGTAAAATGTCTAAATCCCTTGGTAATGTTGTTGATCCTCTTGATGTCATAGCTGGTATTCCATTACAAGGTTTACATGATAAACTTCTAGTCGGTAATTTGGATCCACGAGAAGTAAAGAAAGCTGAAGAGGGTCAAAAAATTAGTTTCCCTAATGGTATTCCTGAATGTGGTACTGACGCTCTCCGATTTGCTCTCTGTGCTTATACTACTGGTGGAAGAGATATTAATCTTGATATTTATCGTATTGAAGGTTATAGAAAGTTCTGTAATAAGATCTATCAAGCAACCAAATTTGCTCTTATGAGATTAGGACCTGATTATATCCCTCCTGTTTCAGCTAATCCAACTGGTAAAGAAAGTTTGGTTGAGAAATGGATTTTACATAAATTATCTGTCACCAGTAAAACTATTGCCGAGGCTTTGGATCGACGAGATTTCTTAGAATCCACTAATGCTATTTATAATTTCTGGCTTTATGAATTCTGTGACGTTTATATCGAGAATTCTAAGTTTTTGATTTTGGAAGGTACTCCTGAAGAAAGGCTCTCGGCTCAGAACACATTATATACCTGTCTGGCTAGTGCTTTAGAATTAATTCATCCTTTTATGCCATTTATTACTGAAGAACTTTGGCAAAGGATCCCAAGACGAACTAATGATAAGACGCCTTCGATTGTTGTTGCAAAATATCCTGAAATACAGGCTTTTGATGCTGAAGCTGAGTCTGCTTATAGTTTGATTTTAGAAGTTGTTAAAGGTGCTAGATCATTATTAAGTCAGTATGGTATTCTTAAGAATGCCACTATTATTGTTCAAACTTCTGATGACAAAATATTCCAAACAATCTCTGAGCAAGAATCTAGTATTCTGTCACTTGTTAAAGCAGCTACTAAATTAGATGTATCTCGGGAATCAGCTTCACCTGCTGGAAGTGTTGTTTCTGTTGTTTCACCCGAATGCAGTGTCTATTTAATTGTAAAGGGACAAGTTGATTTCGATGCTGAGATTACTAAAGCTCAACAGAAGATTGAAAAGACCGAGAAGCAAAGACAACAACTTGAGAAGGCTGTCAGTGTCAAGGATTACCAGACAAAGGTTCGTAAAGATGTTCAGGAGTTAAATATCCAGAAGTTAGAGAATTATGATGCTGAAATTTCTGGGTTGAAGTCCACTATTGAAAACTTCGAGAAGCTTAAGTTAGCTTAAGGTGATGAAAGTAGATTGATAATATATATAAACAGCTAATTATAAATTAATAATATACAATAAGAAAGGAGTCAGGCGGTTACCTAGTAGCATAGTAGTTCTTATATTGTTCGACTCAAAACTTCCCAGCTTCCTCTTAATAGCTCTAGGTTCGCTCAAATATCCGTTGGGAAGTATTTTTTGCTGCTGAGAGGATGCCTCAGAGGTAGCTCATATCTTCTCATAATTCATGAAATCTTTTAAAATAAATATGCTTCATTTACTCGTCATCTCCAAATAAAATCCTTCTGTACTTTATCCTCCAAAGCCGATCTCACAGATGAATAAATAACTTTACAATTTTCAATTGCCTTTTCTAAGCATTCGAATACTTCAGCTTCCTTGAATAACCCGGTGCTTTCACATAATAACAGTCTTTCAGGCTGTCCGCCAGTAAATTCATATGCAATAACATGTGAAGAAGAACTTCTCTCTAATTCTTCTTGATCAGGCTCAATTATTATTTTTTCATCATCATCATCATCATCATTCAATACTGCTATACTTGTAGCTATCACTAACCCTTGCAATGGCACGCCGGCATCTACTAGAGCTAAATTAGAAGAATTTATGCTAGCAGCTAACTCTCTACAATTATATTTCAAAGATTCACCAGTTTCAAGAATCTGAACCACAATCTGTACTAAAGAGCGGGGATGGATATGTCTAAGGACTACAGATGACAATGCACAATAAAGTCTATCTTCAATGAGGGTTTCTCTAGTGGTAGAAAGTCCAGCGATTGGTCGAACAACTAGCTCTAATGTAGTTGCATTAGGAATCTCATCTCGAGGTTTTACTTCTATTGGACCCGAAACTGAGCATATGACTTTGGTAGGTCCGAGTTGCCATTCTGCAGAACCGTCTACTGTTGGTAATACACCAATCGATATTAATGGCTGGGTTTTTTTTTGTGTCATTCTTAAAAAATGAATGGAATAGGAGGACTAGGTAATATATTTAAGAAGAGATGCCCTCCAATGGATCTTAAGAGTTGTCTGGATCTGAAGATAAAATGTTCGTAACGAGAGTTCTTCATAAAATCATGTTCAAAAATATGTTAGGGTTTGTGTCTATATTTTTCCGATGACACCGGGTAACGTAGATCGAAATTTTTTTATATAATCTTCAGCCGTACTGCTGAACGTGGAACCACCCGTCCAGTTCGTTTAATCTCTATTGTGGAATACTATTTGTTGACGTTGAATTTTAATTATAGAGTGGAAACGAAAGAGTTGGTTATTACTAAATACCTTTTTATACTAACTTTACCGATTGACTGTGGATGATACTGTGGAAGAGTGCATGTCTGTAAGTGCATCACTCCTATGATACATCAGTTTTTATCAGAATATTCTTGATTGAAACAGAAAAAGCTAGTAAGATATCTCTAACGAACCAGACGCCGGACGTAGAAAACTTCATCTGCAATAACCGATGTTCGTAGAATCGTAAATTGAAGAAATCCAAGAATTAAATCTATAGCGGATTCATCTTCAGGTCTGTAAATTCAACATCGACTTTTAAGAGCAAACTTGCTGTAATAGGAATACATTTGATTTCAGCCGTGCGGCGGATTTAAATCTTGCATGCGTATGCAATTAAAAATAACGACATTTGCTATTAAAGATTATGGGAACAAATTATTCAAGTCCACAGCAGATTGTAGTGTAATCACAGACTCTCAGGTGCTGTCTTCAAAGCAGTTGTTAAAGGCTTCGTGATAGTCGATTTAATGTCTTAGTGTCAGTCATTCTGCACTAACGTAATCATCGGTTCCGAGCCGAATTTCGGTACGAGATTGCTAACTCCGATGCCGTACTATCACATCTACTCAAAATTATTGGTGGTCGGCACACTCCCTGCCACCAAGTGAATAACTATGTTTTTCCTGAAAACAACCTCGTTTAGGAAATTAGGATAGCCTACCGAGGATCAAGAAATAATATCTATCATTGTACGAATCAATTCCTGATTCGCCATTCCCGGAGTTTCCGTTTTTATGATGATCTCTATTCTATCCAATTAAAAGTTTGTTAAATTTCTATTACAACTATTGATCAATGATCATTTGAAAAGGTTAGCTTAAATAAGTTATGTATTGTCATCATATCATCAAGATCTACGGTACAGTATGTTTCCCCACTCGCATGCATGCTGCACAATTCTTCGCGTATTCATCCGCGGAGTTAGGACTGTCTATAAGACGCTAAAGTGAAACACGATCTGAAGTGAATGTCGTAAATCGAGTCCGTAATAACAATCTCGGAAGTCGATAACCTATAGACTACGATATTTCGTGGAATTTGACGAGGTTGAATCATTCAATTTCATGGAAATTTCATTATTCCTTCAGTTTCTTAATATGAATTTCATTTTATATTACTCAGTAATTCAGGTTCAAACCTATTCATAATAGGATTAAACCCAAAATAAGACTTTAGAGAGTAGATAGATAGAGTGTGATTTGATAGTTTATAAATAAGTCATATCACTAGTCATTAATAATTATGTCGTATTTCCACTTGCAAGCAATATTATAAATACTACACTATATAGTTTAAGAAATCACTAACATAACTGCTGAAAGCTGTCATAACCTTTCGTTTATAATAAAACAATATCCATAAATAAATATTCTCTTGAAGATAATTTTCCCTCAATCCTTATATTATTTCCTTTTTTAACTGTAAACCCTCTGTGCCAAATGACATCTAAAGATGAAAACGTTTTTCCAAATTCCCAAGAGAACATTCACATATCATCTTCCATTGAAGTTGAACAAAATGTTGAAACATCATTGACTCCTGAAAAAATAGCCTTGACACCTGAAAAAGCCCCCAAACATTTTGGCGAAAAGGATACAGAGGCATTCCCAGAAGGGGGATGGGGTTGGATGGTAGTATTAGGTGGATTCTTAATCCTAAATACAACCTATGGTATGATTAATACCTTTGGAGAATATCAAGCTTATTATATGGCTAGATTCCCTACTACAAAGTCTAGTGTCCTGGCATTGATTGGTTCATTACAACCAACGGTTATTTTTCTGTCAGCGACTCCTGTTGTCTATTTCATCAATGTGATGGGCGTTAATTATACTATTGCCTTTGGAGGACTTATAATGGTATTTTCATTAATGATGACGTCAATTTGTAAAGAAGTATGGCAATTTTTTCTAGCTCAAGGTGTTCTGTTTAGTTTTGGAGCAGGAATTACTTTCTTCACCGCAATGAGTGTTCCTCCTGAATGGTTCAAACTGAAAAGAGCTCTTGCTCTTGGTATAATTCTTTCTGGATCATCTCTAGGAGGTGTTATATGGCCAATTGCATTTCATCATCTAGTTGATGAAGTGGGTTTCCCTTGGGCTAATAGAATTCTTGGATTTATTTTCTTACCTATGCTAATGATTTCAGCTATCCTTGTGAGAAATCGTTTGCCTCATCCTAAGCAACAGGTCATGCCCAAGTGGTCCGTTTTAAGAGATTATAAGCTATCACTAATTGGTCTCGGTGCAATGTTAGGATTTTTCGGATTATTCCCACCTTTAGAATATATCGTTACTTATGCACAAAGGCTACCAGCACGTCCTAATGTACAACAATATATCCTTGCCATTCTGAATGCACTTTCCATCATTGGAAGAATCGCTCCATCATATCTTGCTGACAAAGTCGGTCGGCTTAATATCTTAATTTTATCTACGATTTTGTCAGGACTTTTCCCGTTAGTTTTCTGGCTACCTGCTAGGTCCGAGGCATTACTATTAATATTTGCAATATTTTGGGGGATTGCCTCTGGTTCTTTCATTTCGTTATTACCAGCAACTGTAGGTCAACTATTTGGAATTAAGGATAATGCTTCTCGTTTAACTGTTTTATTTCTATTTGCTGCACCTGGTTGTCTTGCTGGTGCTGCAATTGCAGGAACATTCATCCCTACTACAGCTGATGATATTAAAGGATTTAATAAGTTAATTATATTTTCAGGGGTGTTTATGTTGGGAAGTAGTCTTGTATTGATTATCACAAGATTATGCATTACTCGCAAGGTAATGGTTTTTATTTAGTTGATATAGACAAGAGGTCTGAGATATCTATGACCTAAATAATGAAATAAAATAAGAATGAAATATGCATATAGCGAAGGTGTATACTTAATATATAATGGAATTAACATAAATCAGAGTAACAGTTACAATCCATTTCTAGATTGTTGTTATGGCATTGGTTCCAGAAACACTCTTAGCGGTCATATGCAACTGATCGACATGATAAGATAACGATAACGTTAACGTTCACATAGATGTCAACCCACGAAAGTTGACAGATTCCGACCCTTAAAAATTTAAGCCCCTGGATTTACCCTAAAATTTGAGTTTCTTGTGGCACATCGGAGCCGTACTATGACAAGTTACAACCGAAGGAAAACTGGGATCGAGGGAGAGAACGAAGACGGATTACAACTTTGCTAGATATCAAAGATTAGAGAGATGGCATACCCGGGACGAATGCAGAGCGATCCGGAACAAGCTTCTATAGGCACCGGTTCTTAATTTCGGGTGTTTCTCTGTTCGTATCATTAGATGTGTTCCCCGGTGTGGTAAGACCCACAGATCGGGAGGTGGGAGGGGGGGGAGGGTTCGGGGCCAATATTCCCAGCCTAAAGGTAGATAGATTACCCATCCATCTCCGGGATTTAGCTGCAGGAACATTCTTCACGGTAGTTAAGTTTGCTGGATTTTAACAGCGGCTCATATATCTCATTATTTACGCCGCATATTTTTTCATTTCAGGAGGAAGTTTCGTCTCTCCTTGGATCTAGACAGTAATGATTCTCCTATTAGACATATTGAGAGAGGGACATATTTTAGATTGGTAGTATTTTGAGCTCTTTTTAACTTTAATTCTTCCTTTTTCACGCACTCTCTCTTCATGTTCATTATTATAGTCAGTATTCGTTTTCCAAATGGTGTTTCCAAGTCTGAAAACCGATGCTCATGAGGATCATCTCAAAAGTACATCTGAGATATCTAGAACAGAAACTATCATCTGTGGAGGAATAGCAGGACTAGTTTCGAGATTTGTAATTTCTCCGTTAGATGTTCTTAAGATTCGACTTCAATTACAAGTTACAAAACTTCCACTGTTGGTTCTCCCCACTTCTACCGCGGAATCCGTTCCGGGAACAACTGTACTGAAAACTGCTAAGGATATTTATTTAAATGAAGGATTAAGAGTCTTTTGGAAGGGAAATGTTCCTGCTGAATTTATGTATATAATCTATGGAGCAGTTCAATTCACTACTTATAAATCTACCAGTCGATTTCTAAATGAAAATTTCAGCGATTGGTTAGGTGAATCTCCGAAATTATTAATAGCCGGATCATTAGCAGGAACTACTGCTACATGTATAACTTATCCATTGGATTTATTACGAACAAGATTTGCTGCTGATATGTCTAAAGAAAGATCATCCATAATTCAATCTTTGAAAAACATTTCCCGATTAGAGGGTTTTAGTGGTTATTATCGAGGATTATCTCCAACTCTATTTTCCTTAGTTCCTAACATGGGAATTTTTTTTGTGACTTATGAAAAGACCCGTATATTGATGAAGAAAAGTAATATAGATACTATTCTCCCTGCTCCTGAAGCATCTGCTGGGTTCATTGCAGGTGTCTTTAGTAAAGGCTGTGTTTTTCCTTTAGATGTTGTTCGGAAACGATTACAAGTTCAGGGTCCTTCATATCGTGGTAGAACGGATGTGCCTGTATACTCATCAAACTTTTTAAGATGTGCTAAACAGATAATTGTGCATGAGGGTATTGGAGGCCTCTACAAAGGCTTCTTGATATCCTTATTGAAGAGTGGGCCGTCCAGTGCTGTTACTATTTGGACTTTTGAAAAATCCCTAACAACCTTGCGATTCCTTAAAGGATCGTTAGAATAATGATGCATAGATCTCATGCCAGGTCTCCTGGATACGAATGAAACGAATAGAAGAGAAAATCTAATTAAATTAATGTACAATAATCTAAACTATAGAATAGAATGTAATCGTATTACTCGTCTACTACCTCTTCTCTGCACTAGTTCTCTTCGTGAACGCTGCCAAGGTACATAGAGTTGAAAGCTGATCCATGATAGCGTGAATCCAGACATCATTTCTTTCGATCGCGCTAGGGATCACGGCAATATCTATCATTTCCATTCTAGTCTATCTACGCCAAAGTCCATCCAGTCATGTATGAACTTGTTGTACCTTCCGTATCATCAGTTCTAAATACATGATCGAAACTTTCAAATTCCAGAGCAGGCAAGATTGTTTTAATCTTCCTCGTGCGCTCAGCTTCATATAACGTCTTATAAGAATGATCTAAAAAGTCTTCAAGAATATACTGGGGTTTCCGAAATGGTTGGGACATGATTCGTGCTAAAGTCGACACATTAGGATGATAATGAGATTGCAAGGTTTCAAGCTCCCAAAGTGACGAATCAATAGCATTAGTCAATAAAGGATCAATCTCAGTTGGATTGAATGGGTCATTATGCTGACCTGCAGCAGCCCCTTCAGGATTATGAATCATTTTCATACAAGTAGGGTGTCGCTTAAGCTGGTTATAAATAAATGGAATAGTAGCTACAACAGCAGCTGGTGGAGCAGTTAATGCTAGACGTGCCATTTTCTTGATGAATGAAGCACAAATAGCTGCCGGTAAATGAGTCGATGATAAGAACAGATCAACTAATCTGAAAAATCTTGATCTATGCTTAGCATGCATTATTGACCCATCGAAAAGTGCATACAATTTAGTGAAGAAATTCGGATAGTCCAAGTTATATTTTTGCATTAATACAAAAAGACCATTCAAAGCCAAAAGAGCAACTGATCCACCAGAATTATAACAATCAGTAAGAAAGTCCATCAACATATGAGGCTTTTGCATATTTGGAATAATTCGCTGATGAAGAATATTAAGTACCTGCTTATACTGATCAATCGATTGGGGTAATTGAAGGCCTGCAATCCATGCCTTCTGAAAAGCGATTTTATGACTAGACAATTTAATGGGGCTACCATGCTTTAGAGCATTTTTAGAAAGAGTAGGCTTAGACAAGAAAAAATTATCAATTTCATCTTCGCTAGCGGGAAATTTAACACTGACTTCCTGAAGAACAATACTAACTCTTTTTGAAATCACTTTTCGTGACGGTGAATTATTGTTGCTATTACCTGTATCTTGTTGTAATTCTGTCGTCAAAATAGAAGCCATTTCTACAAAAAAATAATATCGGAGATCATCAAAAATCACAAGGTAATTCTTAACAAATTCCTCTAATACAGCATCAATAACTGATGGCGGTAATGCGGAGAATATTAATGCTTTAATTATCTCATTATAAAATATACTGGGATAATGATATTCATTCTGATTCGGAGCCAAATATTTATGTTCTACAGTACTCAAAAGTTTCAGTAGTATAGACAAAGAAGATATCGATAAAGCCGTAGATGGTTGTTTCTGTTCGGATGATGATTTTAAATTTTGAACGAGAATATCTACAAATTCTTTATATTTACCATTCAGCCAAAAAGCCACCTGGTCACCAGCTGCACCACCAGTTGAAGTGGATTTTCGCAGCAATCCATTTTTAGATAGTTTACCAAAAATTTTAAGAAGTGCAGCTGATACATCATGCTTGACAGCTGACTTAATATCAGCATTTCTGAGAATATCTAAGAGTTTCACAATATCATTATAATTGTTTGGAGATGCTAATATTGAGTTCTGAAGAGTATCAATTTCCGACTTGGAGATCGAATTTGAACCCGAAGCTTTT
Organism: Sugiyamaella paludigena; assembly: GCA_030579875.1. Lineage (NCBI taxonomy): Eukaryota > Fungi > Ascomycota > Dipodascomycetes > Dipodascales > Trichomonascaceae > Sugiyamaella > Sugiyamaella paludigena. The sequence goes on along the minus strand of JAKTRU010000002.1, from coordinate 626,493 downwards.
CGACGCTTCTTAGATTCTAAATTCGAAATCTCAGAACTTCTTTTCATTATAAATAAAGGAATGAAATCAAGAAATGAAATAAGTTTTTATTTGGATCAATTCAAATAGAAGAAAGAAAGATCATGAAGTAAAATATATTTTTTTCAGCATGAGAGTTCGTTATTTTTTTCCGGACCCTGAAAAATATATTTATTCGCCGGGTAATACGTACGGCTGTATACATGTAATATATATTTTCATGCATGTACAACTGAGCTGTATGCACAATGCAGGAATATGCAAGATAAGATAAGAGACGATTGATCTAACCCAGATAACCACACACGTTGGCAATCCTTCCGCAGTTGGTCGAGGAACTAAACTAGTGATAACAAGGAATTCACAGCGAATCATGGAATCTGAAGCGTATAGAATAATACATTATAGATTATACAAAAATTGAATTGGTTATGGGCATATTCTTACCATATTAGGGAAACTTTATGCCAGTTTACCGCGACCTTAGAGACTGTACAGCCCACCCTTAGCGGGCTGTCTCTTCAGCAAAATACGGTCAGAAACCATGTATTGATATGATCTCACCCTCTAGCAAACGAGAATCAGGCAGACCCGACATGATCTGCTATCGGTAATCATAACAGAAAAGTATATCTTACGCATATATTACACTACTGAATTATTTTGTCTTTGCCGCTCTTGATGTAACGGGGCGCACAGATCCATCAGTCTTATGAATCCAATCAAGGAAACCAATAGTTCCAAAATAAATTAAAAATTTTTCATGATGTAAATCATGTTTTCGAGCCCAACCATTGAAAAAATCGTAACCACTATGAACACTCGTAGTTTCAATAAGCTGGCCAGCTAAGAATATCCAAAAAACAAGAATATGAGATCTTAAAATAATTGGAGGTATTATAATCGGTAAAGTATTAGCAATAAAATGTTCAGAAATATGAGCATATTGAGCTGCTAAGGCTACAGGAGCAGTGAATTTGTGGTGAATCTTATGAATACGAGCGTAATAACGAGGATGATGTAATGCCCGATGAGAATAATAAAACAAAAACTCTCGAAGTATTGTACAAAGTATAAAATCCCTTATTATAATTGCGAGACTAGGTAATTCTTTAGAGATGACAAACATGCGAGGTCCATTAGTATATTCAGATATTGATGTTGTAACAATTTGGATCACCTCGCTTAATACTTGATTCTTAACAACCCTTTTAAGACAAATAAAATAATCTTCAGAAGTTGGTTGAGCTCCAATTGGTTGAATTTTATGCTTAGCAGAGAAAGAAGGAATAAAGTGATCAATAGCCCAATAAACAAGACATGGTACCCAAAAAAAGGTAAATTGTATAGCAAATGTGCCTACGAGTTCGATCTTAGCAGCAGGATAATTGTCAATAATGTGAGCCCAATACGTTGCGATAGGATTAGTTAACATTTGTGGAAGGGCTATATTATTAATGGAAGAACTGATTGCGTGAAAATGAGTTTTTAACTCCAATGCACTAGGCATAGATGTTGTTAAGTTGGACATGATGAAATTTACTGAGCAGACGTACGATATCTGGAGATGTATTATAAGGGTCCGATTATTAAGATTGATTGAATCTGGATTAGATTTTGACTAGTAAGATTAATTATCTTGACTGAATGAGCTGCCAGAACTGAGCGCTACCAGTTGACCAGCAGTATATTATTTCAATTTCGTTGAAAATGTTATTAATGATATTTTCCGCAGATAGGTTTCACTAAACTTTGAACTATGTCCTAACCATCTACCTGAAATACAAATCAATCGATTCAAAGAAAAGAAAAACAAATATTCCTTTTATACAACAAATCAACTTATTTTTTATTCGAGATTCCTTCCTCTTCGTCTTCTAAATATCCAAAATAAAAGGTGAAATGTAGAAAAGTATGGGATGATTAACTCCTAAATTTGCGGGGTAGATTTAATAATCTAAATAAGATTTAATAATCTAAATAATATTCTATATATCGAGATTATGAAGATATTGTACTATCTATTCAGTGTTTCTACATATTTGGATATTTCTTGAACGAGGTTAGATGTTAACATCTGCATGAAACATCACACTTACAGTTAAAGCTAACAATTAAAGCTTAACTAGTGAGTAACCAACCTTATTTGATGCGGCTCTGCGAGAGGAGGGGTAGAAAACCCCATACCAACAAACCGAGGTCCAGGGCATAACGAGGTTCTATTATTTTTATGTAAGGGATGGATCATCATAACAGTGACCTAATGTTAGTATTCTTTTATTCTTTAACTTATCTCTAACTCAAATAAATGATAAACTATATTATTGCATTTGGTGTGCACATTGTCTGGGAGCTTCAGACCGAACTTTTGTGTCATTATCAGGGTTTCGGCCTCTCTCATATCTATATAAGTAATATTCGATCCATCTGGCTCTGGACACTTTCCTGCTCCGGAAGCCGGGGCATAGCCCAGACCTCTTGCTATGTTCGAGGCCCAATACTCTTCTCACATCACTCCGGGTTGTTTGAGGAGAATAGACAAGCTTATATCAAGATAGAACTAAATAGAAAAAGAAAAAAGAGACAGAGGTTAGCTAATTTCAGGTGAACAGCTGTCTGGAGCTCTATATATATCTGCTATCTAGTCATGTGCAAACTTCCGCTTCAACCCACCTTAGGTAGTTAAATGTTTCGCAGGTTAGGGTGGGCATTCCCTGCATATATCCAATTTAGACTGACCTGCATGATAAGCTTAGGCTGTACCGGCAGTACTACATATAGATCACTTGTTCTAATAGTTACTGAGCGTGATAAGAAGACGGCTATATACAAATATCATCAAATTGAATGATAACAACTACTAATAACTAATAGTGAATATTAATGATATATATAACTACTTATATTTCCAGAAAGTCTCTCTCATCTCGATGATCCTTCCTTCGTTGTAATTAGCGAGCTAGCATAAGTATGTCAGCCAATATTGATGATGATGACAACGAAGATAAGGTTTTGCTTCGCCCTGCAGATGACGACAATCCCATAGAGATAGGTAAGTAGTAAGACAAGAAATATCAGAAACTGAACTTCTTCACTTTCTTCTGTTTTCTAACAATCAAAATCTAGAATTGAAAGTCGCTGAGAAATTTGGTTTGATTATGAACGTTTATGGTGACTGCCCCAGAGATATTGTTCCTTTACCAAAAGTCAGAAAAGAGATTCTTGAAAAGGTTATTCAGTATTGTGAACGGCATAAGAGAGAAGCAGTGGCATTTGATCCTAGTAATCGCGTTAAGAAATCTACCGACATTTCAATATGGGATAAAGGATTCTTTGCAAAAGTGGACCAGGAAATGCTCTGTGAAATCATTGCAGCTGCTAACTATCTCAATATTCCTTCTTTACTTGACGTAGGTTGTAAGACTCTTGCAAACCTACTGAAAGCTAGGAGTATTGAGCAGATTCGGGAAGATTTCTGTATTGAGAATGATTTGACAAAAGAAGAACAGGAGGCAATTAGTCGTGAAAATAGATGGGTTTTCTACCGTTGACAGGATAGAGCTATAATGTACTTGTGGAGAGTTCTCATACCTGTGTATTGTTCTTATAAGTTATAGTAACACATAGCTTTACATTTAAGTTAAGAATAGGTAGATCTAGCGATGCATGATGCCTCCTCCAGTGACTGCAGCACTCCCCAGCTCCCCTCCCCACCCTCGCACCACCACCGGCCCGGCCCCTCGTTTCTTCCCAGTATCACTCTAGTCTGAGTCCTTCGACTTTTGAACCACAACTCGCAGTGAGAATCACAATACGAGAGAGACGATTCTATCACCAAGTTACAGGCGGAATTCCTAGATTTGAAGCTAATCAAAGCCAGTTATGGACTCCGTCCCCTGTTGGCAGAGAGATCCTCGCTTAATCAATCAACAGCGGAATGTTATTGCAGCCGTGCAATATGCATCCCACTTCGTCAGTTCCGAAACCCCGTAAATTTCACAATCTCTATTTACGCAGCAGCCACAATAGATAAGAAGCAGAAGATAGGGATCTGAAAAAAAGTAAAAGGAAAAATCTACGAGATCTATTGTTATTTTAGGCCATTGCGCCAATTAATAATCGGATTTCTTTTTCTCTTTCTTTGACTATTTCTTTTCATTCTTATTTCAACTGGTGGTGATTTCAAGATGGAAGAATATTTTGAAGCATTGGAGCAAGCCCATGCAGAAAGTCAACAAATTAGTCACCAGCAGCAGCGGCAACAACATCAGCCACGACCTCAATCTCATCTTCAGACTGGAAATGGATACTATCATAACTACGGTCTCAGTGATGCTGAAGTTTCTCCTGTTAGAATGCAACAAGAATATCTATCGAATTCAAATGTTTTTCCTGCATTTCTACCCGAATCATATGGGATAGATGGTAACTTTGGCGAAACGCCTCCTTCAGGATTACCGTTGGAACTAATGGATGGGTCACCATCAGCAAGTGCTAATCAATCTCAAAATTCAATGGTTAGCGGCGGCATTATACCTAGTCCCTATTCGACTGACGGATCGACTTCTGGATCAAATATATTGAATGGACCATCTGGACCATCAGGGCAATCTGGACAGTCTGGCCAGTCAGTATCATCTATACAACCTAACCTGTCGTCTACTTCTAATAATACTATAACTAATGCTAATATTGCTGTTCCCCCTAGAATTGTGAAAATGAGACCTTGTGATGAATGCCGCAGAAGAAAATCCGGATGCAACAGGTTGGAAGATTCTGATACTTGTTTGACATGTCAAGTAAATGGGATTCAATGTACATTTGTAGAAGGACCACGGCCGAGAAAAAGAAATGCTGCAGGTAGGGAATCACAGAATGATGCTCATACTAGTACCGCTGGAAGTGATTCTGGATTATTGACCAATGGTGGAGGAAGTAATGGCAATAACACTAGTTCTGGCTCTTCTGGAATTGGCGCAGGAGGAAGTGGGGGTAGTAGCAGTGTAGGTGGAGGATCAGGTATTGGAGTAGATGGTAATAATACGACGGATGGTGGACGTAAAAGAATCAAAACTGAATCAGTTGATGATGAATCTTCCCGTTTCCAAAACCCAATTCAGGATTATTCCTTACTCAGAGGACATTCACTGTTAAAGAAAACTTTAAGTCTACAATACCCTCGGTCGTCTAGATATGTTGGGGATACAGCTGTATTTGATAGTGTTCTTTTAGATTCTGGCACTTATAACAAAAAAGATGAAGCTGATCTACCAGGAAATGTATCATTACGTAAAGCTGCCCCTGATGCTGTATTTATGATGATTACTGATGATGGTCCTCAAGAATCTGTCGAAGATGTTGATGAAATCGAGAAATTGGCTTCCCCTTATGGAAAACAACTAATCAATCTCTATTTCCGTATTTTACACCCATCTTTCCCTATTTTAGATCAAGAAGTCTTCTTAGAAAAATATTCAAGAACCCATAGAGAATTTGTTCCTTGTCTTCTAGCGGCTGTTTATATTTTGGCTCTCAAATGGTGGTACTATGATGTGTCCTTGTCGTCGTTACCTAAACCAGATATCTCTAGTCAACTTTATAAATTAGGTGTAGCTAGTTTCCAGAAGATATGCAGTCATCCTAAGATTCCTGTTGTACAAGCAGGAATTCTATTAGTTCAATGTAAACCAAGTGATGAACGGAATTGGATTATATCTTCGCAGGTAGTAGCTTGCGCAGAAAGAATAGGTCTTGGTTTGAATTGTCAAAATTGGAAGGTACCAAAATGGGAACGTGGACTAAGAAAACGATTAGGATGGGCTGTATATTTATTAGACAAATGGCTTTCTTTAATTGAAGCGCATCCCTCTCATATATCTGAAAATTATTGGCTGGTAGGCAAATTAACTTCAGATGATTTCTATACTTCCAAAGTTCAGTCCAACAATCTGAGTGTCGCTGTTAATAACAATAATAATATTCAGAAAAAGGGTTATAGCAATGCTAGTTCGACAGCAGCACTAGGAGAACAAGCAGCAGCGTCCAATACAAGTGATGGAGGAGGTAAAACTAGCCCAACTGCTCATAATACTCCTCCATCTACAATATCGACAACGACAGCTATTACTACAACTGCTACGGCACCAATTCCACCAATGCAATCTTCCTCCTCGACCGGGCAACTCTTTGTCGAAATGATTGCACTAAGTCAAATCGTAAACGAAATTCTAGATTCTTTATTTACTTATCGCTCAAAGGCTACTATTCAAAGAACAGAGGATATCTTAAATATTGCCAAACCGATCCAAATTAAACTTCGTGGTTGGTATTTAAATCTTCCGGATTCTCTTAAAATGGTTAATAGTGATCAACTGCAGCACCAGAAGTTCTACAATCGCCAGTTATCGGCGAATGGTTATCTTCACCTCGCATACTTTGGAGCAGAAATAACCCTCCACAGGCGTATCATCAGATCGCTTAATAGTAACTCGCCAAAAGATCTGGTAGATGTCTGTCGAGATGCTGCTAAAGCCAGATTATTAGCTGCTATGGAATTTGTTAATGGGCTTCATAACGATCATCTTCAGGCATTTTGGCATTTTTCAGCATCGGCAAATTTTGCACTGATTGGTTCATTTGCTGCTTTGTTGTTTGTGACCTCCCGAAATGAGCAGGAAGCTAATTTCTATAGAACCCATCTGACAGATTATATGTGGACGTTGAGAGTGTCTAATGGATTTGAGGAGATGGCTGCTGCACTGCGACTTCTAGGAATAACTATGGCTCGGATTCCAGGCCTTGATACTGGCCAAGTTCAAGCTTGTTGTTAGATTATTTTTTAATTCATGGTTGATTATTTATTTATTTATGATATGTATACGTTAAATTTTTAATGTTTTTTTCCTTCGTGTTAAAATCTATCTCCTGTCTCACTCTATCTCGCTTGTAGAGACTGGGGAAACATTTGCTCCGAAGCACAACTCGCTGAATACATGAAAAAATTTTATTTCTAATTTGTTTTCCGCTGTTCCTAAGCTGGAACTGCTGGAAATCTATGAAACGAGTAATGCCATACTATCTAGAACTTGCGCCGGGTCGAGTAAATGCCAAGAAGCCACAGTCATCTTAGAAGGTGGTCCAACCGTTACGGAGAATACACCATCCGCCGAACTGTAACCTTCAAGAGCACGAAACATATCCTCATCAGTGGAATCATCTCCCACGCAGAAAACCAAATCGGGGCGAGAATTGTCATTTTTGCGTTCATATTCTGCTAGGATATGCTTTACAATCTCACCCTTGTTAAATTGACGCGGACGAACCTCGATATTGGCTTTACCTGCCATTACATCTACATCATAATGAGGAACTACAGACTGTTCGAGATGATTACGAAGATTCTGTGCCTGGAATGCGCCATAAGCTGGATCAGCCCGTCTATAATGCCAAGTGAGAGCTGCTCGCTTATGTTCAATTGAGGATCCCTGAGTACGCTCAGTGTATGAATTAAAGATATCAGCCACAACTTTTTGCCAAGACATATCCAAACTTGCAATTAAATCCTGCCATACGCCCGCTGTAGTATCATCGTTATCAGCTCTGTCATTTGGAGCTTCTTTCAGAAAACAGCCATGCTCAGCACTGAACGAAATTCGTTTATTACAACTTCCAATCCATTTATCCAAAAATTGTTGATCACGACCTGATATAACCCAAACTGAATTAAGTGGATCAGCAGTCAGTTTCTCTAATATACTATAAAGTCTTTCCGAGGGTATAGCAGCAGAAGGCTCTTTAACAATCGGGGTTAGAGTACCATCATAATCGAAAAGAAAAAGCCTTCTCCTTTTAGCACTCTTATAGCAGGATAGTAACATAGAAGTGTCAAGAAGTGGGGTAACATTTGAAAATTTATGCTCAGTAATATTATGCATCACTCTGGATATAAATGTCAAAACCCAATCTTGACATGTATGGGTAGTGACATAACTGTAAAGAGATTTCTGACGACGAATATGATCCATTTCAGTAGCCGGGTCGTCATCTAAGAGAGCAAAATTAATTGATTCAGCAACTTGACGTATATTCCAAGGATTAACCGAAATAGCATCTTGCAAGCTGCCAGTAGTCCCCGTGAATTCAGAAGTAATTACAGGAGAATGATTTTCCTTTTGACAAACAACAAATTCTAATAGAGTAGTATTCATACCATCACGAACAGATGTAATCAAGCCCAAATCAGCCACTCTTAATAGAGCTAGATATTCTTCTCTAGCAACATGTCTTGGATAATGATGTATTGGAGTATAATGTAATGCACCATAAGCACTATTAATACGAGATATTAACTCTGAGACCCTTTTCTCTATCTTAGACGCAGAAGTATAAGCAGGGGAAGTAACTTGAATCAGAACCACTTTCTCAATCCATTCAGGGTAAAGCTGTAAGAACATCTCATAACCTTGAAGCTTTTGAACCACACCTCGAACACTATCTAACCTATCTCTACCTATAATGATCTTTTTGTCAGGATAAAGAGCTCGAATAGCTTTAACCTTTTCATCGATCTCCGGAGCGAATGCATCCCTTTCTACTTTGACCGTATCAATTCCAATAGGTAAAGCTTGAACAGATACAAACATACCAAACGCATTGATATGATTTGGAGAACTTTCAACCCCCAACAGTCGGGTACAAGAAGATATGAAATGTCTTTTATATGAAGCAGCCTGTAAACCAATCAAATTTGACCCCAGTACGCTTTCCAATAATTCTTTTCTTTGAGGGATACATCTGAAATATTCAGAAGATGGGAATGGAGCATGGATAAATGTACCTATAAAAGCATCGGGCCTACGCATTCGCAGCATCTGAGGCAATAATAATAGATAGTAATCATGGATCCAAATTACATCTCCTGGTTGATAAATTTCTAGGATTCTATCACGATATGCTTCATTGAAACGGACATAATCCGACCACCATTTCTTAAGCTCATTGCCATTACCATTAGATATCAAGGTATTTTCCTCTTGGATATAGTGCAAAATTGGCCAAACAACATTTTCAGGGTACATTCTCCAATCGCTTTGATTGCCTGGTAACCATACCGGTTTAGTTATCGAAGGCTTCTTTTTGTTATTGTTGTCGTCACCATTACTGTCGTTGACATTTTTCACTTCTGTTTCCAGTTGATCGAGTCCTGTAGTGGTACTATTATTAATATCACTATAATTATTATAATCAATTAAATTATAAAGTTTCTCCAAATATTCCTTTTCTTCTTTACTGAACTGTCTTCTTAGGAGATCCTTATCTTCAAGGAGAACAGGATTCACACTAGAGGTAGCATTTGAATGAAGATGATCAGTGTTAAGACTATTACTGTAATTATTATTGCTATGGCCCCTCGAGGCGGTACTGTTACTTCTTCCAGCATGAGTAGCAGGACCAGAGCTGCTAGCAAAAATATTATCAGAACCAGGAGCTCTAACTTCTCCTGGCCATCCTACAATAACAGATTCCCATTCAGTAGATGAATGAATTACATTTAAGGCCGAATACAGAGCAGAATTCCCTCTTCTCTGACGAATTGACAAACTGCTGCTTTCACCACAATCAACAATTTCATATGGTAAAGTTGTCACTGCAGAAATAATTCTCCCAGTAGTCTCAACACCTTTATCTCTTACAGATTCTGGAGTATTCAAAGGCTCATCATCTATTAGATCATCCTCTTCTTCTTTAAGATTTTCAATGGTATCCTCATCAAATGGAAGATTTTTTGGCAAAGATGGTGAAGCGAATCTTGAGATGGGTAGTTCCTGTGCTGTAGAAATAAATCTAGATATTTCTTCTGCTAAAGAGCTATTATGGATAGTCTAAGAAGTTAGAATCTGTAGTACGTCTTATGCGGACCGATCGGACCGATCGGACAGCTTCCTGTAATCACTACCTGCAATCACGCCTAGAAATACTCAATTCAGGACAATGACGGGTCCAATGAGATTCAAGAATCCCTCGATTATGATAGTACGACCTTCACTCGATCTTCAATGAAGCAGCACCCACTGGAGAATCTGGGCCCAGTCCATCACCGGAATAATTCCACCGTGGAGTATTCTGAATGACTTACCGTTGCCATGAGAGAAAAGAGTATCTCGATTACGTTTAAGTTGAGTTTAGGAATTATCTTTATCTAACAAGATATTGTATATGTATCTATTGTATCTCTCTAAAAATAGTATGATCTTCTTAAAGAAGAATGAATCGATTCGATTCGACCTAAGATAGATGTAATTCTGATGTGATACTGTTACTAGTACTAGCACTATGTTTCTGGTATTGATATTGATAATTGTTCGCTTGATAAGTTGATTCGATTTGATATGATTGATTCACTCGATAAGTCAATTTGAATTGATTTGATTCTGTAATTTGAGAACCCGAAAGTTTCCTTCTTCTTATATATATAAGTTATATCTATCGTAACTAACCAATCGAATATAACTTCCTTCACATGGAAATATGATCAATTATATGGATGACCTTATTATTCTACTGACTGATTGTCTCTGAAGTGGGCGATGGCAAGTATCGTCATCGTCTCTTTGTTCAGACAGTATCAAAATATTGACAACTTATTTAATAACTATACATTTTTGTTTGGAAAATACGTACCGTAAAGTACATATTCACCGGCGTTAGGTGTAGTATGCAAGTTAACTTAAGCGGTAACTGTAGGTGAGCATGTGTTAACTTAGAGGTGATAGACTTCGGCGTTATCCAATTTTAACTTCGGCGTTATTCATTGTATAGCTATAGGAGGTATTTCCCCGATATGCATCACATCCTGTACCACGTAAAATTCAATAACTGTTACTTAACGAACAAGTTAACAGTGGTTAAACCCAGATAGTGCTGGTACTATGTACGAAATTTAATTTACTTGCATTACGCATATCAATGTATTGGCTATCTTAAACATGGTTGGTCGATGTTTAAATTTCGCCGAAATAACAGTACGCTCATGTTTACACTTCTTAACAGTAAAAACTGATTATTATAACTTCTATTTCGATAACGTTATAGTATAGAGAAATTATCAGAATGGTCTTTGAGTGTCCGTCAGAATGTTATATGGACATCATAAAGTATGCCGATCCCTTCCGCTTACTACGCGAGTTACGATCAATATATCCATTTCCTTGAATTATTCCTTCAGCTACTCAGAGCCAGAGGTACCCTATCTCCTGATATAGTATAGAGGTTAACAGCACATATTTCGGGCCCGCTTGACTCCTGGATTGAAGCAAAGCCAGTTGCATATTTAGGTATGGGCTACTGGTAGAGTGTAATCGAGCGAAGCGAGTGCCATGCGATCTAGGGATTAGCCCCTCCCGCAATGCATATAAGGTTAACTAGGATTGAGCCCCAGATTTTTCAATCTCTGAGATGATGGATTATTGTATATAATTTATAGAATTAATTTATGGCAATTCGTAAAGTAGGGTAGAATAATAACAGAATTTATAACAAAATTTACAAATTCACTTCCGAAAAAAAGATTTTGGAAGAGGAGTGTGATCTCTGGCCCAAAGAAGAGGGAAACCACAAAGGGTCTGAGGACTTTTTAGCTAGGAATTTGGCTCCTTATATTTTCCAGGCGGGACCAGGCTGAAAGCAGGTTACTGTGAGAGCAAGCTAGGTGACATGTCAAGGGCAGTTTATTTAATTATTGAAGTAATTTATTCTGACAACCAATCTGTACCGGTTGGTGCGGTACATGAGACAAATCTGCAAATCGCTTGTTACTGATTGACGCATACCCACGCCGACTGCTCACCAAACTGAACTGGGAGTATACCAAAAATTAGCAGTCTTTCTAGCCGTGAGATCTACGGTTCTGAGCACCGAGTAAATGTGTGGTGGGCTGAACGTTGAGAGGATCCCTCTGCCCGCACTATCAATATTATATAACAGAATCGACCGTATCCTCGCTCAGGCTCTTGGTTTCAGTTGTCTTACACTCTTTAGAAATTGTGTATGTGTAAAATTATCAGCAATTGTTCTTTGTGTTAATGCTTGGATTGATACATTTGTGTTTTGCAATCTGGTTTAATGATAGATAGATGCGCTAACAATAGAAGGTTTGGTTCGTTAAGTTATCAGTTTGGCCGCAAATATAGCTTTAGTTACACAACTGGATGCAGATAGCTGCACATGTACAGCATGCTTACGACATATTAAAGTATACACCTGCAGGCAGGCATAAGGTGGGGGAGACTATCGATATCTTCCCTAGAATATGATCTACCCGAATGTAAAAGCTATAAAATTTTGTAGATCTCAGCTGAAGGAAATTGGAAGGGGTTGGCGCCTTTCATAATCAAACCTCGGTCGATCCGGCGAGCAATTAACAAATATTTGTGCCCCACGCCCACAATCACCAACATAGTTAGGTTCGCCGCCGGTTGTATATACAACTAAAAATCAAAATCACGCATCTATAATCTCCACAAAAAGGTAGTGGTTACTGGTAATCACACACCTATAATCTCCACAAAAGACTAGTGGTTACTAGTCTTCTAGGAATGAGCTGATCCGCTAGAGTAAATCTAGCTAAGCTGGTGAGAAATCTAACGCTTTTCGAGCTAGTATACTAGGACCCTTATTCTTCACAGCATATTTATATAAAAAACTCCTCCATCAAAAGCAATCGGTTATTCCACGTGTTACTTCTGGTCAAACAGTAGGTTATCTTATTGCGACCAGTTTGTTTGGCTAGTACTGTTCTGCGGCAATAACTTCTCTTCCATTAGCTACAGGCAAGAGAACAGGCCAGATGGTGATTTACCGGTACCAAACGGTGCTATATAATTATTTATATTGGTTAATCACGAGATCTAGCGAGGATTCAAGCAGAATCTGCTAGAATGGAATCTAATAAAGTAATGATCGATATATTTGTTAACTGGTTATACACAAGACAGAAAATAGCTTTACTGAATATATGAGAGCTAAAACTTCTGACCAATAAGTTCCTCGCTGAGATCCCAAAGCTTATCAGCATTATCTAAACTTTTAGCATGGTCACCACAGTTATCTTCATGAACTTGACAATCTTGCATAAATGATCCACTCTGCGAAACAACCGAAGGATCAAATGCGGCGACTAAGCTTGTGGCACCTCCTTGAGAAATGGATTTAAATTCAAGTTTCGCATATTCACCGAATGTATCATTTCCCCAATAATCAAGAGGAAAGGGACCAGCTAGAAACTTTTCAAGATCCATATGTCTAGCTAAATTGGTTCCAATAGCACCTGGATGAACACTGAAAGCAACAAGTCCATGGCTTTTATTGTATCTTTTAGATAATTCTCTTGAAAATAAAATATTGGCAGTTTTGGATTGCCCATAAGCATGATATGGTTCATACTTGGCACCGTTGGAGAATCCAATATCTTCGAAAATAATCGGTGCTATTTTATGTCCAAGACTGGTAACATTAACAACACGCGGATGAGGAGAAGCCAAAATCTTCTTAAAGATGAGGCTAGTGAATAGAAAATGGCCCAAATGATTTGTTCCAAATTGAGCCTCAAATCCATCTTCAGTTTTACCATAAGGGCAAGCCATCACTCCCGCATTATTAATAAGAATATCAATTGCTTTTTCAGGATATTCATTCACTTCCTGTGCTGCTTTACGAATAGATTTAAATGAAGATAAATCCATAATAAGAGGTCGAATTTTAGCATCTGGAAGTTCCTTTTTAATATTTTCAATAGTTTCGTCAAGTTTCTTTTGAGAACGGCCTGTTACAATTACAAGTTTAGCTCCGTGTTCAGCTAAAATTTTGACGTTATCAGCACCTATTCCTCCCCAAGTACCACCAGTGACAATGACGACTTTGTCATTAATCTCAGAGCTAAACGCATTAGCGACCTCTTCAGAGGTAGTTTTCTCATTGAAGGCAGACATACTTAAATATTGATTAGGTGCGAGTGTAATTAGGGTTTTAACAAGATGTAGCTCCAATAACTGTTTGTTCTACTATCTATTGGTTTATTCAAAACCAGCAAACAGACACCCTTTTATAGTTTCTTTCCATTTTGTCAAGTTTTATAGTTCAGCGCAATTTCTCCTGGAAAACAGAAGCAAAGACATTTCAAATCCAGTTGCCACCTTCGTCTTGCGCCACAAAAAGTGTCGGGAATAAGCTGTGGGATAACATATAGGCTAACAGCTGGTTATGGATCCATACTCGCCATGTCAAATCATGTCGGATATAATTATTATTCATCATAATATGAATATCAGTGACACTTTAGGTAATAAGCTCTTCAACCATCGCTGTTAACGTTAGCATCATTGCCATTTTGGGTATATCCTTCCATAGTTTTTTAAGCATGGACTTATCAGATGAGCCGCAGTTTTGCCTGGATTTAATTTGAATATATCATATTATGTTAGAGGCCGTTAAATACTTGTGTCATTCCACTTTCTTTTCAACTCTAAACATGAGCTTATTATATCCGCTGGTGTCTATTTTTATTAACTTCTTGTCAGTGCTTCGCCGTTGAGCCGCAAATGGTCTCGGAATTAAGCTTTAAAATAATCTTGGACCCTGATCCGCATGCATGTTACTCTCTTTGGAAATTCAGCAAAACGCTCGGGCTATGCATGTCCCACAAATTTCGCTCCTTCGAGATTAACTCTTATTATTGTTCTACCAGTCGCCTCCGTAGGTAGGAATTGCTTGATTTGTTGTTCTCGCTAGTGGCGAAAAAAGTATTCGAGTGACCACTGAGCATTGCTCAGTCAGTCTACAGAGGAACAATCTTCTTGGATCAGTAGTCCTAGTCGACAGGGGACACGTAATTCAGAAGAACAGAACAAGAAAAGTTGTTGATATCGTATTTGATGGCAAATCAAACACAAGGACATCAATAGTTGCCATAATGATTACTTATGTTTTTCCATGCTGGTAAAAGTACTCTGGGATCTCGCTCTCACTTGTCTCAGAGTTGGTGGTCATTTCTTGCCATATTACATTACTATCATACTGAGGACAATTAAATACAATTATCCGAGAACTTACTTCACTCAAGGACGGTGGTTAGTTTCTCAGCCACGTAGACGAGACTAGGAGAAACAGAGGACAACAGAGTCTCGCAGAGTCAGCCAAAAGCGTGGTCGGTAATGTTCATCACCATTGTTTGGTCTACTTCCGTAGGATAGCTCCTGTCTTTACCCTGTCCTCCTCAGACTTTAAAAACGACATGTTTACCGGACAATCCATATATTTCGGTCTTTGAATGCTCTTTTGTTACAAGAATCGGCACAACTGAGTCTTCTTTTTCTATTTTGCATCGAATTATTGGGCCTACAGCGTCAATCACTGTCGTAACCCTCTATAGAATATGGGTTCATCGGAATCGTTCGGTCGATATATCCAAACGAACCTAAGATCTTCAATTGGTTCCCTTCAATAATAGCATTATGATCATTGATCTTGTAGCATCGTTTTTCTAGAACTGGGTGAATAACTATTAGCATAGCCCATACCGCGTTACTCGGTTCGCTCGGATTCCCCCTTGTAGTTTTACACCACAGGCGACACTAGCTCCCTTTATTCGCTTCTAGTTGGGTGGCGGTATAGGTCTCGAACAGAGAGAGACGTTTGAAGAGCAGAATCATCATAACATCGAGTAATGATCAACTGAATATCGAAGGATACGCAGTAATGGGAAAATTCCCTTTGACACCAATCGATTCTCCTGAATCTCGCGCGATGTCATTTCGAATCCTTCATGAGATCTCAGACATTTCTCTATTTGCACTCTGAACATTATTACGTCATTACGGAATTATATCTCCTATCATCTGTGGCGATCATTTTATGACAGTTCTGGCAAATGAACATATGATCACGCGGTTCTGACTTGACATTGTAACTCTTCGGAGATCCGTAGACCCCTTTACTCCAGCTATACTAGCCATGCATCCTCTTGTCGGACCCCTTACTCATCTGCTGGCATACGACCTGACACTTAGCTTGTTACCCCGGCTTTACCCCGGAGGTTTTTCAAATTGAACTGCTGAAAGGAAAAAATAGTCTTAAGTCATCTACCCCCCTGCACTCGAGCAAAGTGAACAACGTGGCTTGGAGTGTCCTGGGGCAGGGCCCCAGCTGCCGGAGGCTAGAAGTGGTGAAACGACTGTCTTGGTCAGACGCGACGCCTGCATGTCTAACTAAATAGATACATGTATCTCCTTCATCAAGTCGCTTTTACCAGAATCTGCCTTCGGCATTCCATACTCTGTCTAATCTCGGTTGCCCGAATTTCTTTCTTGGTGTCTAGAGTCCTTTTTACCCGCGGGTTTCCTTATAGAGAAATTTGCCGAACCGCAGTTTTAGTGCGGCGGTGATCGTTACTGCTCGGTCTCATTTCTTCGGTTATCGAAGGTTTTTGGACCCTGAATACAACGTTTCAACTGTCGATCACGATGATCGATCGATCGCAAGTGTCATCAGACTAAAGCTAGCGAGACTTGGAATCGTTCACGAGTGAATTCGTATTGGTAAGAATTGAAAATAATTTATGTCACAAAATGAATTGAAGGTGTTACTATTTTATAACCTAATAGAAAATCCACAAATCAATTGACAGATATGTCAAGAAGAACGTTCTCGTTGACGTATTAATACTGTATGTGCTATGCTGCAAACGATTATCTGTGGAAAAACCATTGGGATAAAGATCATCTTTAATGCATAACCCAAACCCAAACAAACCTCGATAGAACAATATAGTAAACTGCGGATTTCAAATATTCATTTCCGTCATAATAGCTTGTCAGTTATAAGCAGTCTAACATTTCAGCTCCCACTTTCGTTATAAAATCTGTCAAAAATTCCTAGCGTCTGTCTGAGGGCCGCCAATCTTTGATCTTCAACTAATTCCTGATTTGGGTAAAAATGTCTGCATTATCTCCGTAAATATGTTCGCATATTTTTGGCGCAGAAATAATTTTTCCGTTCTTCCCGTTGACAGCCATCAGGGGGAAAAGAGAGACATGCCGTATGCCGCCCTCGGAGCAATAAAAAATTAGGTCCGATTACTACGCAACGGAGCTGTCGACCGGGTGGCCATATGAAAGAGATCTTTAATAATGACAATGTTTATCAAAAGAGATTTCAGTTGGATCTGAGGGAGAGTTCGGCCACAGACAAGTCGGCTACTCTAGATTCGGCAGTATGTCATAGCCGTTATATATGTATCTATTGTCAATCTTTGCATCGCAGTGCATGGTCTGGCATTGTGAATCAATAGCCAAGTTAGTGTACTCCAAATAAGTATGTGCCGAGATAGTAGTAGAAACAGAGATCTTATTTTCCTGCAGAGCTCGGGAATCGGTGGATAAACCTGGCAGTTGTTAACTTTGTGGTCTCGGCTCTCTAATGCTGATATCCATAGATTTCAAATTTATATATAATCAAGACGTTATCCTTTGGTAATGATGACGGAAGAACTAGATTATATTCAAGTAATCATTATATCATCATCAGCATATTAGCATATATCATACATCATATCTTATCATATCTTATCATATCTTATCATATAAACATTATTTTTTTAATTTATTCTTTTATATTTTGAAGTATGGATACATCATTATCATCACCATCAAGTCCACACCTATCCTCTACGAGGCATAGCTCGGATTCATCTGTGGTGTCTAATATGGTTGTGGTACATGATGATAATGAGAGTATCAAATCATATAAATTGGATGATAATGATATTGAGCAACAAAATCATCAGCATCCTGCAACATTGTATCCAACTGAGACAGAGCAAGAAGAAGACTTCATTGTTAGAGTTCTTACAAGAGGGTTGTCAGGAAAGTCGTCTTCAAATCCACCGCCTATGGGATTAGGAAAAGATTATCCTCCACTATTAAATATTGATCGTGAAAAATATAGAGTAGATTTTAATGGTCCTGATGATCCTTTGCATCCGTTTAATTGGCCATTACGGAAAAAATTGCAAATCTTTTTTGCTCTAGGTATAACGACATTTTCTGTAACTTGGGGATCAGCTGGATACGGCCCCGCTGTTCAACAGATCAAGGAAGAATTTCATGTTGGACTCGTTGTGGGTCTATTGGGAATTTCCGTGTTTGTTCTGGGATTTGCATCAGGTCCTGTCATATGGGCTCCGATCTCAGAGCTTTACGGTAGAAAATTACCAACTTTGATATCAGCTTTTGGATATATTTTATTTTCATTTGCAAGTGCTACATCAAAAGATATTCAAACACTTATAATCACTCGATTTTTTGCTGGATTTTTAGGAGCTGCACCATGGGCTGTCGTTGCTGCTGCTCTATCGGATATGTTTAATAATCATCAACGTGGAACCGCAGTAACTGCATTTATGTGTATAGCCTTTACTGGACCAGTTATTGCACCAGTTGTTGGTGGATTTATCGCCAATTCTTATTTACACTGGAGATGGACCGAATATATTACTGGGATTTTAGCAGTAGTAGCATTTTTGGCCGACGTACTTCTTATGGATGAAACCTATCACCCTCTAATTTTGGCTAGAAAAGCTCAACAACTTCGTCTGTACACAGGCAATTGGGCAATCTATGCCGCTCATGAGCAGGCTACTATTAACCTTTCTGAAATAATCACTAAAAATCTCACCAGACCTTTAAGAATGCTCTTTATAGAATCAATCTTGTTGTTAATTACCATATATACAGCGTTTGTATATGGCATCTTATATCTCTTTTTGGAAGCTTATCCTATAGTGTTTAGAGGTTATGGCTTTAAGGGTGGTATTGTCTATTTACCATACATTGGTGTTTTTATTGGAATCCTTATAGCTGCTCTTGCAAATATTTTCATATTTGAGAAAAGATATGATAGAGGCTTAGTTGCTAACGGTAAGCAGACACCTAAAGCTCGGCTGCCCGGAATGATGACAGGTGGAATTGTATTTCCAATAGGGCTTTTTTGGTTTGCATGGACTGGCAGTTATCCTCAACATATACATTGGATAGTACCAACACTATCAGGGATTTTTACTGGTTTTGGTCTTTTCTCAGTATTTCCTCCAGCAATTAATTATTTGGTGGATATATATCTTCCTTTCGCTGCATCAGCGATTGCAGGAACCACATTTTTACGATCTTCATTCGGTGCAGTATTTCCATTATTTGCAACCCCGATGTATGAGAATATGGGGATTCAATGGGCAGGAACTTTAGTTGCCTGTGTCAGTCTTTTATTAGCTCCCGTTCCTTTTCTATTCTACATTTATGGTGATAAAATTGCTGCAAGGTCCAAGTTTGCAGTAGGAGGTAGTATTTAAGTTTTTTTTTATTTTTGCATAGGTAAATTAGAGATTTCAGAGGGCTCCATATTTCTTCAATCTCTATTTCCTCTCTCTTGTCTCTTCGTAGTAGTTCATATGGACTGTTTTGATCATGACCAAGGGAATTCTCTCATATAGTCTTTGTAGCATACAATCATAATTTATAATAATCGATCAAAAAAGATTATTTCTTCTTTTCGCTCATATCAAAATAAAAAATTAATCTTTCGAAATTGAACCGTTTACTTGGCTATATCATCCAGCTGAAATATTCATGAATAATATTGACGTTGATCCAAGGTGGGGGAGGGGAAAAAGGGTTGGAAGTGGTTCATGATTGAAATAATCCGAAATATGCAGGAAATTTAGTATTATAATCAAAATTGATCATTTATATAGGCCTTCTGAAAAAATTTATAAGAAAGTAACTGATCTTCATCACTTTAATTTTATTTGTTAGCTCCTCACCTTTAGTTTCTTTGTATAACAGAAATCAGTTTTTCCTTTCTTTAATATAGTAATCTTTACACATCATTAATGACTCAAGCTTCTTTAAAAAAGTCTAATGCCTCTTCAATAGGAAAACGATCAGGTGGTAAAGTCACGAAACACAGTCAAAATCCCAAAAAAGCTGCTCCTAAGCAAATAGCTCCAAAGAAACGAAATGCAGTTCAGGATGCAAAGATAGCTAAAAAACATTCAGCAGCTCTAACTACTGCAACGGAGAAGTTACTAGCATCAAGAGTGGGACATCTGGAACTCCTTAAAGGGACTAGAAGAGAGTTAGAAAGGGCTGACAAGGCCAAAAAGGACAAAAAAGCAGCAGCAGCATCATCATCATCGAAGAAGTGAAAAAATGGAAATAAAACCGAAGAGGAAATTAGTGATAACTACTAATAGAACCAAGTTGTTCTACCGCCAACTACTGGAAGAGGAACTAAAGCAGGAACAACTAGAAAGAAACGGTCGAGAAGATCAGGAGAAGAACTGGCAACAGCATCATCAACATCAACATCAACAGAATCGACAGGATGAACAGAATCAGCAGAATCAGCAGAATCAACAAAATCGGCAGAATCAACATAACCAACATCAACAGAATCAATATCTAAATGATTCACATCAAGAAAACCCAGTAACTTCATCATCTGATCAAATCCATGCCGTTTCTGTGAATCCTGTGCGAATTTATATGCCCTTGTTAGCTGTGGAAGAGACTCTTAAGACCAAGAAACGAACTCGATTGAGTGATAGCGATGATGATTATGACGATAGAACGATTGATGGCGGATATTGAAACAAACTGAGTTTCGAAATAGATTGTAGTCTTTATTAACTTTCATTGTAGTATAAAAGTCTTAATTTAATACCCTCACATTTTATTTTTTTCTATATTCTTACTTCTATATCGAACTTTGCCTCAGATTTGGTCTCAGGACCTTGTATGAACCCCTACTTGTTGGAAGAAGCCTCGAAGCTTCTTTTCAGAAGTCCCCTTCGCTCGCCACCCTCGGGAAGAATCCGCACTAAATACAGGTCGCCAGAAGACAGAGACCATGACCAACTTGGTCTACAGGACTGAGCCATATCTTGAGTCTTGGATGAGGTGGAGCAGATAGAAGAACCAACTCCGTTATAGTAGTCGGTTATTTTTTGTTTTTTAGGTAAACCCCGATAATAGTGATGTTGTGTCACTATGTGCTGTAGAGAGCCATCACCTCATCTTCACCACTCACTCATCACTTTCTTCTATCTCAGGGTCGCTGAACTTATAGATTGAGTTGGCATTAATTCATCATGTTACGACAAGCAGTTAATTCAGTTAAAAATTCCAAATTGACTCCAGCTCAACTTCAAACTATGCATAGGATAGTGCGAGTAGATCAAGCAGGTGAATTAGGTGCTGATTATATCTATGCTGGTCAACATCTGGTATTCTCAAATACTAATCCAAAGTTGGCACCACTTATTAAACATATGTGGGATCAGGAAGTTCATCATCGAAATACATTCAACATTTTACAAATTGAAGGGCGAGTACGACCATCTTTATTCACTCCTGTTTGGAAAGTGGCCGCTTTTAGCCTTGGAGTTGGGACAAGTCTATTAGGCAAAGAAGCAGCAATGGCATGCACAGAGGCTGTCGAAACAGTGATTGGAGGCCATTACAATTCTCAACTTCGGTGGTTACTTAAGGAGTTTTCAATTGATGATACTAATAGTGAAGATAGAGAAGCTTTGAAGAAGATTATTAAGGAGTTTCGAGACCAAGAATTAGAACACTTAGATATAGCTGTTGATGAAGGAGCCAAGCAGGCGGTTCCTTATTATTTACTGACTGAAACAATTAAAGGAGGTTGTCGTGCTGCTATCTGGATAGCAGAAAGGGTTTAGAACGAAACAGATCAAAGCAGATATTTATTGTATATATACATAGAACGAATATGACTTCATTCAATTAATTGACAAAATGCAAGCTGGAGATTCTTGGGGTCTTAAATCTGCCTTCGGCGATTGGCGCACAGGCCCAGACCCTATGGCCTGCTTAGTTCCAGAGTAATACCGCATCAGAAAATAATAGCAAATCTTTACTTTCGTCTAGTACCAAGGATAAGTCCACCATAATTCTATCAAGAAAGGTTGGTCAAGAGTATGCCGGAATCAGCGCCAGAATCAGAACCAGAATCAGCACCAGAATCAGCAACCCTGGCTGGAAATATTGAAAAGATATAGGAAGCCAAACAACGCCGGTACGGCGAAGGGATATACAATACCAGTCATATAAGTACAGGTTATCGATGATACGACGAAGTCCAGTTAACTTGAGCAAACACCAGATATCACTTCTTAGTCGTTGCCGAAGAAAATCGATCACTCATTCCTTTGGCCTGTTTAATAAATTCGTTCAATTTGGGATTACCTATACCGGTCCCACGAACCTTTTCCCAATTTATATTTGAATCATCTTTGTCATCCTGTCCACTCTTTTGTTTTTTAGCTTGAAGATGTTCGTCAAGAAGTGAAGGACCACGCCCTGTATCACTAGAAGTACTGACTATGGACGAAGATTCCTTTAACTTTTGATCAATATTAACAGTCTTCTTCTTCTCTCCTGCCAGTCCCATCATTTCATCTGCCAATCTCTTCGATCTATTGGAATGATTATCTGGCTTATTACTATCAGACTTGTCACCCAATGCAAAACTCATCCAACTTTCCCGGCCTTGGCTGATCGTTTCAGGAACTTCATCTTCTGTACCACGAGCATGAAGCCTTTCGAGAGCAGATTGTTCTTCATCGTCATTATCAAAATCAGTTGTTGATGGCGGTAAAGAGGGTCCAAAATCCGAGTCCGAATCTGAATCTGAGTTAGAAGATTCGTTATTGCTATTACCTTCTTCTAGTGTATTCAACCGGTTCTCATTCTTTTCTCCATCCCGTTTATCTTCACTGATAATTGAAGATGATTGAATTAATTTGGATTGTTGTGATTTTCTCTTGGCTCTTAATAATTGAATCTCCGGAGGGATTTCTGGTCCGGCTAAAACTTTAATATGTGACGACATACATGAACATCGACATCAAAACCTGTTCAAAAAATAGATATTCATTCAATTAAGAAATAGAAATTTCGTCACTATCTTTATTGCTTTTCAAATAAAAATCAACTAGAAGTATTAATTTGATATTGAAGATGGAGATATCGAATTGAGAACTTGATCTGGTTCCCGATAACAGTTGTATTTTGATCATCAGTAAATCACCACTTTTGAAAGCCAATAACCCGTCATGTTTGATATTCATATTGAATGACGGCCGAGTATGATTTGGTCGAGTTTGAATTGGTCGAGTTTGATTCGGAAGAATAAACAGACCGGCTTTGTTAAGGGAATACTTTACTTGGATACCTAAATCTTCTAACTTATGGAATCGAGAAAACGATAATTAGAGCTTTCTACAGAGCACCCCATCTGCCCGAGGACCAACTTCAGACAGCGGATATGTTATAATCAGAATATACAAATCATTTAATAAATAATCATATTTAGGTATATAAGAAGTACATTACAACTAAATTTGAGGTTTAGTACGAACAAAATGGCTTGGACATTCATAACCACCAGGATTCTTAAATAAATACAATTGATGATACTTTTCAGCATCCCAAAAATTTTCAATTGGTTCGATTATTGTGACAATGGGAGATTTAGGGTAAAAAGTCCTTTGTAATCGATCTTTAACTTCTTCAGCAATTCTTTGTTGTTCATCATTGTGAGTGAAAATAGCTGATCGATAATTAGTTCCGGTGTCACCCCCTTGACGATTGACAGTAGTTGGATCATGCATTCTAAAGAAAAAATCAATCAAAGTTTCATAACTAACTAAATTAGGATCAAAGCTGAATTGAAGGGCTTCAGCATGACCGGTTTTCTTTCTGCAGACTTCTTCGTATGAAGGATTTGAAGTTCGACCTCCAGAATATCCAACTTTAGCATCAATCAGTCCTTTACCATTACCAAAATGTTTGCGAAAAATATGTTCAACACCCCAGAAGCACCCAGCAGCTACCGTAGCTACTTCATAACCATCTAGTTTCAGACTAGGAGAGATTGTTGATGCAGTAACTGTAGTAGCTGTAGTAGTAGACATTGTTGATGATGATGAAGTAGCAGTAAATCGACGGAATAAAGAGCTTACAACTGAACCAATTGACATTGATAAAACAGATTCAATTCAATTCATAAATCTTAACTTCGAGATTTTAGAATTTCAAACACTTGAACCTTTATATATATAGATAGATAAATGATTGATAATTATTTCCTTGCTACCGCTTCGGCATATTTATATGCATATACAGTAAGCGTTGACGATCGTCAATTGACGTAATAGCCGTTTGCCGTTAACCTGCAGTTGGGAGCGGAGATGAGAATGGATGGTGCATATAACTTGACGTTATTGCTCGACTAACTAGATTAAACTCCGCGGTATAGACTCTTTTCATTCTTTGGCCAGACCGTTTGCTAAACGAACTACCCCGCCGCTGCCCATGACGTCCATCAATTTTTCAAACTCAGCCACAATCAAAAAAGTCGTAGGTTATGAATTGATTTTTTGTACTGAGTTCAGTCCATCTCCCAGTAACAGTTGTTGAAAAAAATTGAAAAATACATCTAGACGTTAGGAGAATTAACGATTTCGGAACTAGTCACCCACGATCGGGTCATCCCCCCACCAGTGCCGCCCCTAATAACTCAGCCTCAACTACAAGATAAATAATAGCATATTTTTAACTATGAGGTCATTTATTTTCCACACTATCGTGTCTTTCGACTCTATCTCTTACAATAGAAAGAAATACTGAGAAATATATAGAAAAGGATAAGCAAGGACCTCCGAACAAAGTCATCCTCGAGCTCCGCTAGACCCGAGCTGTCGGATTCCTCCCCAGACAAACCACCAAGCATCTCGTTTAACTCTAAGTACTTGGGCTCTTTCCCAATACCTCATACATTCATTTTATACGTCACGGGATTTATCCATTCTGAATTAATTCATTAAGTCTATGGCTACCCTATTCACATTTAAGATAACCGCAACTGTTAAATGATTAATATGACACAGAACTTCATTATCGGGTTGGGTGACTTGGGTCTACATAAGTTTAAATTATTGAGTTTAGTTCAACCTACTACTACCTATACAAGACATAATAGTATACCCAGTACAGAGTCACTCGCTGATAAACAAGATAATTCTATTATCTTGAACTTAAAGGCTGGATATGGCTTTTATACTTAGTATTATGCGACCCTTGGATCAGTCAGACCCTGCATATGCATGCATGCAGCGTCTAACGAGCTAGCTAGCAAGCTAGCTATTGCCTTATCCCTTTTCTGGTTTTAGCGCAGCATCAGCTCCCCCTGAAAAAGGCGAATTCTTGGATTCGCCCCCGAGACCTGTTGACGGTCAATTTCTACTCGTGCCGAATTCACAACAACTGAGTTTTTATAAATCACACAACCCGCCCGCGTTTACAACAACTACAACGTACAGCGAAGAATAACAGATATTTACCACAATATAACGAGAATGAGCCGTGAATTAGCCAACAAATCCATAATCAGTTTCTATACTTTTGCTTATGGAGCTACAGACCAAGCTTGTAGTGGAATCTGATATGAAATCCTTAAGATAATAAAACATTAAGTATATTTCAAACTCCAACTCGATTGCTTTTCCTCATACGTCACTAATAGTATTATCTGCTAATATCCAATTTCACAAAAATGGAATCATCCAGTTTTATCGATGACTTGGCTACACAGGTTGCTTCACAAGGATGCTGTTCTAAATATGAATGAAGGAATGTTTTAACATGTATTCGGAATAGTTTCTGACAATCAAGTTTTCCAAGTTGCCAAAGAAATGACATGCTTTTCTGTAGATAAGGATGGGGGAGTATCATGGGCTGAATGGAAGGGTAGTAGTCAAAAAGATATCATCTATCTCCTGGAAAGTACTTTCGAGAATCTTCAACAAACCATTAACTCCCATCCAGAATTTCAGTTAACAAATTTTGAAACGTGTAGAAGGGGTGTTGGCATATTTCAAAGGGGTGATAAGTACTACGTTGAATTGAAGGGCTCACAGCATACTGCGGGTAACGATCATTTAGTAGATATTCTTGCCGCAATTGAAATCAAGGACAAATCAGCTGATGAGGAAGAGGACAATCTCCATACAGGTCTGTTGAAGGATGCCTTAGAGGCTTTCGATCAGTCTGGACGTTCATCTGTAATGGCTGCATCAGTGAGGGGACATTGTATTTCATTCTATTTCTTTAACAGGTGTAGGGCATTCATAAGTCCGGGGTATAATCTAAAAATTGAGCCACTTAGGCTACTTAAGGGTATGTTTTTCCTGTAGTGATTTGGAATGGTACGGATATGATGATTCAATCATAGATCGCGTTGTTTCTGTCGGAGGTATATCTTGTGAAGAGATGAACCTGGAAATTTCCAATGTAATATCTCGGCAATCTATCATTCATGGCAGAGGTACCACCTTATATCGAGCTTCCTGCAACGATAGGGAGTACATGATCAAGGATTATTGGCCGAAGAGATCAGAAGAAGATTATGAAACCAAGATTTATTCAAAAATCATCTGTCTTCAAATACCAGGTGTGCAACGAATGGTCGCATTTGGACCAGTTTATTTGGGCAGCGGTGACAGAGAACTCAGTTGGAAACCCTCTGAAGAGGAGTATAATGATGAAGCAGAATTCTCCGTGGTCTTGGGTATTGAGATGGTTCCCTTTCATGTTCAAAGAATTCATTGGAGGATTGTCATCGATCAATGCGGAACTCCAATATCGGAGCTAACAAATCTGGCAGACATTTTTTCGTGTTTGGCAGACATTGTTCAAATTCAACGACAATTATTCCGCCATGGCATTGTCCATGGTAATATTGCTCCACATAACTTACTCTTTAAGATAGATAAAGCTACAGGAAGAAAATCTGGGCTCTTGGTCGGCTTCGATTACGCAATTCTAACAAAATATGGCGATGTACGCCGACCTTACAGAACTGGCACTTATCCATATATTGCCATGGATTTGTTACGGGCTGATAGATATGTGGTTTACCGTTACTATCATGATATAGAAGCGATTATATGGGTTCTAGTTGAATTGATAATTCTGAGTGATTACGGGTCCAAGGATCTATCTCCATGCGATCTTGAGGAAAGCAAAGAGAACTTTCTAGATTATCCCGTAGCTTATCTGAAAGGTAAGATCGTTGATGAGTGTTTAGATTCACAAAAGTATATAAGCGCGTTAGCTGAGGAAATGAATCGATGTGTGTATGATCCACCCATTTATTCTGATGATCAAGATGCATTCTATGTGAAAATCATAGGTATTCTGGAGGATGCTTCCAGGGATGAGCTGGTCAAACGGTGCATCAGGAAAATTGAATTTGACAAGCATGATAATCCGGATATGTAAAATTCATTTTCTTCTGCGTAATTCTTCCGTGTATGAAATGATGACTCTTCTTCCGATGTTCGAAAGATATATGAGTGGTAACAACTGCAACTAGCAGAAGAAAGAAGAGAAAGATAAGGTAATATCAACTTAATGAATCAGTTTGATTTTCGGCTTATACTCGTTAAACTGAAAAAGTGAATAACATAAATAATAATAATAATAATAATGATAATTGTTTGAATTTTCAATATCTAATATCTTCTTTAAGTTCGTTCGCTGCTTGACCAATTTCACTCTCACCGCTTCTCTGCGTCATCTCCGGCAGTTGGGATCCAGGATGAGAATTCTGGCATTTCCCGCGTTTGATAATTCGCACAATTCTCCGTCATACAATGGCTGCTACCACAGTCAAGATGTTCGTATCTTCCAGCATGTGGTTGGGCCAATCTCCTGATATTTCACTGGAAATTTCTCACCGACACGAGCCAGGTAGAATCTGAACTTCTAGTATTGAGATCTATAGTACCGGATTCCTGCGACAGGGGACGCGGTTTGAGAAATCACTTAGTGAGAGAATGAAGCAGAAAGTTTCTTATAGTAAGAAACGAATAGCTTTTACCTAAAGATGATATTATCTACGTCTATTTGAGTTGTAGAAAAAATTGCAAAATAAAACCAAAGCAAAGAATCGTGTATCAATCTAGGTTTTAGAATAGAGTGCAACGTGATTCAGGCATCTGTTGCAATACACTGGATTATCGGGTATATTAACGTCATCTCGCAACGCCTTATTCTCTTCTTGTAAACATTGTTCGTGCTGTAAAATATGGCATCTAGAACATTCTATATTAGATGCGGAAGAATCAAAATCATCACCAATAGTGCCACAACTGCATGAAAAAAAATGGCTCTGTTGTTTTTTTATCTTTTGTGAACTTGAATTTCCTCTGCGATGTGGGAAGCAATGAGTTGGAAACCTATGGTTGTTTAGACAGTATTTCAAGGATACAAATTCAAATTTGTTCCGAATTTGATCTTTATGATCTTGAAATTTGCTGGAATTTCTTTTGTGCCATTCATATAATTTAGAATATACATCATTTTTGAATAAATCGTGATGCATGCATTCTTTTCGATTAAAGCTGATATGATTTATGATCTTAATAACAGCTGTTGCTTTATCAATATCTTCTGAAATCCGAGCAGAATTATCATCATCAGCACAGTGATTAAGATCACCACAGTTAAACTCTGGGGATGATGATCTTATTTGAGACATTTTTATTTCACATCAGGACCCAGCAGGTGATCGGATGTTCTGCTTCAGAAATAAAGTTTTCAGTAGATCAGCAACGATTTAGCGATTAAGTTACAAAAGTTAAGACAAAACTCATAGTCCTACAATTGCTTTCAAATCCAAAACAGATACTAAGGTTTAAGTCAAAAATAATAAAATTATGATATTTTTTCAAACAGAAATTATTCCAATGCTTCCTGAATTAAATTAGACGAGAGCTGGATCATGCTTCCTGAACAATAAATTAGACGAGCTGGATCATGGACCGATAAAATAGATATATTCAGTTGGTGTTCAGGCAGTAACTACCTCGAACGAAGCACAGAATGAAGGTCTAATAGTGTATTCGACTCTAATTCGATCCCCCCCTCAGGTCAGGATACCGATCGCCCATAATCTGTCTTCTCCTCATCGGTTCAGGGGGATATTATAGCCGTGTGTTCGAAGCACATGCATTAACCGATCGTTCCAAAACTTGCCATATATATCGATCCGCATGCATAAGCACCAGCGATGATCAACGTTATTTTCCCTCGTGAGCTCTCTGGCGCTATACTCTAAAAGTCAATCCTGCAATCAGTAACTAAGACTGCCAGTAATATGGACTCTAGAAGGTAGAGCTCTGGGGGATTTGGGCTACACACTAGTCGCCGGACAAACAAGGGACCAAGTGTGTGGCGGCTGCCGCTAAACGAATATCAAAGGACTATTGTTGGCAAGTGAAAGAAGAAAATGATTAAAACCTAAGTATCAAGAAATTGGACGTATTTATGAGAAATACCTATAGTATACCGTTTTATTATTGAAGTGGAGGATATTGAGAGTACCCAATTTAACCATGACAGAGACCTGCTAAGGGGTGTGAAGTATATTTATTTTTTGTGGAGACAGTTGTACAGGTTCATTAAAACATGGAGACAGTCACCTCCTATTTCAACGTCTGAGTTTGATCTCTAGACTCCATATACATCGCTGCTCGGCCGAAATTCCCCAGTCTACTCAACTATATATGAGGGATAACGTAGTGTGCGTGCGGCTGCTATTAACCGTAGTAACGGGAGAGTAAGCTAATCTGAGTCCTTCGGCTCACAATCATTTATATCAGCCTTATTCGATCCCGTCAGGAAGTTTAAATTCAAATAAACCGACAGAAATGAATCGCCGAATCGTCTCCCTCTAGTATCCGGCGAACCACCAAGCTCCACCGCAGGCAGGCAGTGAAAGGGGAAGTAGATAGAGACAAGCAGAGCTATACAGATAGGCGAAAGCAGGAAGGACATGTGAGGCAGCGGCAGATACAACGGGACTGTCAAGCGAATCAAGGGGGGACAAGAATCTAATGAAGCCCCCCCCTGGATTTATCAATAACAGTCAGTTATTCAAAAACGTCTGTTGTCAAGGTATGGTAGTACAGTAGTTGTCTGTTTATCTGTTACCACATGTTAAGCGTATATTCCATTATTAGAGATTTTCACCCACTTAAGTTAATATTATTTCTATTGTATTCTTCTAAAAGTACAAATCTTAACTCTCTATCTAAAGATAGAAGATTACTTACCAGTAAAAATAGGCCGATCATCGATCGATCAATCGACCCTCTAGAAATAGTAATATACCCTTACATCTTCACTACCCGATAATTTTTTTTTTAACCGCAGACTCATGATGGGGGTCCAGACTTCAAATTCTTTAACCATTAACCCGCCTATATCCATCAGATTTTGTTCACGCACTCGACAGCTTCGATATCGTTAATTTTTCTTCACTGTACAGTTTTCTTGACTTCTTTTCTTTTCTTTCTTTTTTTCTTTTTTTTTGCTGAGGTCAGTCGTAGTACCCAGTGGTAATAATTAATCAATCTGAGGAAGTAAAGATAGAAGATATCATTGTGATCTAGTTTTTCTGACAGATAGAGAGATAGATAGAGAATTTATTTAGAGAAGAGAGATTGTCAAGGGGAAACGAAAAGAACATATAAAGGTTCGTTATTTTAAAATGTTGATATTGATCTGATTGAGGTTTTATCATTGATGAGATAACTGGAGTTTATTAAGTGATATAACTGGCTGATGTTCCCTACAGTTTTCAAGTGTAGCAAAAGCTAGAGGTCTGGGGCATAGCCCTAGCAGCCGGGGGGCATTCTAGCAAATTGGGGTGGGATAAACTAGTTACTCGGAGATATGAGTGTGGATTCTTTTCTAGTCTTCTGGCCTACTAACATCAAATAGAACACAAAATAAAATTGAAGTGATTTCCATTGATTGTTATTACTATGACATTGCTCACTTTAGCTGGTCCGGTGGCTTATTCACCTTTCAGAATCAATTCTTTCATTAATAATATCAATACTTCAGTTAATTCTTCAGCTGTTGTTGGATTGCGCTCCATCTATGTTCATTATGTCTCTGTTAAGGAGGGTTCTGATCTGAAGTCAAATAAAGAGAAATTGGATCTTCTTAATGCCCTTTTGGACTACGACAGTAAACCAGATATCATTTCTGATCATTTAAATGCTTCTTTAGTTGAGGCTATAATAGCAACTGACACCTCATCTGCTAGTACACCATTGCCTGATAACTCATATTTATTAAGAGTTATCCCTCGTAGTGGGACTATTTCTCCTTGGTCCTCTAAAGCAACAAATATTTTACATAATTGTGGACTTCAGAATGATATCACTAGAGTAGAGCGTGGCTTGGCTTTAATTATTCAAGTTCGTAAGGGCTTTCCTTTAGATGAACATTTAAAATCTGGAGTTTTCCTTGATTTTATATATGACCGCATGACTCAGGTAAGTGGAACATACCCGGCGTAATATGATCCTCACTTTCACTAACTTATCCCCATTTTAGTCCATTCTTGATAGACCACCTACTAATGAAGATCTGTTTGCTACACATTCTCCTAAACCACTGGTGTCTGTGCCTAGAAACTCAATCCCTGAGGCCAATAAATCTCTTGGATTGGCCCTCGACCAGCCTGAGATTGACTATCTGGCTTCTGCTTTCCCTACTAGAGATCCCACTGATGTTGAATTATTTATGTTCGCTCAAGTCAATTCTGAACATTGTCGTCATAAAATATTTAATGCTGATTGGAAGATCGATGGTGAATCTAAGCCCTATTCTCTTTTCAAAATGATTAGAAATACTCATGAAAAAAATCCTAAATATACTATTTCTGCTTACTCGGACAATGCCTCTGTTTTAGAAGGTCATGAAGCAACTTTTTTTGCTCCCGATCCTAAGACTCAGATCTATACTGAAACCAAAGAAGTGGTGCATTTATTGACAAAGGTTGAGACTCATAATCACCCAACTGCTGTATCACCATATCCTGGAGCAGCTACTGGCTCTGGTGGGGAAATTAGAGATGAAGGTGCTGTGGGAAGAGGTTCCAAATCCAAAGCAGGTTTGTCTGGATTTTCTGTATCTGATTTATTGATACCTGAATTTAAACAACCTTGGGAATTGGATGTCGGGAAACCAGCTCATATCTCAAGTTCTTTAGATATTATGCTCGAAGCGCCCATTGGATCAGCTGCATTTAACAATGAATTTGGCCGTCCTGCAATTGGCGGTTACTTCCGTACTTTAACAACCTCTGTAACCAATTCTTCTGGTAAACAAGAAATAAGGGGTTTCCATAAGCCTATTATGCTTGCTGGAGGTATGGGATCTATCAGGCCTCAATTTGCTTTGAAGAACCGTAAAATAACCCCCGGTGCTGCATTAATTGTGCTTGGTGGCCCTTCAATGCTTATTGGTCTTGGAGGTGGTGCAGCTTCTAGTGTTTCTTCTGGTGAAGGTTCTGTAGAATTGGATTTTGCTTCTGTTCAGAGAGGTAATCCTGAAATGCAACGTCGTGCTCAAATGGTTATTGATGCATGTGTGGCACTTGATGGTGCTAATCCTATTCAATCAATTCATGATGTTGGTGCTGGGGGATTATCTAATGCTCTGACCGAATTGGTCCATGATAATGAATTGGGTGCCAAATTCGAACTACGAGATGTGCCTAATGCTGAACCTGGTATGTCCCCAATGGAGATCTGGTGTTGTGAGGCTCAGGAAAGATATGTTTTAGGAGTTGCTCCATCAGATTTGGATACTTTTAAAAATATATGTGAAAGAGAACGAGCTGTTTACGCAGTTGTTGGATATGCCACTAGTGAAGAGCGGCTGATACTTCATGATAGATTACTTAACACTACTCCCATTGATATGGAAATGTCTGTGTTATTTGGTAAACCTCCTAAAATGAGTAGAGTGGCTACTACAAGGCCTTTGAAGTTGGAAGCCTTTGATACGAGTAATATTCTACTTAAAGAAGCTTTAGAAAGAGTATTGACTTTACCTGCTGTTGGGTCTAAATCATTTTTGATCACTATTGGAGATCGATCAGTTACTGGTCTTATTACCCGAGATCAGATGGTTGGACCATGGCAGGTCCCTGTTTCTGATGTTGCAGTTACCCTCACTTCACATGGTCAAGGAATCAAGACTGGCGAAGCTTTTGGTATGGGTGAAAAACCTACAATTGCTCTGATTAGTGCAGCCGCTTCTGCCAAGCTTTCAGTTGCTGAATCTCTACTCAATATCTATGCTTCTGACATAACCAGTCTAGAACGAATTCGATTAAGTGCCAATTGGATGTCTGCTCCCGCTCATGAGGGTGAGGGTGCTGCTTTGTATGAGGCTGTCCAAGCTATTGGCTTGGATCTTTGCCCTGAGCTAGGTATTGCCATTCCCGTTGGTAAAGATTCCATGTCGATGAAGATGAAGTGGGATAAGAATAAAGAGGTTACTGCTCCGCTATCAGTGGTTATCACAGCTTTTGGGCCAGTAGATGATGTTCGTCGCACTTGGACCCCTCAATTGGATCGTCAACAAGAAGGTTCCAAATTGGTTTTAGTTGATCTTGGTGCAAATAAAAACAGACTAGGTGGTTCTGCTCTTGCTCAAGTATATGGCCAAATTGGTAATGAATCTCCTGATGTTGACGATGCTAAACTCTTAAAATCTTTCTTGAAATCTTTGGAAGTATTACATAAAGGAAAAGATGATTTGGTTCTGGCGTATCATGATAGAAGTGACGGTGGCCTTGTTGTTACCCTTTTGGAAATGGCATTTGCTGGTCGGGTTGGTATTGATATAAATATTACTACCAATAGTGCTGATATCGAAGTCTCTTCTTCTGATGTGATATCTTCATTATTCAATGAAGAGTTGGGAGCTGTATTCCAAGTCTCTGATTTCGAAACTTTCAAGAGTGTCTTAGTCAAATCTGGTGTGCCCGAAGATATCATCACCGTTGTCGGTGCTGTTAAATCGTCTAAAGATCAATCTATCACTGTATCATATAATGGTCAAAAGGTTCTTGAAGATAGTCGAGCTTCATTACAACAGACTTGGTCTTTGACTTCATATAAATTGCAGAGGCTTAGAGACAATCCGAAATCTGCAGATCAGGAATTTGGTAATATCCTCGACAATGCTGATCCAGGGTTGTCATTTAAGTTGTCTTTTGAAAATTCATCTCTACCTCCTAGTCTTCTAAGTCACAAGCCTAGAGTGGCTGTTCTACGTGAGCAAGGTGTTAATGGACATGTCGAAATGGCATATGCAATGCAGCTGGCAGGATTCACTCCGGTTGACGTTCACATGTCGGAATTAATGAGTAAAAATGTCAGTTTGGATGAATTTGTAGGTCTTGCTGCTTGTGGTGGATTTTCATATGGTGATGTTCTCGGTGCTGGGGCTGGTTGGGCTAAATCCGTTTTGTTTCATGAGGATCTGAAGAAGGAGTTCTCAAGATTCTTCAATGATCGTAAAGACACATTTGCCCTCGGAGTATGCAATGGATGTCAGTTCTTGTCAAGACTCAAGAGTATACTTCCTGGAGCTGAAAATTGGCCATCATTTGAACGTAACTTATCGGAGCAATATGAAGCCCGTACAGTTGTCGTAGAAATCGTTGACGATAATGCTTCTAATAGTAGTACTGAACCCAGTGTATTCCTCAATTCCATGCGAGGCTCAAGGTTCCCAGTTGCGGTTGCTCATGGAGAAGGACGTGCTCAATTTAGCAACGAAGAAGAATTCAAAAAGTTTTCACATGATCACCTTGCTGTTATACGATTTGTAGATAACTATGGCAAAGTTACTGAGAAATTTCCATATAACCCCAACGGTTCGCCCGAAGGCATTACTGGTATTCGTACACCCAATGGGCGAGTATTAGCTTTAATGCCACATCCCGAGCGAGTTGTAATTAGGGATGCCAATTCTTGGTGCCCTAAAGATTGCGATTTTGAGGATGGTCCTTGGTTAAGGTTATTCCGTAATGCTAGACAATGGGTTGGTTAGAATCGCTGGATGCAGACCCGACAAAAGTAATTCAAAATACAGCTTATTAAAACTATAATTACAGTGTATTCCAAAGAAATATTTAATAAATAACAAGATAAATAATAACTGCTTCTGATTGTGGAGATTACTGACAATCATCCATGGTTATCCCAGTAGCGGGGGGGAATTGTGCATTGAATCCATCAGTCAAATTGGCTGAATTCCGTGGTTCATGTCTTCCTGAAAACGAGAGACAGCTTATCGCCAGAGGCAGACGAGGAAGGAGGCTCGGGTGAAGGAGAG
This sequence comes from Sugiyamaella paludigena, assembly GCA_030579875.1. Classification (NCBI taxonomy): domain Eukaryota; kingdom Fungi; phylum Ascomycota; class Dipodascomycetes; order Dipodascales; family Trichomonascaceae; genus Sugiyamaella; species Sugiyamaella paludigena. The sequence continues at coordinate 591,127 of JAKTRU010000002.1, read as the reverse complement.
GAGAACCCACACTCGATCTAGAACAGTCTATTCAACAATGAGATTTACACGCGATCAGAGCCAATTAAGGCCGAAAGATGTACAAATAAAGCTATGTAAAATCCTTCAATTAACGAGGATTGTCTAACCAAGCGGTAACTCAACCATCTCACTTGGCAGTTCTGCAACAAGATCGTACCCATCTACGTCGCCTCCAGGTATTTATTTTGGTTCCATTATAGGCATCATATACCCATTTCTCATCGTCATCAATATACACGTGAGGCTCCATACAATGAGATCGGACCCATTCGTTTGGAGTGTAATCACGAGCCCACTGATAAGACATATATTCCCAATCCTCTGGGGGGCGAATTTCTGTCAGTGACGATGGACAGATAACGGGAGAAGATTCCAAGGAAACGTTCATATGAGCATATGGACTTCCATAAAAAAATGAAGTAGACCAACAATTATCGTTGAGATCATATTTCTGAATTTCAAACACTTGAACTTCCTGCTGCTCATGAGGTGGGCTATAATCGAATTCATTATCCATAAAATCATAAATTTTACTTCTATTCGGGAATGTCGACTTGAATTTTTTTTTCACATTACCATGAATATCTTCAATATTGCATTGGACATGAAGATGATCTTCGAGTTTGTTACTAAGTTCAGAGATTTTGGCAGTTACAACTTTTTCCCGTTTTGCCTGATCCTCCTTAAAATTGGGGTAATTAAGACCTAACATAATCCATCCAGAAACCATGAAAACCAATTTCCAGGGAACAAATCGGATCAAATAAGGTGAAGTAATATAAATAATAGCAGTGGCAATTAATAAAGATAAATAAATAAAACTTGACCATTTTTCGTCAACAAAATATGCAAATGAGCCTAACCAGTTCACAATTAAATCCATGATATCTACACAGTCGCCCAATGAATTCTGGGTATCGACAATATTCAAATAGAACTCCCTAGACAATTCTGGCACCGGTTTAGGGATGCGTGGTGGGCGTAGTGGAGGTCCTTCCGCAGGAACTAAAAAAATATTACTAGGTGGAAGGATATGGTAATTAGAAAAATGAATTGAATTTGAATCTGATGACCATGATGATGTTAATGAAGGTGCCGTCAATGAAGCAGCAGCAGTTGCTGAAACCATACCTGTGGTTGTCGTCATAGTAGAAGATGATGACGATGTGGCGGATGATGTGGGCGATGAAGAGGAAGTCGATGACGTCAATGATGATATTGACAATGATGATGATAATTTAGAAGCAGGATGTCTTGCCAAATAAGCCGGGACCATGATACCGAGAATTATATATACAATTGGTATTATTGGAATTAGCTGTGGGTTCAAGCATATAAATGAATAAATAAATAAGATAGAAATAGTTGCAGCAGGGTTTTCCCAGGATATTATTGCCATGACATTATAATAATTTTCATAGACTATTCCAGCTCTAGATTGAAAATTGCGATAATTTTTACTAGTTGCCTGTATAGAAAATGGAGTTCTGGCCTTTTGGTATTCAATTCTCTTACTAACAACATTAAGATTAACTGAAGCAGATATCGGTAAAGCATTTTCCAAGATCCTTTCGATCAACTTATCACCCATGCTTTGGGTTATACTTCCTGCAGATCCGGTAACACTATTGCTAACACCAGAAATAAGAGGAGATATCCAACTAGCCGATATAGGACTACTAGCAGTAGAAGAATCACCAGCTGTAGCTGTTGTAGGTGTTTTTGCTAATGATTTCTTTCTATCACTGTCAGTACTCTTTCTACCTACACTATCGATGCTCATTCTACCACCACCATCATTACTCTTTCTGCCAACGCTATTACTACCCTGGTCCGAGAGGGTCACTTTACCACTGGATACTATAGGAGCCGAGGATGACGTAGCAGAAGATGCCTTAGAATCGAAGTTGAAATTCAATGAATCATTGTCTGATGTCGTCGTCATATTAGTGGAGGCGGAGGTAGTCATGCTTCCACTGTTTGATCTTCTCCGGTTGTTGGATGATGATTCCGGTGGTCCCGCTACATTTACAATATTGTTCCACAGATTCGTCATTTTAGTAGTAACAAGATTTTTATCTATTGATCCATCCATCGTGTATGTATATGTCCAATTACTATTCAAGGGAGAAGGAAGATCGATCTCGCCCCCTGGTCAGATCAGATCAACAAGAGTCGTAGTCGGTCCTCCAAGATACAAACTCAATAACAATAGTAATTACAATAATCGCTTGAACCAAACACACATACTCAATTAACAAATCTCAATCTAATATACAAATTCGAAGCAACATTAAAGAATTCATGGACCAAATTATTTAATCCTCATCTCATAGAGACGACGGCTAGACGAAATGGAAGGGAGACAAGAGATGTGGGTTATTGAGAACCCCGGCTTATTATTAAATTGTGTGGAGACATCTGAGAATATATTTATATCGGGGTCATCGCACGGCTGGAATTGTCTCTGCAGTTAGAGCTCTTGTGAGCTAGGCGGCATCTCCCGTCCGACTTCCAAATCCCCTTAGATTTGTTCGTTCGAGATTGAAATTTAAAATCGCATCATCTATCCAAAGGTGCGGGTTCTTGTCCATACTCAGGCTTGAATGTCTCCGGCGGGCTAAGACGTAGTGCGTCGTTCCACGCCATAAATACCCAAATCAAGTAGTAATCGCATAGTATATTAATTGGCTGACGTATTACTCGAAGAATACAATAACTAATGTTTACTGAATTAAAAAAGGTAGATCTACTCCACCAACGAGATGAAATTCCCTAGCGAAGTTAGACTGTCACTTACAATGGATCATTTCGTAGCCCGCTGTGGCAGTACTTCAAGATCTCAGACTCTCAATTTGACAGATCGAGATGACAAAGAAGCTCGAAGACCGCACAAAAGTATAATGTATCTAAGCCAATCGTGCGATTCAACTAAAGGTAAAGCTCATTCACTAAGACATGCTATTGTTATGCAAATGTAGACGCGTCGTCTATAGTGAGAGTGTACTGTGCAGTACTGTAGTAGTAAGTTACAGTACCTAGAGTTATCAACTACATGTATCATCCTAACCCTGAATATACCGGTTGTATGCTTATCGTAAATTACCTATTTAGTAAATAGAACAGTCACAGTACTGTGAACACATAACTTTTTGAATCCCTAATAACCATGCACATAACAGTCCGTCAGTATTATTGTGCGTATATCTGTGACCGACTGACGACTCTGCCAAACTCTCCCTCTCAACCAACTCCAAAAGTTATCTAACAAATTCCGACATCGCGAGTTTTCACAGACGTTTCATACTTCTACTTTAACAACGATTCAAAGTAGTTCGACAACAAATCCATCAATAAAGTAAGTAAATAAGAAATCATATTTATAATAGAGATTAGGAGAGTGTTGGTAATATGAAGGAGTATATCGACCGAGTTCAAGTACATTGAGAGAGTAATAGACGAAAGAGTGAATGTAGTTTGGAAAGAGAATTCAACAGTTAGATTAAGGATACTATTCTTGCGATTTAGTGAAATACTTGATAATTATCTTCTGTCGTGATTAGCATGACATTTGCTATGTGTGCTGTTTTGTCTGAGTTATTTGCGTCGACGAGGTTTGCTCAAAAAATACCGGTCAACAAATATCGCCTTCTTTAGTTTCGTTCTTAAGTTTCATTCTTATATTCCGAAAGTTGGGTTCGATAACTTGATATATGGCTGTGTTCTCTTTTTCTTTCTCTTTCTCTTACCTATGTTCATGAATCCCCCCTCCCTCCGGTTGATTTATTCTAACATTATATAGAAATGGGTATCTCTCGTGATTCGAACCATAAGCGTTCACATACCGGTGCCAAACGTGCCCATTACAGAAAGAAGCGGAAGTTTGAATTGGGTCGTCAACCCGCTAATACCAGAATTGGTGCTAAGAGAATTCACACCGTCCGAACTCGTGGTGGTAATAAGAAATTCCGTGCTTTGCGTGTTGAGTCTGGTAACTTTTCATGGGGTTCTGAAGGAACTACTAGAAAGACTCGTATTATCTCAGTCGCTTTCCATCCTTCTAACAACGAACTTATCCGTACCAACACTCTTACTAAAGCCGCTATTGTCCAAGTCGACGCTACTCCCTTCCGTCAATGGTATGAATCTCACTACAGTGTAACTCTTGGTAAGAAAGCTAAGACTGCCGGTGCTGTCACTGAGGAAGTTGTTAAGAAGTCTAAGAAAATTCCTGCTGCTCAAGCCAAGATTGCTCATTCTCTTGAATCTCAGTTTGGTGCTGGTCGTCTTTATGCCGCTGTTTCTTCTAGACCTGGTCAAAGTGGTCGTGTTGATGGTTACATTCTTGAAGGTGAAGAACTTGCTTTCTACTTGAGAAAGATCACCTCTAAGAAATAAACTTGTTTCAAAACAAATAAATAAAACTCCTTTGTCATGATCTGTGTTATATATATATATATGTAATAAAAAAGAAGCCATGTATATATAATTATTATCTCTAAAAAAATAGTAATGTATACATGAGTTTTAAATAACACTTACTATCTTGATCTGTCTCCGGCATCTGGCTGTAGTTCTCGCTCAGCTCGACAGTCACCGTTTTGTTTACTTTCATATGATATAGACTATTTCACAATATTTCCGGTTTATTGTATCAATAACCTCAGGAGTTTCGTCCTTCGTGGGAATCGGCTGAACTAATCTCCGAACGATAATTCTTAATGGTCAAAATAAACTAGTCATAAATAACATATCATTATTGTTACAGATGTCAGCGGTTAATTATCATGCCGAGATATTTAATAGCAAGATCGAGAATAACATCTTAAGTTATATATATTGCTGGTCATATTTGAAGGATGGATATATCTATCTTCCATGAACTCTCTATCTATTTATATAGACTCATGGCTTCTTCCGCGTTGAAGAATTTACTAGCGAGCCTGTGCAATTGACTTAAGGACTGTGTCATAGTAGCCATATTGAATCACCACGCCACATTATTACTGAGTGTGAGGGGTATTGTTCTATTAAAGTCGTGCTTCCTGATTATATGAATCGATGTTTATAGCGCTGAATTAGCACTCATTCACTTATAGATCATCAAACTATCCAATCACAAACCCTATATCGCAGCTGTTCCAGCAATACAGAGATTCCCAGCAATCATGTCACAATTAAATGTGAGAGGCCTCACTTTCAGAACTCCTGGTATACTACCAGAATTTTCGGAATACAAATTTCCTGAACAAATTGGTGAAAACTGTCTACTGGTAAAAATCCATGCTGCTTCTTTAAACCCCATCGATATAAAACTATCTAAATTTGCTCCAATGAGGCTTATCCCCGGAGAAAAAGGTGTCGGCAAAGACTTTTCAGGGGTTGTTGAAAAAGTAGGCGAAAGTCTTTTAAATCTTTGGAAGGAACAAGATCGCGTTTGTGGAACACGCTCTGGAGGTCTTGGTTGGAGTACAATAGCTTCATATGTGATTGTTGACGTAGGTAGGGATGCAGTAATGAAGGTCCCTAAAGGATTAACCGATGAAGAAGCTGCTGCTTTCCCTATATGTTTTGGTACTGCGTTTCAATGTCTAAGCCGAGCTGATCCCAAATTATTACGAGCCCCTGATTCGGCTATTTGTGTTCTAGGCGGATCGACATCAGTAGGTTTGTTTGCAATTCAATTGGCCAAAAAACATTTCGGTGTTTCCAAGGTAGTTGCTACATGTTCTTTATCCAGTGAACCTTTGGTACGTGAAATAGGTGCTGATATTATAGTCGATTATAAAAGTCTGGAGAAACCCTCTTTAGGTAAAGAAATTGCTTTAATAGCTTCAGCTAAACTGGTAAAGAAGTTTGCCATTGTTGTTGATTGTGTTGGAGGAATTGAAGTTCTCAATCATTGGCCCGAAATTCTTCTACCCCGTAGCGAAGGTTCAGCTTATTCAACTATTCTACCATGGAGTTCACTGCTTTTTCATATGCCGTATACTCTTCCAAGATTTGTTTTCGGAAGATTCTTAGGCATCAATTATAGTCTTGACTCGTTGTCACCGCACGGTGAATGGCTTAAAAAAGCACCACAGATCCTCGGTGAAGGTGAAATCCGGATTGTAGTTGATAGTACCTATGACTGGAATAATTGGAAAGAGGCATGGACTAAAGTGGAAAAGCAGAGAGCTCATGGAAAGATTGTATTAAAGATAACTCAAGAAGATTGATATAATCTAATGAACTTTTATATGCGGCATATGTCAGTTGTGTGATCAATACCCTTAACTCTCGTATTATTCGATCAGCTTGAGCATTGTATTGACCAAAGCGATGATGCTGTGGCCTGTTATACCCCTCCTGAAGGTGGCATGCTGAACCAGATCCCATCTGTTGAGAATCGAGGTTTCAGGCCTCCGGCAGCTGTGGCGTAGCCTCAGACCCCTGGCTCTCACTTCGCTCAAGACTCGCTATTTTATTTATTTCATATGACGATATAGATTGTTTCATCAATAACTTTGAAGGCTTCGTCTGATGTGGAAATTGGCTAAACTAATCTATGAAACATAACGGTCAAGTGAACTAGTCATCAAATAACTTATCATTATTGTTAGTGACGTTGTGTGCTTACAAGCAATACACTAGTGACTAATATATATCACAATGGTGACTAAGAATCAACACTACACGGGCTACTTCCTAGTTAGGACACTACCTAGTTAGGACGCTACCTACCTTGGATTATTCGAATATAGTATATATCCAGTAGTAACAAATACTCGTCCGCGACTAGTGTTTAATAGCCGAAATGCTAGTCAAGGATCGTGTTATGATCAGTGATATAAAATAAGATAAAAAGTAATTGATATATAAAAGATAGAATAAGAAGTAAAGATATAAATGAAAGATAAGAAATATAAATGAACGATAAGAAATATTATGTAAGTAGATAGTATATTAGGGTTTGAGGTGGTACGCACAGTTGCCGGTAAAACATCCCACCGAGGTACCCGAATATCATCTTCTCCCCTGATAACGTGTTACCATGATTTATTGTTTATATATCGGCTAACTAACTTATCTTTGTTATCATAATATAAATATTTTCGATCATGTCTTTGTCCATTTACGGTGGCTGGTGGTTGTATGATCAGCATTCAAGACATAATTAAATTGCCACCCTGCGCACGTGAAAATATTGACCCCACACGTAGAACATCGACAGCTCATGTTTATATTTGAATTGCCACGCCACTTTGCTACCATACTCTTAGTTAAAAATTAGATAAGTTCAAAGGATATTATTATATAATAGCTTTTGAATTGGCGCTTATCGTATCGAATATCGAACGGATTGAGTCCACTGGAAGAATTGCGTCCATTTACTGTGCTTATCGGTTCCTCCGATCTATTCTTACATCGCTCTTGTTGAAGATATATATATAATTCATTCGTTAGTTGACTGTTAGTTTATGCGTTTCTCAAGAATTATCATGTCAAAATTAAATGTAAGAGGCCTCACTTTCAGAACCCCTGGTATATTACCAGAATTCTCGGAATATAAACTTCCTGAACAAATTGGAAAAAACTGCTTGCTGGTAAAAATTCATGCCGCCTCTTTAAATCCTCTCGATATAAAACTATCTAAATTCCCCCCGTTGAGCTTTATTCCTGGAGAAAAAGGTGTGGGAAAGGACTTTTCAGGCGTGGTTGAGAAAGTTGGAGGAAGTCTCTCAAATCTATGGAAGGAACAAGATCGTGTTTGTGGAATGTGCTATGGAGCTATCGCTTGGGGTACAGTAGCATCACATGTCATTGTTGATGTAGGTAGAGATTCAGTAATGAAGGTTCCTAAAGGATTAACTGACGAAGAAGCTGCTGCTTTCCCTATGTGTTTTGGTACTGCGTTTGAATGCCTCAGTCGAGGTGATCCCGAATTATTACGAGCCCCTGATTCGGCCGTTTGTGTTCTAGGCGGATCGACATCAGTAGGTATGTTTGCAATTCAATTAGCCAAAGACTATTTCGGCGTTTCCAAGGTTGTGGCTACTTGTTCTTCATCCAGCGAACCTTTGATACGTGAATTAGGTGCGGATATTGTAGTTGATTATAAAAGTATGGATGAATCCTCATTAGGTAAAGAAATTGCTTTAATAGCTTCAACTAAACTGACAAAGAAATTTGCTATGGTTGTTGATTGTGTTGGTGGTACTGAGGTTCTTAATCATTGGTCCGAGATCCTTCTATCCCGTAATGAAGGTTCAGCTTATGTGACTGTTATAGGAGATAGTAAACATACTGGATATAAAACTTTGGTACCATTGAGTTCATTGATAGGTATGCCATTTACAATTACAAGATCTGTTTTCGGAAGATTCTTAGGAATCAATTATAGTCTTGTAATTCTGTCATCGCACGGTGAATGGGTTAAAAAAGCACCACAGATCCTCGGTGAAGGTAAAATCCGGGTTGTAATTGATAGCACCTATGATTGGAATGATTGGAAAGAGGCATGGACTAAATTGGAAAAGCAAAGAGCTCATGGAAAGATAGTATTAAAGATCACTCAAGAAGATTAATGTAACGTAATAAATGTTTATGTGTTTTTTATCAGCTTCGTATCGATGCGGCATATGTCAGTTATTTGATCGACACCGTAACTCTCATCGCACTTCGATCAGCAGAAACTAAGCGATAATCTTCTGGGCCGTTATATGTTGATGACAACGTATTGCCTCATGTATGCTGACCCCCATGTGTGAGTTAGAGTTGAGATCTTACGCCTTTGGCTGCTGGGCATTACCCCACGCCCCTGGCGTTGTCCCAGTTCCTTAGCTCTCTCATTGTCGATGGGGCAAGATTATCAAGATTTTCTCGGGCGGCAGGGCAATGAAGTGATTGATTGAACAACCTTCCCGCGACTAATTCATTGATTATCATTTTATCTATCTCCGTAAAAATCGACGCCGCGTAGTGCGCGGCTTGTGCGGCTTGAACAATTATCTTGTGGCTATGCAAACAAATTCACTTTCCAACAGTTAGCGGACTTAGCTCAGTTGGGAGAGCGCCAGACTGAAGTAAAACTACGGTCTTAAATCGTCGAATATGCGATATCTGGAGGTCCTGTGTTCGATCCACAGAGTTCGCAGTTATAATTTTTTTTTTTGTTTCTCGTCTGTTCATTGTAAATTTGATTCTTTTTTCTTATTGTTAATAGATATTTATTTGATTTCCTGTATTTATTAGAACATCTAGTTAAGTTAAACATCAAATGCAAATTAAATAATAAGTTATAAGTATATTATAGATATGATGCGAATTTATTATATATCGGCTATATAAACTTTATACTGCTAATAACTGATACAGACAATAACTTTAAACAAAACTCTGCCAGGTTAATGATAGTATTATCTTCGCACTTCGACTGCTGGATAATCCTCAACATAAGATTCTCCAAGTGCTCCAAAATAGGTAACGTTGCGCTTTTCAAGGTCTACAACAAAACTGACAACTCCAGCTTCCCAAGAGCCCTGAATGAACTCTGGGAATGTACTTTCTCCAGCTTGATCGATACGCAATGCTCGAATAAGGGCTTCACTATCGAATTTTGGAATCACTGCATTGCCAGTCAAAATGGGTATTCCCTGGGATACGACGGGCCCTTCTGTTGTAAGATAAATACTTTGACAGGAAGGTAGTTGCCATACATTTCGAGTGACACCATACTGGCGGAGGACTTCCGCCAGATAGGGAAATCCTCCAACCTTTGGGCGAATGCTCATGGCGTAGCTTAGAGCTTCATTTAGATTTTCGATAGCTTTAGTCATAGTTTCTTGAATATGTTTCAATACTAGTCCTTGAGTCAATGTTGGAAAAGTACCAGATAAATCAGAACGATGAAACACAAGGTTGGGAAGTCAATTGTGGAAGAGTATTAAATATATATATTAAGTAAACGTGGAGTAAACTGTCAACAAGTGACGCATGAATGACTAACATAGCAGCTGTTAAAGTTTATTTCAAAGTGCAACAGTTCTTAGCGAAGCCAAGCGAACTTCCTCTCTTGGCAGCAAACATATGCGATGGACAAGGACGGGACCTCAGAAAACACGATCACCACTCTAAGTACTGTACACTAATTAATTAATTAAAGCTACGTGTGAAGTACGTGACTTTCACGTGATGAGTACTGCAGATATATATATATATCTCACATATATACATATAACGTTATATGTATTTTCAGTATATACAGTATACATATTATATATATCCGAATCTGTAGAAGTTGAAAATTCCTACGGACAAAGAAAATAACAATATTGTAACGGGATAATCTGGTCTTGTTAATTACAGTTTGTTCATCCTCCCCACCACCACCGGAGGCGAAGATCATAAGGTCAAAGTCGATCACAAATGAAGTCAGTGTCTACCGTCCAAACAAGCTGCATGCAGCTTCACGATTTACAGAGCCGCACAGCAGCAGCTCACACACGCGCGTGAAAAAAACGCGCTATAGTGGCCCTCCTCTTTCCTCTATTTTCCAGCGTATTATTTGGATCTGAATTGAGACGGGATACTTTAGATTTTAGTTCTGGAATTGATTATTGACAATTAAGATAGTATAAAGAGAGATACTGATGAATAGTCAATATCGCCTTGTGAAATAGTTCAATTCAAGTTAACAATTTTAATGTAGTTATATATGTCTTTCTGCTGCTGATCAGTCTGTATGTATCCCTCCTCCTAACCTCAGACTTTAAGTTGAGTTACTCAGTAAACACACTCGTTCACCCCCTCTCTCTGTGGAAGCAAGCAGGCATTTGAAAACTTTCTGAGTTTCATAAACCTACGACTAGTTGTTAAACTGATTGATTGGGGTTTAGATGACTACTTATTAAACTGATTGATTTAGGTTTACTTGAACAGATTGATTAATTGATTGGTACTTATTGTACAGGCGTAACACAAACCACACGTGAAGTGAACTGCCTTAATTGTGACATTAGTTAGACCAAAGAATTGAGTTTAACTTAAAGTGACAAAGAGGAAAAACAATTTTGATTTGTTAATTCCTTTCTAAGTATTTTGGTTATTTCTCATCATTATGGATGAAGCTACTCAACCATCTACTCAACCAGAAAACAACTTTATCTCTGATGAAACCAATCAGATAGATGAAGACGTTGTTTGTGTACTTGTTTGCACAACCCGAAATTTAGAAAATCCTAGACTGTTTCTTCGGAGGAAAGCCCCTACAAATGGTCGGATTGAATGGCGTTTTGGAAGGAATGAGCAATGTGATTTCCAACTAGGACAATCTAAAAGATTAAGCAATTGCCACTTTATCGTTTGGTCAGTAAGTAATTGAATCAACGCCAAGCGAAGCGAGCATTGGAGTCCGGTCGCCGGAGGCAGATGGGGATATCTTCTTTTAAGATGATACTAACTGTATTATAGAGTCAGGATGAACCTGCAACTTTGTTATTAAGAGGTAAGAAAACACGTATTCAGGTCCTATATATTTTTTTAGACTAACATTTCAGATTCTTCAACTAATGGAACATATTTAAATAATCATAAAATTGTGAAGAATCAAAGTTGCATGATTGTACATGGTGATGAAATCTCAGTTGGAGTTGGAGTTGAAGGAGATGAAGTGAGGTTTCTAGTGATTGTACCGCATAAAACTGCATCAAGACATGATCCAAATAACAATCAAGGCATCCGTGCTGTTTATGATATTGGTGAACAACTGGGACAAGGTGCATTTGCTGTTGTTCGTAAAGCAGTGGAAAGGAACACTGGAGATATATATGCAGTGAAAATCATTGCAAAGAATCGTGTAACTACAGGGGTGGCAGTCGAACGAGAAATTCAAATTCTGAGGCAGCTTAATCACCCAAATGTCGCCGGGTTGAAAGATTTTTACGAAGATAACAAATCATACTATTTGGTGATGGATTATGTAGGAGGCGGAGATTTGATGGACTTTGTGGTACAGAACGGAGCGATACCCGAAGACGCCTCTCGAGAGATCATAAAACAGGTATTAAAAGCTGTAGAATATGTTCATGGTTTGGGAATCAGTCACAGAGATTTAAAACCTGATAATATACTTATAGCTCAAGATAATCCTGTGGTTATTAAGGTGTCGGACTTCGGATTAGCAAAAATCCACCGGTCGGGTTCATTTTTGAAAACTTTTTGTGGTACATTAGCTTATTTAGCTCCTGAAGTTATGAATAGTCGTGATCAACGGTTACCACCATCATATTCGAACCTCGTTGATATTTGGAGCATCGGTTGTCTTGCCTACGTTATTCTAACAGGGTATATGCCATTTGATTATACTACCCAAGAGCAATTACAGAAGGCTGTTAAACATGGTCGATATAATATGGAACCTCTTCGGAACGTCAATTTGAGTCAGAATGGCTTGGATTTTATCGCTTCTTTGTTACAAGTAAATCCCCAACAGCGACCATCCGCTTCACAAGCGCTTAAATTGTCTTGGATAGTAGAAACTGAAGATTCTGACTCCCAGCAATCAGCGAGCTCATATCAGCAGCAACAGCATCAAGAACAAGGACAGATTCCTGTTATTCAGGAGGAAGAAGAAGAAGACGAAGACGAAGCCGAAAAGGAAGACAAGAAACTGGAGCATGATGACATTATGGATGTTGAAAATGTTGAACCCTCAATTGAGCTAGATGTCGGTAATGCTGAAGGGCAATCTTCGTACAAAGAAGAATTACCGATATCCACTTTAAAGATACATTCTTCTTCTGCAGTACATGAGAAAAAACTACAGGAAGAAGAAGACATTGAGAATGAACAACGGCAATTGCCTAATATAAGTAGCGTACCTGTATTAGACGAAAGCGATTCAGACTCAGACAGCCAAGAAGTTAGACATCATGCGGAACTGGAACTCTCTCAAAGGAGTCAGCAACTACCGTATACAATTGATCCACAATCATCTATACAGATAGAAACATCATTTGGGAATGGTAATAGGACCCGTCACAACGCTGGACTTCATGGAGTCCCATCGTCTCCTATCCGCGCTGCAGTTGGTTACCCCTATCAATCTGGAGTTAGAGATCTTGATAGTATTGGTGGCCAAATTGACTATCCCCTTGGAACGTGGATGAAATTAGCCACAGTACCGGAGAGTATTCCATTTCAGGATATTTATATTCCTCTTTCCAAGTTCACTATTGGCCGATCAGGACCTCATATTATCGTAAATGATGTTGCCATATCTGATTTACGTATTTCCAAGCGACATTGTGAGATATATAAACAACCCCATGGCAATGGTTCTCAACTAATGGAGGAAGTATGGCTTTTAGATAATTCCACAAATGGCTGTTATTTGAATGGTAACAAAATTGGTAAAGGAAACAAGATTTTAATTCAGGATGGGGACACACTTAGTTTGTTCGTCGATAGTGAAGAAAACACTGGTAGTAAGTATTTATCTGGTAATTCGGGATTATCTCGATCGAGATCCATGCTCTAGCTCTAGAATAACAGATCTACACGTTTTCGTCGAGTTTAGTCTACAGATCCAGATTAAGGTGCTCAACCCGGGCCCTGTTGATCAATGCTAACTTATTAGATCAAGTGATGTTATCATTTGATGTGATAATTTTCGATAAAGATGGTTACGTTCAACGATCACAACTTCAGAAACAAGGTCGTCGTATTGTCGAGACAGCCAGCCCGGCTTCAGAATCACCAATAGCTCCCGGGGATGACGCTGATCTACGTAAACGTAAACTGAATTCGTATAATTCAGCAGCTGCCACCACTGCTAAGGGTTCTATTAGTATGGTCCAGAAAAAGAGAACATTTGGGGTAAGTTTTTTCTATATTTCTAGAACCAAGGGAGTATCAGCGGCTTTGGGCACCTCGCTTCGCAGATCTGCCTCCGGCCCCAGACCCCTTTGCTCGCTTCGCTCGAGTGTTGTCGTAAAACTGAACAGGCTGTTCTGTTCTAGACCTCGAGCGAGGCGAGCAAATGGGTCTTGAGCGGACGGAAGCAGGGATAAATTGATCTGCAATTATATTAACGAATATAGACAAGCCAGACTAATGGACATGACAATGTTATGCGTCCATCAAAAAAACTGTCAATACGCCAGTAGTGCATTAATCAGATTAACGTCAATTGATAATCTGAATATAAGAAAAATAGTTTCATAACATTAGCATGATTAGATATTTAGCTTGAATAAAGAAAACGGACGTCATAAAATAATTGAGGGGCTAAGAACCTTCACTCATAACTCTCTCTACGCTCGAGATACAGATGCAGATAAAAGGGAGCCCCGAGAGGACCTCATATCCAGAGGAACCCACGAAAAGTTCGTAAGGGGCCTGGACTAGGCTTGCTTGAGATCATATGATATTAGATGATGATATCGGATGATATCCGTGTACATATCATATCATATATCAGATAACTTAACCACACGGTTGTACGGGTTGATTCCGAAGTAAAACACACGCGCCGCACAAACTTCCGCCGGAATTGCGCCGCACGCCAGCTTAATAGCTGGAGCTCGAGCGGCACAAGTTCTGAGCCGCACAGACTGCCGGTCTGGTCCTTCACATCCTTCCAATCCTCAAGCTCCAGTCCAAACTGGCTCAATCGCTATCACCATCGATCCCTATTGGTTGATGATATCATGAATGACTTCATCTATTAAACTTTTAACAAGGGGAAAGTTCATTCTGTTAAGTAAGTTTCACTGCTATTGCGTGTGTGAGTTAACAAAGTTAGTTGACATCAACTCTGGCCGAATCCATTAACTTACGTAATTAGACAGTTATAATTTCACATTTTTTTGACCAATCGTTAATACCACACACCTTCTGGGTACTGATTACACTAGCCCACCCCGGTGTATTTCTGAAATCCACCCGTTGACGAATTTGGATGAATACTTCGAAATGAAATTTCATTCGTTCTCGAATTGTGAGGTCCGAACAAAGACCCGGCGCTTGCTGCATTCCAACCGTATCGGTGAATATCTATATTGCGCCTAGTCGCTCCAATCGTTAGCAGTTAACGTTTGATCGAAGTTAAGTTATGCTCTCCTATGTCAGGGATATACAGAATCGGCATTTCGGAACAGCAGCCGCATAGGACCAACTCCTTTGTGTGGTGAACATTAACAAAGTTATCCGTTAATTATTAGACTGCAGTGCCGGTCGTGAGGCTCATGTTGAAGGTCGATTATGATCAACCAGAGCCCGTCATTCATAGAGGAGTTTCTGGTTCGACTAATAATTGGTTAGTGTGGAGAGAGGGGAGAGGGGACGGGAGAAGGGATCTAGTAGGTGATAGGAATTCGTTCGAAGATAAATAGAAGGGAAATTCCATCAATTTATGAAACTTTTTCTTTCTCCGATTTTTTAGATTCTCTATTGGATTGATTAACACACCGATTCTACCAAAAATCGATCAATTGTAGTCAGATTTATTTATTCCTATTATCCTCATCATCATGTTATCCTCAAGAGTTTCTTTTGCTTCTCGACAAGTTGCTAGTCAGTATAGTCGACAAGCATTGCGTCGTCAATTCAGTGCCTCGTCCAATGCTCAGGCAAAGAAGATTCTTATGATTTTGTATGATGGTGGTGAGCATGCCAAACAAGAGCCTAGATTGTTGGGAACTACAGAGAATGAATTGGGTCTCAGAAAATTTATTGAGCAGAATGGATACGAACTTGTCACTAGCTCTTCCAAGGATGGTCCTGGTAACGACCTTGACAAGCATATTGGTGATAGTGAAATCGTTATTACTACTCCTTTCCATCCTGGTTACCTTACCCGAGAGCGATTGCTTAAAGCTAAGGATCTTAAATTAGCAGTAACTGCTGGTGTAGGTTCCGATCATGTTGACCTTACTACTGCTAATGAGAAGAAGGTCGGTGTTCTTGAAGTTACTGGATCCAATGTCACTTCCGTTGCCGAGCACGCTGTATTGACAATTTTGGCATTGGTGCGAAACTTTGTTCCTGCTCACAACCAGATTATTAGTGGTGAATGGAACGTTGCAGAGGTTGCCAAGAATGAATTCACTCTTGAAGGAAAGACTGTAGCTACAATCGGTGCTGGTCGAATTGGTCAAAGAATTTTGAAAAGATTGAAGCCCTTTGATACCAAGGAACTTTTATATTTCGATTATCAGGCCCTTGCTCCTGAAATTGAAGCTGAAATTGGTGCTCGACGAGTTGATACAATTGAAGAGATTGTTTCTCAAGCTGACATTGTTACCATCAATGCTCCTCTCCACGAGGGTACCTTGGGATTATTCAATAAGGACTTGATTGCCAAGATGAAGCCTGGTTCTTGGTTAGTCAATACTGCCCGAGGTGCTATTGCTGTTGCTGAGGATGTTGCTGATGCAATTAACTCTGGTCATTTACGAGGTTACGGTGGTGATGTCTGGAATGTCCAGCCATCTCCTCCCAACCATCCCTGGAGAAGTATGGAACATCCTTATGGCCGTGGTGCTGGTAATGCTATGGTCCCCCACATGTCTGGTACTTCTATTGATGATCAGAAGAGATATGCTGATGGTGTAAAGAATATTCTTACTTCTTACTTCACTGGCAAGAATGATTACAGACCTCAAGATGTCATTGTTTATGGAGGTCATTATGGTACAAAGGCTTACGGTGCCGAGAAGAAGGTTATTGAGAAGAAATAAAAAGATATTAAATCGCGTCTGAATATCCGAGGTTCATAAATAAATATATAAGCATATTAATAAGTTAGTTAAAATAATATCTGAATTACAAGCTCATGCATGATGGTGTATTGATAACGTTAACTATCCACAACACAAATAATTTATGTTAGATATAACCTGAGTTCTATCATGTCATTACAATGTATTTTAAACTTATAGGATTGATCTGGTTCGGCCAATTTCAGGACCGACACCGATAAGGTTGTTATTATCTTAAGCACTTTACGTAAGTTTTATAGAAAATATTAGATAAGCAACATGCGCAACCTGCAGAGGGTACGAACCGATGCTGGTGTACATGCATACATGTATATTTACAGTGCATAACTGAGTTACTAAAATTAATGCAATATATGACGTTACGGAACTCTACCGCATATACAGTAGTAAGTCGACATCTGAATGGAAGAGTTAACGTATTGAACAGATAAACGACACCCATCAGGAAGACTGTACGTAAACAAACAAACGACACCGACTAGAACTAAGTAGTTAACAGTAATATTAAGAGACGGCGGTGTGACTTACGCACCAGTTGGTTTTTAGCCTTTGGCAGTTGAGACGGACCATTAATTAACTAAGTTAGCTGAGAGTGCCATATCTGCACGATCTTAATCTCAAGCGAACCGAGCTATGGAGTTATTTGTAGTACCGCTCCCTCTCTCTTAACTTACTGTACTATGGTAAACAATGCCGATTGCAACTGCATTCTATCCCAGCTGCGGCTTAAGCCCCACATCATCCACAACAACCCGTATAAATATAACGCAATGTCCATCCGGTCCATCTGTTATGGCGATATATCCTCAATTGCTCAACGGTTTTTCTTGTGTTGCGCCGGCCCCGGCGCCGTATAACAACATGCAAAACACCCTTACCCTTATTCCCCGCCTCTCCCAGAATCGGTTATCTCTATGAAGGGCCTTGCCCCCCCCGGGCTTGACTCTTCCTTCTTCCTTCCGTCTACTTATACTTGTTCTATTTCCTCTGTTATCTCTTTAGTTAATTGATTATTGTCTGTTAACTATATATTCTAAGGGACTTTTGTTTATTTGGTTCATTGCTTATCTTTTTTCAATCAATTGATTTTGGAAAAGAAAGCGGTTATATCATATTTACTTCTCAATCCTAATTCACTTTTGTTTCCATTCATTCGTTGTTCGTTTGTAAAACAACTTCATTTCGACCCCAAAATATAAACAAATATGAAATTTGCTACTGGAGTCGCAGCTTTGGCATTAGCTGGATCTGCCAGTGCTGCTGTTCATAGGTAAGTTGAGAAGAAGGAGATTATGATTCAGATAGATATAGGCTGATAATGAACAACAATCACCCCATACCCCATCACTCCCTTCACTTTGTCATGGTCAACATATCGTCGATATGTTTTATATCAATCTGAAAGGAATAATAATTGTGTATCTATTAGTTAATTAAAGTTTTGAGAATTTGAGGATTTGAGTTTGAATTTGTCCTTGAGTGGTGGCGGGTTGGTTGTTGTTGTTGTCGTTGTCGTTATTGTTATTGTGTCTTAGGTTTATCTACTCGATTCAACTCTCTCACGTTAATATAACTTGAGACTTATTTTTCCTGCTAGCTTTTGACTATGGACTAACAATCGCTTCTTTCAGAGCTAAAATCCAGAAAGTCCCTCTTGAAGAACAATTCGAAGGTGTAAGTTTTTGTTTTCCTTGATTGGATTTATTTGGGTGGCGAGGTCGACTTCGGTCCTATTAGGCAATCGATGAACTGAAATGGGTTACCTTCCAAAGTGGACAGGAATCTGATGGCTAATGCTTGTCTTCTGTGATTGTGTTTGACAGTTGTCATATCAGTCATCAGTCTGAGACCGATTGTCTCTGCGGGTTCCAGCGAGATTTGCGAATCGAGCGAAGCGAGCAATAAGGGCTGGGGCAGAGCCTAGCGGCACGAGGCAAATGTGGTTGAATCAAGCAAGATTGGTATCTAACTCTTTAAGGATGGATTTGCTCATCATGTTAGATCACTTGAAGAGAAATATCTTAAACTTGGAGGACTTAGTCGTGGTGGTGTAGAACAATTGCCATTGATTAATGACGTCGATTCGGTTGATTCATCATCTTTTTCTAAAGGTGGTGTTGACGTACCATTGACCAATTATGTTAATGCTCAATATTTCACCGAAATCAGTGTAGGAAATCCTCCTCAACAATTCAAGGTCGTTCTTGATACTGGGTCCTCTAATTTATGGGTTCCATCTGTTGAATGCGGATCAATTGCCTGTTATTTGCACCAAAAGTATGATTCAAGTGCTTCTAGCAGTTATAAAGCTAATGGATCAGAATTTGAAATCCACTATGGATCGGGAAGTGTTTCTGGGTTTGTTAGTCAAGATACTTTGAAAATTGGATCTTTGACCATTCCTGATCAAGATTTTGCAGAAATCACCTCTGAACCAGGTTTGGCATTTGCTTTCGGTAAATTCGACGGTATTTTAGGATTGGCTTATGATACTATTTCGGTTAATCATATCACCCCTCCTGTTTATAATGCTATCAAGAATAAGTTACTCGATGAGAATAAATTTTCATTTTACTTGGGAGACACTGCAAAGGATTCAAATGGTGGCACTGCTACTTTTGGTGGAATTGATCCGGATTTCTATGAAGGTGAAATAACTTATTTACCACTGCGAAGATTGGCTTATTGGGAAGTGCCATTTAATGCTATTGGTTTGGGTGATGAAATTGCTGATTTAGAAGATACTGGTGCTGCCATTGATACTGGCACTTCTCTTTTGGCTTTACCATCAGGATTGGCTGAAATCTTGAATGCTCAAATTGGTGCCAAGAGATCTTGGAGTGGTCAGTATACTATTGATTGTAACGTAAGAGATAGTTTACCTGATTTGACTCTTAACTTCGGTGGCTATAATTTCACCTTAAGTCCTTATGATTATACTTTGGAAATTTCTGGATCATGTGCTTCTGCATTTACTCCTATGGATATTCCTGCTCCTATCGGGCCGTTAGCTATCATTGGTGATTCATTCTTACGTCGTTATTATTCAGTTTATGATATTGATAACAATGCTGTTGGTCTTGCTAAAGCTAAATAAGGTGATAACTTGGAGTGAATTTGCCATGCCTCTATTATCAGTATTATTATTGTGCCAGCATTTTCACCATCACCAAATGCAATAACTTTTGTTCATCATCATTAGTACTACTATTATTATTATTATTCTTTTTTTATTTTATTATATCATTATTTGTGACTCAGGTTATTATTATTTTTTTGTTACTAAATTTTATACTCGTTTTTTAATGTTCTATTGACCCCAAGCCCCAATTTGCCTCCGGCGGTTGAGGCTGGAGAGCTGTCCCAGACTTTATTACTTACCTCTCTCATGTTTTGTGAAATCGTTTCGTCCCGCCGTTCAGGTGTTCGGTTATATGAAGATAGGACCCAATAGCTCGTCTCGGCGGCCGAAGCGAACTCTGAGGTCTGGGGCAGATCCCCATTCTCCCGAAACATAGGCTGCGGGGGAACAAAAGAAATGACGTAGTCGAACAGAAAAGACCCCCACACCATGGGCGGAGGACGGCGGATGGTACCGGAGGAATACGGATCATCATTAGCCACAACTCGTTCTACTCATAGTAGAATTCGTAACTTGTGTCCCACCTTATGCCGGTATCTTGATTCATTCAAGGTCCAAATTCAGGAGAGAAATCGTCTGCGAGGGCCCGTAAGTCACTCTGCACAAAAGTACAGCTGAAGATCTATATGGCACTCTCCAACTCGTATCGCAGCGGAGGGTGTTATAAAACTGAAGAGGCAATCAGATACGGTAAACGAGTCATGATCCTATTATTCTTCGGGTACTATACTGCTGGCCATTGTCTTACTTGAGAAATACAATGGTCAATGGCTGAATCGCGAATAATGAGCCCTCGGTGTCCAGAGCTACATTTTGAACACAGAAGCGTCAGGGCGAAGTTCTGGTCATATCGGTGAATGATAGAAAGGCGAAGGGCTGAAACTCAGCTATGACGATGACCAGCGTAAGATAAACGGATGAAACCGCTTCATCAATTGCGATCGTGTAAGCTTATCCGATGGATCGGCAACAAGGTTAAGTTCCATACGCTCCGATATCTTGGGGCATTTGACATCGCGTTTAGCCAATATAGGTAATTGATTGGCCCGTCTCTCAGATTGCACGACGATCTTCGCAGGAATTCCGCATAAGAAAGAGAGCACTGCGCTTATCTAGCTAATTGAGGAAATCATGTAAGCAATAAGTTAATGTTAACTTTAATATCAGTATTGACTGTAACGTTACTATGATACATTGCATGTTGTGGGCATACATCGTGACCATCTGCAGTTAAATTCATTGTGCGTATACGGTATGTTCGTGACAGAAGTTCTTTATTTAGTAACAAAATTCAGCCGTCTATCGAGGCGCCAGGGGATCATATACATGTATATCTGATTGCAAGAAGAGTTGGATAAGATATCGAAATCTCGCCTGCCCTAGAGCCATTCAAACAGCCTTCTTTCAGGCATGTTTGAAAAATGGCCTCTTTGCTTGTAACTGTTATATTAACGTTACTTATCAGGCTGGTGCTGCTTATTTGTCAAGCATAACTGACATTAACATTAAGTTAAACTGGCCTTTACTGTACTATACGCTGTATACTTGATGAAGGTTGATTACATATGCACGTCACGGCGCTTAAATTTTATTCTTTCGTACAAAAATTATTTCTTTCGTACTTAAAGAACGTTCCTTCGTATTTAAACAAGTTCTTTCGTATGTACAGTACTTTGTTATTCTTTGTTTCTGTTATCTAATCCTAATAATATAAGTTACATATTGAGTTTTTCCTGATCGACAGGGTGTATTCGCGTGCGTGTGGATTGAAATTATCCATCATGGGCCGTCTGTGATCATCAACCGGCATCAAGCATAGCCTGCACCCAAGCTCTAAGTGCCTTCGGCGGCTGAGCACAGATCCCAGGGCCTCGTTTTGCTCGAGGAATCGAAGCTAGAAAATTTCGGATGTAAGTTCCTGCATAAGCAATTTCGGATCGAGGATCGTTTTCAAGCATTTCGGATCCAGATCAGTTTCAGCTGTTATCGAGCAAGAGCCAGAGATCTGGGCCTAAGTCCCAGCTACCGGGGCTGACGGAATATGTTGTATGACATACGTGGTTCAGGTCCTCGAGCTGACTAATGGGGAACGAGGAGCGTCAAAAGCTAGGACTCTGACTGGATGACTGGATGATAGGCAATGGCGGTTGTGATCAGAGAATAGGTCTCTGAGTCATATATAATAAAACATAAGCAATTGAGTCAAATAGATGGCTTTCTATTCTCGCTCTCCGTCTGCCTCTGCAATCCAACTCATTTTCAAGTGGCAAACATTCCTATATGTGGTCTGTTTTTGAGCAATATTGAGATGAAAATCATCTACCGTACGCGTAATGTACAATATGTCAACTGACCTATAGCCCTTATAATTTAAGCATTATTAACAACGTTAACCAACTGTACCGCAGTTGTAGATCGTCAAACGGCTAAATGATAATCTTATAAGATGCAGTATCAGGTGTGTATCGATCACGAAACGGTTACATTGCATATTAGCCTAACCGTCTAAGTTAGTCCTATATGCATGTATGAGTGTTACTTAACGTTATTAAGTGCGTATCGGTCATCACACTAAACTAGACGGCTGATATATAGAGATGTCACGATGAACAATGACTATTACTGACTAACCTTACAGACGCGCCCCTCCACAGCAACCCACATCCAATAACATCGGGGAAAAAATTGAACTTGGAACATGACATTGATGAAGTTAACAGTCAATACATGGGCTGACATCTATCTAGATTGTATTATGGAGAAATAAGACCCGCAGAGTAACAATCAATTTATACCAATGTTAAAATTAGGAAAAGTCTAACTAAGGACATAGCTTTCTGACTGATTAATTACATGCATCAGTCATTTTTGTATTTGCAGTAATGTAATTTCAATAATAATTTTAACCCAAAGCTGGTTCCATACATACATGCATCTTCGTAACAATAAAGAAAATTAACTTGAGTAAAAGTCAATATTGGAACAATTGCCACAATTTGCCATGCACCTCGAACAGGGGGCGAGAGCGGAACTCTGCCTTAGTGTCTGGAGAGAAGAGGTTTTTGGTTGGCTTGACAAGCTTTCCGAAACAGATTTGAGAGACAGGGCGCATAATCGTCATTGCCTCTGGCGACTAGGATATTGCCCTTCCCGCTCCAGAGATCGAGATCCCGATCTCAAGACAATTGCTGGTATCCTCGAGATTAACTGGGACAACACACCCCAACCCCAGATCCAACCCCAACCCTCGGAGGCGAACGGGTGGTGGAGTGTGGTATGGGGGGAAAAGAGAAGCAAAATGTCTATAGAGGCAAATCAGGGGGAAAGCGGGAGACCTCGGAATGTCGGCGGCGCAGGCAAGAAAAAGGAAACGAGATGATGATGATAATGATAGGAGTCTTGGCTCGGCAGCAATTAACTTTACGATAACGTTAAAGCGAATTAGGTTAAAAATATTTTATGATTGATCTGTACGAAGGCAAGACAGTGATCCTTGCGGCTTTGAGCCCAAAATAATTACTGTATTTGATAGGATTCTGCATTGTTCTATACGGGGAGTGTACCTGAATGTTAATTGAATGGGAGATTTCCTTAGTTAGGAATTAAATTAGCTTTAAGTTACCACACAGCCAAGTAACTAGCAAGTCAACCTCAGGTGCGGATCGGATTCGTTAAGAAGGTTTAGTGGAGAAACGAAAGGTCCAAAAAATAAAAAAATCCACGGCATCCGGAGCCGAGCCTCGATGATCCTCTCTAATTGCAAATAAACAACTAGACACAATTAAGGATAAAGTCCCCTTCGTGTTTGTGGCGTTGCCCCGGCTGCCCCATTCTTTCGTAGATGACTGGGGTGCCATCCTAGATCCCGGTTCTAATTATTATCCTACAGGATACGGAGTCCTAATGCTTGTTTTTCAAAAATAGTCATCTATTGTAATTATTTTTGCCTCTGAATTTTATCCACATACGTGTATGATGTGGAATATGCAATCTGTCAGACGAGGAGTCATCAGTAGAGATGGCAGCAGATCACCTATAATATTATTACTTTCAATTGCCAGGGCTTAAATCTATAATTATTATAATCTCTATAATTTTTTACAGGTCAACTTACGTATAGGTACATACGTACACGTACTCGTGCTTTTGCATGTCGACAGTAACGGTATAGATAGATATAGTTAGTTTATTTACGTATATCGATGTGTAGCATATATAAAGTAGTATATATATATATATATATAGATTGTCCAGATTTCATATGACAGTCATTTTCAGTCATTGTTGTCATCAACACATTTCACTTTTTCTCATCCTATTTCCACTTCGTCATTGGAAGTGGGAAATGGGAAGTTGAAGAAACTAAATAATAGAAATACAGTAATAAAAAGTAAAAGCCAAAGACTATATTTCCATTTTGAAATAATTGTACACGGATCTCTAGTGATTGATCCACTTATTGTTCGAATTCGGTTTGGTTTTGCGATTTGATATTTCTTGGTTCACTCAGGGGTTTCAAATTTTTGAGATTGTTTACATTGATTCTGATCTCAATTCAATCTTGTTCAATTCTAATTTTAGAGTAAACCTTACTGATTGAGTCATATTTCAGATCTTGAATTGATCTTTTCTTAAGAATTTTCAATTTCATTGTAATTTCGCTTTGATTCAATTGCAATCTCATCTGATTTTATCTTGATCTTAGCTTGATTTTCCCTTGATCTCATCTTGATCTTATCTTGATTTTCCCTTGATTTCACATTCTCATCTCCTTTTGATCTCTCTTTGATCTCAATCTGACAACATCCAACACCTTATTTATCTTTTTTGCATACTCTCTCTGTAACCTTCTATGCTAATAATATCTGCCAGAAGTCAGGTTATTTCCATTGGTTACTAGATATTGTTTTGATTGCGTAACTAGCATGTACCAGCATTTTTAATTCATTTTGTTACTAGTTCTTCGATGCCATCCTCCCAGCAATTGGTTGCCAGATTCCAAGCTCAGCTAGCCGACTTGAGAAGACAACAAAATCAGGTTCAACGGCGTTTAAGAATATATCATCAGCAAACACCTGTGGATGATGAGAAAGTTCTTCAGGCTGAATTTGAACTAGAAATGTTAAGAGGAGGAATCGAAAATCTTGAATCTTTGATACAAGTTCATAGGAATCATGGAAGATGTTAATTTATATATAGAGGTTGTGAAGCATATTAGTTAGGTTTGATATATTGTTTTATTTGGTGATGATGGATATTTTTTATTGGTAGATATGAGTGATGTTTCTCAGGTTTTTGTCTTTTTGAATTGAAAGGATTTGTACACATATTTCATTGCATTATTTTGGTAGAATTTCATTTGCTGTTTTTTTCTTAATGCCGATTGTTTGTTTGATTCCTTTTTGTTTTTGTTTGTTTTGTTTGCTTTGTCGTGTTCTATTTATTGTTTTATTTATGGGTTCTAATATATGACGTCCAGAATCTAATTATTATTTCCTTGTCCAGATCTGGTGGGCCGGGCAAAGTGAAAGGAACTAGAGCACAATCTCCATCTAGTTACGCCTCTGAGAGGCAGACAAAATTCGAGCACAGTAAGACTGTTGATAAATTTTTGATTCTATAGTATAAACATATATAAACATAGAGTCATACTTGTCTATTTTTCAATGAAATTATGAACTATCTTATGAAAAATTCATATATGCGACATATTTTTATTTTTGTTTTCCCCTTACTACAGAAGTTCAGGTTTATCCTAAAGAAAGTATTAAATAATTAATAGAACTATTCTTTTATATCAGGCAAAGGAACAGACAGAAGTCTAAAGAGAATCAAAGTTTACTCAATTTCTTCTTCCTTTTCCTCAAGAACTTCTTCACGAATTTCTTCAATAACCTCATTATTTTCTGATTCAACTATTGTTAATAATTTGCTTTCAGGAACAAGACCAAGTTCAATTAACTTGGCCTCCATCTCTTTACGCCATTCTCTCCATTCAGTCAAAGCAGCACGACGTTTGAGAATAAGTAATCTACTAGCTTCAGATTCCTCCATAGCATCTTCTTCATCAAACCTTCTACTATAAGATTTCAGATTCTTATTAATCTCCTTTCGTTTCTCCTTAGATAAAATCGAAGCAGGTCGTGGTCTCCAAAGGAAAGATTTGAATTTTTCAAGTGCCTCCTCTCGAATTAAACTACCTCTGAAATCCCAAAGTTTATAACCATTTTCAATAGTATGTCTCCAAAATGATGAACTTGTAACAACATATCTTCCAGAAGGATCCCATTCAAGATCAGTCATACCGTAATGTTCACAATTACCAATAGCAACCAAATTAGCTGGTAAATCAGCTATAGAACTATCGACATCATCGCCAACTTTACTAATACCCTCACCTTCATGATCGAAATCCCAAAATTCAAATTCACAAGCTCCAGATGGTCGAACAGTCGCAGTAATAACAAATCTTCCCTTTGGAGCCCAATATATTGAATTTGTTGATTTCTTATCTTGAGTTTTGAGTGGTTTCCACGTACCTTGTCTACCTTTGGATCTTTCAAGAGCATAAAAGGCTACAGTATTACGGTTACCAACAGGTGCAGTGGCCAAGGGACCTTGATCAAGAAATGAAATTAACACAAATCTATCACTTTTAGGTTCCCATTGGAAATTTATAACGGTTTCTTTAAGTTCAATAACTTCGACTGGAATATCTTTATCAGCTAATCGGAAAAATTCTAAATTGGTAAATGTAGATTTTTTTGTTTTGGTATGTCTATCAACTTTGACACAGAGATATTTGCCTTGATCCTGCCAATGTAATCTACATCCACTAACATTGAACAAATTTCTACTACGAATAACTTTACGAGTTCCAACATCCATTAAACTAACACGAGCGGTTTGGTTATCCAGTTCAGGAGTCCAGTAACAAAGAATCTGTTCGCCAGAATCTACACCGCTACCTTCTTCAGAAGCAGTAGCTTTACGACCTTCCAATCTGACAGGGGCAGGAGAAAATTCAAATTCTACAATTCCTGGGATCTTAATAGATTTTTTATCCAATAATCCCATAGAAGGGGTTTCATAAATAGCCAACGCTTCACCAGGAATAACTCTTGCGAAATATTTACTATTAGAAGACCATTTAAACATTGGCCAAACAATTTTTTTATCACCACCAGCTGATCCACTACCAGAAGAATTTCCACCATTATTATTACCACCGTCGTTATTATCACTACCACCGCGATTTGATAACATAGGGAAACTTCTTAAAGGCAGCATAGTTTTAACATCCCAAATAACAACAGAATTACCTTCATCTTGTTCTTTGAAAGGGGAATTTGCACGTTGTGGACTATCAATAGGAGGAAGAGAGATTGGTTCTACTGACCAAGTAACCAAATATTTTTCATTAGGAGAAAAATCAATAAGTCGAACATCATTATGAGCAAATCTACCTATACGAGTCCAAGTTTCACCACCCCAAAGAGCAACACCTTGACGATGAATAGAAACTAAAAATGTACCTTTTGGAGACCAACGAACATACTTTTCAGTCCAGTGTTGTCTATCAACTATTTCCTCAGGAGTTTGAGCTTTTCTATTCCAATATACACCAACATTATCACCACGATGTAAAACCATTTGATCACGACCTTGAGGATCAGTTAACCACGCTCTTAAATGTTCACGTGGTTTGAAAGGCTCGATCTCTGGTTCTGTATATTCAGAAGCAACATTACCAGCAAATCCATATCTTTCAACGTCACTTAATTTATTCACTAACAGTGTATGTCTTGCATCAAGTTTTCTTTGATTGAAAGTTCGAACTGCCTCTTGAGCTTGCTTGGCATTTTCATATTCAATGAAGACATAACCTTTTGACTCGCCTTTTGATTCATCCATTGGCATGTAAAATCCATTATCTGGCTTGATTTTTCCAACTGATCCAAATAATTTCTTAAGAACTTTAGTTAATGCTTCTACTTTTGCTGCTGGTACAATTGGTGCACCATCTGCAACGATAAATGTTTCTAAACCATCATCAGGATTAGTAGCATATTTAGCTTCAAGATCTGAGAAATCAATTTCAAGATCTTCTAAATCTTCTTTACTCTCCCGACGATGATGATGTTGATGTTGACTTTTATCAACTGGTTCTGGCATATTGAAAAATTTCTTCTCTGCTTTCCTTTTTTTGTTTGATTTCTTTTCCTTTATAAAGGAATAACAAAAGTTTAGAAAATGCCTCTATACGAAACAAAGAACTCTTATATAACAAAAGAGATACGAAAAATAATGATTCAATATGAAGAAGAACTGAAAGACCACTAAGTCTGGTTAAAGTACAAAAGTAATTAACCGACTGAAGATTGTTCCTTCACTTTTGGTGGTGATGGATTTTTCACAATTTTTCATTCAGGACAGAATTTACGTCGTAGTAATTGTAGGGCTGATATGTTAACCGCGTTTTAGTAATATATTTTAAGAAGAGATTTCGTAAATAATTATCGTTATCGCGATATAGTGATTTACTTGAATCATGCGGCGTCTATCTGACACCACTGACGTCCACCCTCCTCCAGCCTGACATTCACCACCGACTCTCGTTGCCTCCGGCGGCAGGGACCATGCCCCAGGCCCCATTGCTCGCTTCGCTCGAGGCTCATCTACTGTGCTAGGCCAGACGCCTGGGTTCTCTTTGCACAAGTTCTGCCACTGCTCTCGGGCGCACATGAACAAGATGACCATGATTGGTAAGATACTCATATACCCAGTTATGGTGATCTGTTGATAATTGACTGATTACCTGTTGGTTTCCTCACTTTCAATCTTGGGGTTAAACCGACTCAATTGCGAAACAGAACATATTCTAAAGTCCATGGAGGGGAGAATTCCATTTCTCCAACCGGATGGATTAATTTTGGCCACATATGAGAAATAAGTCTCTCCGAAGATATCACTTGCCTCTGTCAATGACTGTTAACGATGCTCTCTCCCCGACCTCGTAGCTCGCTTAGCTTAATTCGAACTTAAGTTGCGAGCTGAAAAATATAAATTAAACATCTCCCCACCGGCGGAGGTAAGAATTTAGGTTCGAAAATAAGATAGCTTAAGTAGGGCTGTCTCAAAATTTAGGATTTGTCTCTGTCCGTCTCTCTGCTCAGTGTATACGATGCTCGAATAGTGCAGTTAATCAGTTGATCTCCCAGCTCAGGTCGCTATATTCCTTCCAAGGGATTTCCTAGTTCCAGACAAAGTTTATTTTCTTATTCTTCTACATGTATATATAGAACGGTTGTTCCTGCAGGACCCAGGCGCCGAAGCAGATACGGAATAAAGCTCAAGACAGAAATAACTCGTCAACAAACAGGGATCCAAGTTACACAACTCTGTTCACCCAGGGCAAACTTGCTTGAATTAACCGTAGTAAAGCTCACCTCGGGAGTAAAAGATCTGAGCTAAAGTTTAAATAACAATCAGAAATGAAAAACTACTACGTACTCTCTATAATTTATTTTCTCATGTGCAGTAATTAAATTTTTCTTCGAAAAGATATATAGTGGAATCTTCAACATCGCTGCCGGATATTTATGTAGTCATATCCGGTGAAGTCGTAATAATATTATTATTTACACATGCAGATGAAGATATGAAGTATGCAAGACGGATATAAAGGCAGCCCAGAATTTTCTGAGAGCAGAGATTCAGATCGATCTAACCTAACTGAATCATGTCTTTTAACATTTAACGGTTTAACGTCAAATTAACTGTTGGCGTTAATTTAGTCTTTATCTGAAATCAACCTAGCTCAGGCTAGCTGTATGTGCTTGAGAGTGGGGGGAAAATCCGGATTGGGGAAGAAGACACAGAGGAGAATTGTCTTTACCTCCAGCGGGCACACTTGAGATGCTCGCTTCATTCCGCCATGTTTAAGGCCAAAGACGTGGGTGCGATGAAGCGATGGGGGAAGAAAAGATAAGGAATAATTTTCTTTTTAAATCTTTGTTGTTATTGTGGTTCTGTTAGTGATGTCACTTTATCCTGATTTCATTATGCACGTTCATTTTACTGCCGATTTCTTCCTTAACGATCTTCGTTCAGCCAGAACTCATTCTCTTGAACGCTCGAGGTCCTCAGTTTTAGCCTTCGGTGGGGGGTGCCGCCTAAACCCGTTCTCTCGTGATAATCGGAGTCCTTAGTTGCACTTAGTCTTCTTCGTGGTACCAGCGGAGAAAGACGGATCTGAACTGTAGGAAGGAACAGACAATTTTTTCGCTTCGCAAGAAAAGCGCAGCGCCGGCATGAAACAGGACAAAATATCCTGTGCCCCCACCTCAAGTAAGCTTCGTTCGTTCCGATAAGATAACAGGTCAAGGGTTTGAATTCAAATGAGCCGGATGACCCCGATTATGCATTTATTATGCAAGAATGAGCTCATAAGTTGAGGTTGTCATGATCCAGTGAAACATCGTAGGAAATATAATAATAACCTTAAAATAGGTAGTGGTTTTGTATTAACTGTAGGACTCAGTTGAGATTTCGAATTGAATATGAATATTTTTGAAATTGATTATAATCGCAAAAGTCTAGAAATACGAGAATGCTCTCTTTTAAGCTTCTCTTGAATACTAAAACAACACTCGTTTAAGTAATAAAATAAATAAGCTATATTTGTTGTGACTGGGCGGATAAGCGGCTACAATGCAGACATATGCCAAGTTATCACCGAAAATTATGTAATAAAGTGGGGCAGACACTTTGTTTATAAGCTGCTACATGCGCATATTGCATGAATAGCAGAGGATCATCCGGAAGTATTGTAGGCTAACTCCCGGTTATAGAATATTCAGCTACTGCTCGCGCGTAACTCACACCACAACCATTTGCATGATCTACACTTACACCTTCTATTCTTACCCAGCCACCTCACTTATCTCCCTCCCAACCCATCTAGAACCCTCTCTGTATAACGTATTATCAATCCACAACCACCCACACAACATAAAGTATAAATAGAAGGGTATTTTCCAAAGGACACTTCTCCTTCTTTCTTTCGTGTTCTTCAACTTAACTTTTTTTTTCGTCGTATTAAAAGAAGACTAACGAAACAAACAAAACAAGAAACAAAAAAATTATATAAAGCCAGTGGCGTATATCATTTTCTCTCTACATTAGACCCCAGCAATATTATTTATCTCTCACGTATTCGTGTGTTAACTTCTATTCATCATGCAAATTTTCGTAAAAACTCTTACTGGTAAGACCATCACCCTTGAGGTTGAGTCTTCTGACACTATTGATAATGTCAAAACCAAGATTCAAGATAAGGAAGGTATTCCTCCAGACCAACAGCGTTTGATTTTCGCTGGTAAGCAACTTGAAGATGGTAGAACCCTGTCTGATTACAATATTCAAAAGGAATCTACTCTCCATTTAGTTCTCCGTCTCCGTGGTGGTATGCAAATTTTCGTCAAGACCTTAACCGGTAAAACTATCACTCTCGAAGTTGAGTCTTCTGATACTATTGATAATGTTAAGACGAAGATTCAAGATAAGGAAGGTATTCCTCCAGACCAACAACGTTTGATTTTCGCTGGTAAGCAACTTGAAGATGGTAGAACTCTTTCTGATTACAATATTCAAAAGGAATCTACTCTCCATTTAGTTCTCCGTCTTCGTGGTGGTATGCAGATCTTTGTTAAGACTTTAACTGGTAAGACTATCACTCTTGAAGTTGAATCATCTGATACTATTGATAATGTCAAGACCAAGATTCAAGATAAGGAAGGTATTCCCCCAGACCAACAACGTTTGATTTTCGCTGGTAAGCAACTTGAAGATGGTAGAACCCTTTCCGATTACAATATTCAGAAGGAATCTACTCTCCATTTAGTTCTCCGTCTCCGTGGTGGTATGCAAATTTTCGTCAAGACCTTAACCGGTAAAACCATCACCCTTGAGGTTGAGTCTTCTGACACTATTGATAATGTTAAAACCAAGATTCAAGATAAGGAAGGTATTCCCCCAGACCAACAACGTTTGATTTTCGCTGGTAAGCAACTTGAAGATGGTAGAACTCTTTCTGATTACAATATTCAAAAGGAATCTACTCTCCATTTAGTTCTCCGTCTTCGTGGTGGTATGCAGATCTTTGTTAAGACTTTAACTGGTAAGACTATCACTCTTGAAGTTGAATCATCTGATACTATTGATAATGTCAAGACCAAGATTCAAGATAAGGAAGGTATTCCTCCAGACCAACAACGTTTGATTTTCGCTGGTAAGCAACTTGAAGATGGTAGAACCCTTTCCGATTACAATATTCAGAAGGAATCTACTCTCCATTTGGTTCTCCGTCTCCGTGGTGGTTTGTAAATGGATTCATCATTGAAATTATCTTAGTCTTAGTCTCAAGCTTAAAGTTTTTATTATTATTAGTCACTCTATAGTCAATAGTATATTTTTTATTTAATCCGCTACTTTCGTTTGTTGTTTTGCTTCTGATGGCGTTTGCGTATTTGTCGGCATATAACTCAAGGGTCTAGGGCGATGTGTGAGACGACTAGCTCTCGTTACGGCCTCGACTACTGGGCGAACGTGAAGCTCAAACTTCCAGCGTAGGGAGAGAGCCAGGGGCCTTGGCTATGATGGCAGGTAGCAAGTTCACAAATCTATTAAGATCCGGGTGAAATGATATTGGGATTTCCCGAGAAATCTAGCTCGGGAGGGTTTTCCAACGTCAAATAACACGGTCAGAGAATAAGAATGGTTGAAATTCTCTCTGCGACTTGAAACTGGAAGTCACAGCGCAATTCTGACGCTGCGACAAGCAAGCCAAATAAGAATTTGTTCTCGGTCCGCAATAAGCCGCCATTAACCGTTCTATAAGTTTAAAATGTGACATGAGAATGATGGGCGGTGATCTATGCACACCTGTGACGATCTAGCCATCAGATTCAACTCGTTCTCAGCATGGTTTCGCGGGCAGGCCTCGGCCGGCTGCAAGTTTCCCTCACGTGGGTGGTGTACATCTCCCAGAAAAAGCTCTCAAACTTTACAGTTCTGCGAGAATTTTTCGTTATGTATATACATGTATATTCACTGGGGTATTTAGGGTACGTCCAAAGCGTGAATTAAAGTACTGTAACAGCTACTACCGCTTTGTATGTAAGGTATAATTAAGCGTAGACTGTTCTGAGTTGGCTACTGGTGGTATTTGAAAAAATCCCACAGATGCAGAATGTATTTTGTATTGTTCCAACTGCTGAAAACTGTCCTAGGTCAACAAGAACAACCTCAAATGAATTTGAATCAAGCACACAACCTATAACGGATAAAAAGACTCTCGAGCTAAGTCATGAATAAATAAGGTCAGAGGCTAGGTAAATCACCCCCTGATCTTCGGCGGCTGAAATCTGTATCGATCAAAGAAGCGAAATACTTTCAACTTCAGTTACTAACTTTTTGTTGTTGTCTCCGACGGACTGGATCCGCTGCCGACTTCTTTCGCTAGAGAAACGTGGGCATGGTTGCCACTCCGACAACTACTCCGACAACATCAGGGACTCCTGCATCAGCCGTGTAGAATCGGAGTTTCGATGCATATGTCTGTTAAGTTATTGCTTGCAGGAAAACCGTGTTCACAAAATTTTCTCTAGGCTGCAGGAGTGGCTGAATACAAGTCCAGTCAGTAACAGTCATGTTTACATGTTGAACATTCGATCGTGCATGTGTAACAAAACGAAGTCCGACGACACTTCTACATAATGATATGCCGCTGCATCTGCAGAATATGTTAAACGTTTTAAGGTTAAATTACTCACCTCATTGTCATTTTTGCCTCCAATTCATTTTTGCCACTGTTACCGTAAATAGAACTTTTTATGTGCATGCATGAAATTTCAGTCCTCGATGTATGAGTTTGTCTAACAAACTATCATCATCGCATGAAGACATGTAATGATGACCGGTAAAAAAAAAACTCAGCCAAAAAAAGGAAAAAAACAAGTTCGAGATTGAATTATGAACAAAAATATCTCAAAAAAAACACTCAAACACGATGGCAAATTTGGCCTCGGAGACCGTAAAATTTATTTGATCAACTAGGAGAAATTTGAATATAAAAGGATGATATATTCCTCAGTTTTATCAGATTTTAAATAAACTCATCATCCAAACAAACAAACAACTCTTTCAAACCTAAGCAAACTAAAGCTTATCATAATACTTTATTCAAAGGAAAACAAACATATTTCACTTAAAACAATCAAAAATGAGATCTCAAATGTCAATGTCCAGTGCTCCTTTAGCCAGCTATAATCCCAATATCAAATCTAATGAATATGTTCATGAAAATGTTGGTACTGTTAAATCTGCTGGTTCTAATTCAAGTTCTTCAAGTTCCAGAAGTTTGAGATTTAAAAATGCTCTTAAAAATGTTTTTGAGACACCTGCTCCTACCAAAGAATCAATTCCTTTCAATGCTCCTGATTATAAATTTAATGGTGGTCTTATCAATAACACTTCCCGTGTATTATAAGACAATAGAAAAAGCCTAGAAGTCCTAATGAACTTATAGGTATTATTTATTATACTTTAATAACTTATCTTTTATTTCCATTCTAATTTATTTATTTGTTTTTGCATTTTTTTTGGTTTTTCCTTAATTTCATTTATGTTTTATAATTATTAATAGTTAAAACAATAAAAAAAGATTTTATCCATATATTTACATTCGATACAATAGTCGTCTTTTGTCTGCCTCTGGCTGCTTTGTTGTAGCTTCAGACTCCTTGCTCTCGCTACTCTCGAGGATCTCCATTCGACTTCTTTCGCAGCACAAGACATTAAATTCTGAGTTGTGTCTTTCAGGAACACGCCTAAAAAAATTATGATCTGACATGCGGCTTTTTTAAGGTTATCTTATCATTATATGCATACCTGAAGAGGTTAGTCTTATGCATTAGTTTCCCCATTAGTTAATGAGATCTTTCGGTACTGACCCAATCTATTCCAGACGTCTGGATCTCAATCCCGAAATATATAACTCATATGACGCGACGTTAATTAGAACGTAATGCCAATATCTTCCTTGAATTTGCTTCTTCAAAGTTAATTACGGGTGAATTCATTGCTAAATTAATCAGTTTCATAATAACCGATTTTAATTTCTAATACAAACAGGGAACGTTTTGAGTCGAATTGGAATAAAAAATTGAGATTTCAATTGAACTTCGAAGTACCAAGCACATAACGTCAATTTGGCTTTGAAATTGTGACAACCAAACATGGTGCATAACTTTTTGTTATAAGTTGATGGCAATGATCATGAGAACAGTAAGTTAGCCCATGGACACCTGGTCGTCACATATCAAGAGTGCTAGCAATTATAATTAACGTTATACGCAATTAATAAACGACAAAGATTCGTTGTTCGAATTGAATTAATGTTCCCTACAGTTGAATATAACTCAACAGCCGATACTGACAGCTCAGGGCCGGCCACGGCCAATTTTCCCTGCTGCCCTCTCTATGTTACCACAACTGGGCAGTGCCCCAGACCCCTGGCTTCGCTTCTCTCAGGAGTTAAGCTTCGACAGAGACTACCACCAAAAGTGGGAATTGAAGAGGCAATACAAATATGCGAGTCAGTTAGATACCGACACATAGCTAGTCAGTTAGGTATCGACACGTAGCTCATCAGTTAGGCACCGACGCAAAGCTCATCAGTAGATTACTACTGTCACGACGGTTGAAACAGCACTATTTCTTGCAGAAATAAATCAGTCGTTGGGGAAGGGTAAGGGTGAAGATTGCATGTGAAGGAAGATGTTTTTGGCCGAACGAGCCGAACAAGAACAAAGCAAGAGATAAGATATGAAAGATATGAAAGAAGAGAAGAGAAGAGTAAGAATATCTATTAAACTATAAAGCCGAAGTTAAACAGTGATTACTGAAATCTTATTCTCATCTGCTAGGGACATTAAAGTTAACATTAAGTTAATTGAATTCAGAATTATGTTCAATTCCTGTCACTGTGTACCGAGAGAGCCATTTCGGGATGGTACGAAATAGCCGGTTCCATGAGTGTAAACAAGACCCGTTATCCCAATTGGTATGTTCCTATTCCCGGTCTGCCCCAATGAGCGCACGTCTGTGTTCCAAATCCGGATGTTTACCCTAATACCATGAATAATTGGCCAATAGTTGTTGAGAAGAAACTTGATAATAACGCCAGAAACAATTAAGCTTAACAGTTAAAGATTACTGTGATAACAGGCGGGCTAACCATTAATGGATATTCAGATCATGATCGAGGAGATGATACCGGTTTTTGACCGTGTCATAGTTTGGTTTTGAGCTGGTTATTAAATATTAACATAGATTACAATGTTTGTTAGCACACCTCCACAACACATGTATATATGCCTATGCTGCCTTTTGAACAACTGATAGTCGCTTAGGGTTGGGCTGTTACCACGAAGAAAGCTCATGAAACATTAGATTGTAATGTACATGTACTGTATTAAGTTGGGGTAATAGGCGGTACAATTAAGTTTGAG
Organism: Sugiyamaella paludigena; assembly: GCA_030579875.1. Taxonomy (NCBI): domain Eukaryota; kingdom Fungi; phylum Ascomycota; class Dipodascomycetes; order Dipodascales; family Trichomonascaceae; genus Sugiyamaella; species Sugiyamaella paludigena. Next base: position 554,624 of record JAKTRU010000002.1, on the reverse strand, counting down.
CGATATAGTTTAGTCGCCAATACGCTGGCAACAGGAGTAAAGACTGGGTAAACTAGAATTTATTTATGGATATATTGGAAATTTAAGATTGACTATTAGCGGTCAATTATCTAAGAAATTTCAAAGACTAGCCTTATCTATGTCTATGAAAAAATGCGCTGTTAAGCATTAATAACTTGCATATATTAATTCATTTGCGCCGAAATTTAAATTCGCGTTACATGATATGGCGATACGATCGTAACTTCAAGCCAAACTAGCCCAGGGGTCTGGGGCTATGCCCCACCTACAGAGGTAGACACAGTGACCACATCGTGCTCGCTTTCTTACTGGTTTTGGTTGATCCACGGATAATTAAGTCAACTGTACATATCGGAGAACAAGCATCGTGTAAGGAAAATCTAGGGCAGTGCCGCCGGTCGCGCCGCCGTTAAAGTTAAGGAACAGCTCAACACAAAACAGCCGTATTTCTGAAGCCGTATCACGAGAAAATCTCCCTATCTGTATTTGTACGCATAATATATAAAAAGGGGTTATATCCCTCGAGATTGGAATTGTTCTTAGTTTCTTCTTTTTTCCTTTTTCTTCTTCAACCCCCCCCTTTAACTCAAATTAATTTTCTTATATCCTTTAAGACAATTCCGACTGGTCCAATATAAACGACCGGCCGTTCTTGTTTCAAAACGTTTTCAAATTTATTAGGTAGTGCTCACCACCCCTATCAAAACTCCCGCTCCGCTGCTGGTTCGGGTGGTATTCGGCGTCAAACACGATAATCCACTTCTTAATTCATACTTTTATTTCCCTATTTTAATATGTCTCCTAGTCTCAATTCCCAGTCGGCTGCTACAGCTGCTACCTCTTCTCCAGGTTATGGAAAATCCGGTAAAACTACTGTAGAAGTTATTACTGATAAGATCCGTATTGCTGATGATGCCATCTATTCTTCTTATACTTACGATAATGCTCTCGTTGAGAAAGTCGATGGTAAATTCAAAGTAACTCCTACTTCTGAAGAATATGAGTTCAAATTGGACACCAAGGTTCCTAAAACTGGTATTCTTCTTGTAGGATTGGGTGGTAATAATGGGTCAACTTTGACTGCTGCTGTTACTGCCAATCGTTACAACATTTCTTTTAATAATAAGAATGGAACTGTTGAACCTAATTACTTTGGTTCAGTAACTCAAGCTGCCACCGTTAAACTTGGTATTGATGCTAATGGTAAGGATGTTTATGCTCCTTTCAATGAAATTGTACCTCTTTTACATCCTAATGATTTTGTTATTGGTGGTTGGGATATTAATAAACTTAATTTGGCCGGTGCTATGTCTCGTGCTAAAGTTTTGGATTATGATCTTCAACGTCAATTGGTTAAACATCTGGAAACCATTGTTCCTTTGCCTTCTATCTACTATCCAGATTTCATTGCTGCTAATCAATCCGAACGTGCTGATAATTTGATTCCTGGTAATGATAAATGGGAACATGTTGAACATATTCGTAAAGATATTAGAGATTTTAAATCAAAGAATGATCTTGATAAAGTGATTATTCTTTGGACTGCTAATACTGAACGTTATGCTGAAATTATTGAAGGTGTCAATGATACTGCTGATAATTTAATTAAATCGGTTAAAGAATCTCATGATGAAATTGCTCCTTCTACCATTTTTGCTATTGCTTCTATTTTGGAAGGTGTTCCTTATATTAATGGTTCTCCTCAAAACACTTTTGTTCCTGGTTGTATTGAACTCGCTGAAAAGTATAACGCTTTTATTGGAGGTGATGATTTTAAATCTGGTCAAACTAAGTTGAAGTCTGTTTTGGCTCAATATCTTGTTGATGCTGGTATTCGTCCTGTTTCTGTTGCTTCTTATAATCATTTGGGTAACAACGATGGTTATAATTTGTCTGCTCCAAAACAATTCAGATCAAAGGAAATTTCCAAAGCTTCTGTTATTGATGATATGATTGAATCAAATCAAATCCTCTATAATGATAAGCTTGGTAAGACTGTTGATCATTGTATTGTTATTAAATACGTTCCTGCTGTTGGTGACTCAAAGGTTGCTATGGATGAATATCATTCTGAACTTATGCTTGGTGGTCATAACACTGTTTCAATTCATAATGTTTGTGAAGACTCGCTTCTTGCAACTCCTTTGATTATTGATTTGGTTGTTGTTTCAGAATTTTTGTCTCGTGTCACTTATAAGAAGAAGAATTCTGATGAGGATTATCATCAATTCCATTCCGTTTTGTCTTTCCTTTCTTACTGGCTTAAGGCTCCTTTGACTCGTCCTGGATTTGATCCTGTTAATGGTCTTAACAAGCAAAGAGCTGGTCTTGAGAATTTGATTCGTGGTTTGGTTGGTTTAGCTCCTCATAATGATCTTAAACTTGAAGAGCGCACCATCTAATTGGTTGACTAATCCAAATTTTTTACTTTCTTCTCTGTGTATGTGAGCAATGATATTCAACATATAAGCCACATCTTTTAAATTATCCATATCTATTTATATTTCTTCAACAGGACTTAATGATTGGTAAACGTTTTTTATAATATTACAATTAAACTAAGATTTCTATTTCACTCTAATCGCATGTAGCGATGTTTTCTTATCTCTAGTGTCGCTTCCAGTTTGTCTGTGGCGGGTTCATCCCCTCCCTTCTTTACTCTTCCAATAGACCTTGCTCCTTCTGGTTTACTGGGTTTCTCCGCTGATATCTTCAGTTCTTGGCTGAAACGACGAGGGAATGGCATTGACTTGGAAGGATGATTACGCCGGAGACGGCGCCCAAGCCTACAGAAGCAGAGTGAGTGGTTGGCCGGACTCTCAGCAGCCGCGGAGCTCCTGTCTCTGCACTGAAGATTTTACCATTATTCGACAAGAATAAATTTTCTGTAACCTGTGAGGTTGAGGCGGCCGGCAGGAGTCTCATTATCGGTTAATTTATATTAAAGTTCGTTTCAATCGAAGCTCATACAAATTAAATCAATCCGCCTTGATAGTTTCAAGATTCCTTTCGTGTCGTTACTATATCTACTCTACATTATTGTCGATTCTAATTATTTATTGAATACCAATCGTTAATTTTTTAGCATTCGTTGTGGTCGTTTTATCCGAGGGAATATTATTTTCTTTAGTACTTTCAAATGCAATATCCTCTTTTATTACTGGGCCTGAAAGGGAACTATTACTACTAGAGTAGTATCGAGAATAGGCTAAAGAATTGGCTGAAGATGATAATGAAGCAGCGATGTTTTCTTTACGCTTATTAGAATTTCTTAAAGCGTTAATGATTTGATCTTTATCTCGATTACTTTCCCTTAATTCTTCAATTTCTTCTTTAAGATCTCTTATTATATCGTTATAGTGTGAATTTGGCCCATTGACACTACCATATTCATTCGGGGTCTCCCTACCAGACATCAGTCTATTCATTTCCTGATTATAAAGTTGCTTTTCAAGATGTGAAATATAAGATTTGTATTCCTCAATTTGTTGTTGATATTTATTATTATCCGAATCTGAGTCAGAATCATCCATCGAAAGACCTATAACTTCTTCAAGTCTACTATCGTCACACAATCTACTGAGATGCTCCACGCGCTCATGAAGTATACGGTTTTCGGCTTCAAGTTGAGAAACATGAGTCATGGATGGAAGAACAGGTGAAGGTAATCCACTGCTTCCACTTCCACTGCCACTACTACTTCCACGTCCATTTCCATTATTGATACCACCGAAGTTTATTCCTAAACCATTACCTCCAGCTCTCAACTGTTCAATCTCAAGCTTCTGTGCCGCAACTTGTTGAAGAAGTCGTTCAATTGTTTTGGAAGAAGGATCAGTATCATCATTACGTTTAGCACTGACTACAATATTTTTTGCTCTAGCTGCAAATCTCAACGTGCTCAAAGTTTCCACATACGAATAAGCAGTAGTCTGGATAGTACATAATACACTAACAAGGGATTTGCCGGATAACGCGGGTTGTAATAATCGAGTAAGTTTCGAATCTCTGTATGGAACATGACCACTACCACCGCCACCAGAGCTTAATCTAGCAATGACAGTACCTAGAGTTAATAATGATTTATTGATAAAAGCTCCTTCTTTCCTACGTTCAGTTTGAGAAACAGCTCTTTCACTACCAGCCAAATCACATAAATATAAAGTACTCTGGAAATGTGTGCGAGAAGATATATTGGTTGAATCGATTGATATTTGGACTACGGCATGACTTCTTGATGATCGATTATTGAAATCTGTCCCTTCCGTACGACGTAAGGAATCACCTTGAGCTATATAATGAAGAAGCTCTTGTGATGAAGCAACTTGTATTTCTTTGAGGCCTACAGCTTTAACACCCCTTAACATATCATCACGCAACTTTATCGTTTCTTCACCAGTCCCAGCACCACCGTCACTGGCGGCAGCCAGTAAATCATTAAGGCGTTCATTATATATTTCCAAATATCCTAAAGTAACTTTAAAATTCCTCTGATGTGATTGAGAATCTATATGACGGAAAATAGATTCAGCGGCTAATGGAATAATTCCTGGATCATTACGGGATCCTTGCATAGAAAAAGTTTTACCTGATCCAGTCATACCATAAGCAAATACAGTTCCATGAAAACCTTGCATTACTTGTTCTACAAGCGGTTCTACAGAATTCTGATAAATATGAGAATTGGGGATTCCTGGACCATCAAATACATTGTCGAATGTGAAATCACCAATTTCTTTTGCAGAAATTAAACTATTTATCGGGTCAACAATCCAAGACGAAGGCGTCGTTCCTACTCCTACAATAACATCTGATTGAGATATAGCATTTGGTTTCACTCTTATGCTAACTTTAATATTTCCTGTATAAGACATAGAACTAGAACCAGTACTATTACTAATCACTGGTGAGCCAGTATATTGCGACGGAGTTCCAGGTCTTCTTAATGATGGCGTTGGTGATCTTCTAAGAGACATTGAACTTGCAGGTCTTCGAGATAATCTTGGAGTTTGAGGTCTACTTGTTGGAGGACCTGGAGATGCAGATGCTAGAGCCAATGAGCTGAGGCTCATTGTTGATGGAGGCCTTATAGGTCTCTTATGTGGTGAATTTGACATATATAGAGGTATTGAAATGTCCAGCTAAATAATTGGAAACGAAATGAAAAAGGCGAAAAATTCAGGAAAGGTTCAAATGGTGAAACTTGAAATGTTTCGGAAAAGTAAAAAACGTCCAGTGAAGTTGAATGATCATCAAAGTCTGAATATATCGATAATTCGAACGACTTCTATCAACTATGATCCCTCGAATTCAAGATTTAAATCCAACGACCCAATAGTCATATGTACAATCAGAGGAAAATCTTGGAAGATGCTCTTTCATAGAAACTCTTCGTGAAGTATCAATCAACAGACACAAAACTCCACAACCAATTCAATTTCAAATTCGATAAATAAATTAATCCAATCACTTCATAAGTAATACTGCCAATTAAGTTACCAAGAATAATAATCAACTTTAAGTTAATTGTGTCGAGGCACAAAATGTGAGTCGACGACGATTGTTGATGTTTTTCTTAATGCATGAATTGTACGGCTGTGAAGAAAATCAAATGTCGATCTTTTCTCAAATCGCGCGAATCAACAACCGGGTAATACAGCGCGCGCGCGCCCGCATGCATCCCACGCGCGCCTATATCTGCCTCCGGCGGCTGTAGCGTTGCCCCAGACCCCTAACTCTCCAACGCTGGAGATATGCAACGAATAACGGAGAATAGAAGTCTCCCAAGGCCCGGCCCAAGAGCAAACGGCTTAAGAGCTGGGTGGCCCCACCGAGACCAAGGTAACAGTAGTGTATAGGCAGATCTCGAGCATAAGAATTAGGGATTGACCTTAGAGCAGATCCGGGGACAAATACAAGATAATAGATTTTTTTGTATTAATCAATTGACTAAATAGATACATCCTGGAGTAAACGAATAAGAAATAAAATGTTTGGGCGGCCTAGATCTATTTGAATTTTAGAGCGAGAGGTATATTTTCAGGGGTAATTAACCTAACCCATAGAAACCGTGAGGATTACAGTAAGTAAATGTGAAGATTGCAGTATGGTATGTTTAAATGGGTCCAGTGCTAGGTTAGAGAGTATTTTGCAATTGAATGTTATTTAGATGCACTTTGAGAATATCATCGATTATTCTAAGAACAAGTTATTATTTATTGAACAGAACGATACAGTAACTTACATAGTCTAAGTGAGTAAACCTGTACACATTGTAACCGCATAAAGGACTGTAAGATCTGGGAGATGGCCAATTAACGACAGTTCTCATCTGCAAAAACAGGAACTTAATCTAGGCCCATTACCAGCTTAGAGCTGCGCCAATGGACTCATCTACTCGGATGCCTCAACTTTGCTAATTTGCATATTTTTAAATTGACATTAAAACTTCAAGGTTACTTAACTAAAAGTTATTTCCTTCCTTATGTGGCAGAACTTCAACCTCATTTGGCTGGTTATAGTGTAGAACAACCCTAACATCACGCAGAGGCCCGATTCCTTGATTGGGTTAACTCTTCAACGTTAAAAACGGTACAGTGGCAAACTGTATAATAACAGGTTATGTAAATTACTAGTGGCTGGAACTATCGGAACTTAATGGGTTGGGTGGAACTCAAATGGTTTATACCTTGCCCAAACCTAATTCCAGTTCCAGTTGGGGCTATGCTCTGCTAAGCTCCGCCATTGCATGCAAAGAAAGGGGGAGAGTAAAAGGGAGTGACGCGCTTGTCGTACAATCAATTTAAACCCCAACCTTTGTCACGAGTTTCAGAACCAGCCGCGGTAACAGGCAAGTCAACCTAACTAACCGGCCAGACCCATATTGCTGTAGTGACCTCTGCCACTTGAATAATATTCTTCCACTAGGATTGACTGTAGTTTAATAATTAATTACCACATGCACATTGTTGGCACATTACTATGACGCGCCTGCAGCTTGTAGTTAGAGTAAAAGGTACGGTAATTGGTTAACCACCAGTAGTTACACTTGTAGTTAACCACTAGTACTAGCAAAATTGACGTACCACATGCTGTACTGACGGTTCCCAGCCCTACTATCCCCCCTGTCTAAGTATTTATAGGATGTAACGCGCCCTATATAAACATTAACACATCATCATCATCATCATCGTCACACTTTTTTTCTCTTTGATTTCATCTTCTTATCACATAAGATTCAATCAGTGAAATTGATATAAAGTCAACGAACAAACAAGAATATTTCTATAATGGATAAACTTAGAGAGGTAAGAGAGATTATAGGATGGAAAAAGGAGAGAAAGGAAATGGGAAAAATATAGATAGAACAATGAAAATGAGGCAAAATTTGGAGTTTGGATCAGCAGCGAACGATTTTGGTAAAACAATATAAGCAATTGATATTTAATTGTACTAGAGGATTCAGTCTGAAATTGATTTTTTTTGTTGGGCAAATAATCCGCACCCGATCTCGCTCTCTGCAACCCGTGATTAACTAACATTCTTTTGATAGAAATTGAATACACTCAAACTTGAGACTGAATCTGCTCAAGAAAAAGCAGATGAAGCTCATGAAAAGATCAAGGTCTTGGAACAGGATATCTTGCAAAAAGATCAAGAAATTGCTTCATTGACTCATAAGAATACTTTGTTGGAGCAAGAAGTTGAAGGATTGGAATCTAAACTTACTGAAGCCAAAGGAGCAGCAGAAGAAGGTGCCGTTCATGGTACTCAAAATGAATCTCTTACAAAGAAAATTTCTCTATTAGAAGATGAATTGGAAGCCTCTGATAAGAATTTGCGAGAAACAACTGAAAAGTTGCGTCAAACTGATGTTAAAGCTGAACATTTTGAACGTAAAGTGACTTCGGTAGAGGGTGAAAGAGATGAATGGGAGAAGAAGTTTGAAGAATTATCAGAGAAATATTCTGCTGCTAAGGCTGAATTGGAAGAGATCACTCAACAATTAGAGAGTATCTAGCTCTATAAGTTGAGTAGTTTTATAAAGGAGAGGGTTGACAAGGTTGATAGTATTGAGAGAGATGAAAGGGTTGAAAAGGCTGGTATTGTTGAGAGAGATGAGATGTTTGAAAAAGTTGAAAGTATTTCGAAGATTGGCAAGGTTGAAATGATCGCAAATATTGAATTGATTGTTGAAAATTGTGATTCTGATAATTCTGAAAAGTCAGTTATTAATATAGATGATTTCGATGAATTTTGTACCTCTGTTGAATCTTCAATGTTATTATCATCGTCATCATTGTCATCACCATCATCATCACCATCGCTATCTCGATCGACATCACCGATTGGTCCTTCTTCATTAATTGCTACTTCTTCTGCTTCTACTTCTAATAGGTATCATTCCTTTTTCCCCCGTCCTTTCATTATTGTTTTTCTGGTTCTAAGTGTGGTTATAGTTGTTGTTTTAGCATAAAATAAAATAAATTGAGAAATGTTATTCTGCTCTTTTGTCTCTGGAGACTGGGGATATGCCCAAGAGCCCTAGGCTCCCTTAGCTCGAAGTACAGATGGCATTCTTCGACTCTGCTAGCCGTAGCTAGTTGGTTTACGGCATATACCTCCGGCGGCTGATGATGCCCCAGACGCTCAAGCTCGCTAAGCTCGAGGATGTTCACGATGAAACGAGCCGTTGGATTCGTGACCGGAGTAATCCCAAGTTTAATCGGTAGCACTCCACCGTGGACCAGAACAAACGTCTGTTAATGGTTAAGCCGCATATGTGCAGTATGCAAGATTAAAGTTCAATGATCTAAATTTATAGCAATTCAGGTACAACACGGACTGGAGATGGATTTCAGGGACCTTCAAAACAAGAGTTAACATAAACTTGGAATCAAATCACGGTTAGGTATTATCTACTAATCAGATTGTGGTATACAAAGTGATATGGAACCTGTACTACTTTGGTCATATATAACGCCGTTAACGCCGCAGACGGCTTTGATATCACCGAGTGGAGGGCTACTTTATAACTTTAACGGTCGGTCAAGTTAAATCAAATGATTATAATCCTATTTCTTCTAGAAGATCAGATTGTACTGGTCCGACTATTGATTTGTATAATATTTGCAAAGTTCTCATATCGAATTGATGAAAAGAACTTTATTTCCTAGCGTCACTCCATTAACAACGAAATGGTCTCCGAGATCAGTTCGCTCTTACCATCATGATGGAACTACCAACAGCAGTAGGAATATTGGTCCTATTTCCTTATCTGTTTCAACTATCAACTCCAAAGTATTGCCCTCCAGTATTTCAGCATCTCATCGCATAGTAGATTCTAATAATAGTACTACCAAAGTGGGGTTAATATCAAGTTTCCAGATGATGTCGTCAATCGCAAATAGAAACATCTGGGGTATACACTACCGTTATTACCATTCTAATAGGCAATTGTTATCCAGTTTCAGAAATAATCGTAACAGAGGATCAGGCGGTATACTTTCTACTGCCTGGGATGCAGTACCTGCTCCTGTAAAAGCTTTTGGTTGGGTGGCTGGATTAGCAGCAGGGTTTTTCTTCATATCATTACCATTGCTTATTATTGCCGGACCACCAATTGCTCTTGCAACGTGGCTTTATATTAGACGTGTTAGGAGAATAGCTAATGAATTATATTATCAACGATGGAATAATATGGGTTCTTATCATCTTACATTTCAGGATATGCTAGATGGAGCAGCAACTGGTGGCAGCGGAAGAAGAACATCGGCTGGCGGACTTGAAGATGATTTGCTTTCAATAATGATGGGAAATGGAAAACAAAGGCTCGGTGAACCTGAAAGAATAGCTCGAGATCGTGTGCTTGATGCGTTAGAAAATAATGAACAAGGTATTGCTAGTAAATTAAGAGTAAATAGTCGAGATATCGATAATATTGTTTTCACTGGATTAGAAAGTCTACAGCAAGATTTTAGAGCCTCTTCACAGGGTCTTCAAGAAAAAATTGAGATTCGTTCTTTTGGATTAATTGATAAGTCGTCTGGTGATGGACAAAGAATTGCCGATGTTACATTAGTTATTTATAGTCAGGGAAACGACAAGAAGAAAAGAATAAGAATTGAAGTTCAAGGTTCTCGGTATGGTTCTTCAGGTCATATATTTGTACTTGATGGCAGTTCTTCTGCTGGTAATCATCATGATGAAAGCAACAGAAATATTAATTATGAAGATATGATTATAGAGGTTAAAAAGAAAAAACATGATGGTGATAATAATGAAAATAAAAGACGTTGAACAAATAGAGAAAAAAGCAGAATCGTAAATATATGTAGATAGTAACTGAAATATAAATGAGATTAGTCCTGTATCCAGTCTCCCGCTTCGTCTCTTTGGCCGCCGGGCCATACCCCCAGATCCCTAACAAAAGTAAACCGGGGCCTTAATTAGCTTCACAATTCACCGAAGCGGTAAAGCCAGAGGTATCTCTGAAACCCGCTCTCTCGGGCTCGGCGAGAGCTCAGGGCTCTCGGGACTATTCCCCCAGCTTCCGGGGCCAAACCAGGGGGAGCGAGGTACGGGGGAGTAAAAGCCAGCTTCCCGCCTCATCCGCCGCAGGTCGAAGCTGATTCTCGCAGGACGGCCCAGCCAGCCTGGCACTGAGCCTGACCGTGCGGCGTTAATCTAAACCCCAACCTCAACGAGGCTGTATACTGCCATGACCAGAACTCGTTTATTGTTCACTTGTTTATGGATATCCGAAGGTTCTCTATCTATCTCTATCCCTCTCTTATATATATATTTTGAATTTGAAGTTATTAAGGTCGTGTTGAGGTTTGATATATTTCGATCAATTGAAAGTGAGATTGGAGAGAAAACAATGGCGGATGAACAACCAATTGGTAAGTTGGAATTGTTATTAGCGGTGATTTGATGACGTTTGGTTTTGGTTTCATGGAAGCACAGTCTGAACCCGTCAAAACAATGAATGACAGGAGTCTATGAGCTTAGCTTGTTCTCAGTGTGTAATCATCAAAGAGAGTTGTATCAAATGGTTCAAACGGAGAGAGGAGGTTTGCGGGTTTGTCGGAACACAAAGAGTTGTGAGGGGTGGTGTTCTGGGCATGGATATGGAACGAATATTGTTTGGTGTGACTACTCCTACGTTTGTCCTCACACTACTCTTGGTCTGATACACATACCCAAGCCGCCCAAAGCGAATCCATAGATCGGTCGATAATAAACAGATAATCTAACATTTTTTATAGTCCTTGACCAGGGAACTGGATTTGTCAAAATTGGACGTGGAGGAACCAATTTCCCTGATCATACTTTCCCTTCAATTGTAGGCCGACCAATTCTACGATCCGAAGAAAGAGCTGTAGGTGGAGGTGCTGGAAGTGACATTGAAATTAAAGATATTATGTGTGGAGATGAAGCCAGTGCCGCAAGAAGTGCTTTACAGGTTACTTACCCAATGGAAAATGGTATTATCCGCAACTGGGAAGACATGGGACATTTATGGGATTATTCATTTTATGAAAGAATGAAAATTGATCCAAGAGGTCGTAAAATATTACTTACTGAACCTCCTTTGAATCCATTGTCAAATCGAGAAAAAATGGTAGACACAATGTTTGAAAAATATGGATTCAATGGTGTATATGTTGCTATTCAAGCTGTTTTGGCTTTATATGCTCAGGGATTATCATCGGGTGTAGTTGTTGACTCTGGTGATGGTGTTACTCACATTGTCCCTGTTTATGAATCAACTGTTTTAAACCATTTAACTCGTAGACTGGATATTGCTGGTAGAGATATCACACGTAATTTGATTAATCTATTACTTCGAAGAGGGTATGCTTTTAATAGAACGGCTGATTTCGAAACTGTTCGACAAATTAAAGAGAAATATTGTTATGTCAGTTACGATTTGGAGTATGATGACAAGTTATCTAACGAAACTACTGTTCTCATGGAAACTTATGAATTGCCTGATGGTCGTACTATAAAGTTGGGGTCTGAACGATTTCAAGCACCTGAATGTCTGTTCCAACCTCATTTAGTTGATAGTGAACAACCAGGTATTGCTGAATATCTTTTTAACACCATTCAGCAAGCTGATGTTGATGTAAGAACTTCTCTCTACAAGGCTATTGTTTTATCTGGCGGATCTAGTATGTATCCTGGTCTACCTAGTCGACTTGAGAAGGAGCTTAAACAGCTATGGTTAACTCGTGTTCTTAATGGAGATCCTGAGAGATTAAGTAAATTTAAAGTTCGTATTGAAGATCCTCCTCGTCGTCGACATATGGTATTCTTAGGAGGTGCTGTTTTAGCTAATATCATGCATGATAAGGAACACATGTGGATCACAAAGGCTGAATGGGAAGAACAGGGTCCTAGAATTTTAACGAAATTAGGCCCAAGATAAAAGAACACGCCATCCAAAAACTTGTCCACTATATTATATAGCTGCTGCAATTTTATAATGAATAAGCAGATAGAATACATTTTTAGTTAACGTTATTTCTTTTCAAACCTAATGTGCGAAGTGAGACTTTGTGGCGACTTGTGAGTACAGGCCATATATATTAGAATGTAGCGGCAAGCTCGACTCTGTCTCTGACAGATATCGAGCAGGCACGGTTCTGGACACTGCTTTTACAGATATTTTTCATTTATATATATATATACATTTTACTAGAATATTTATGCGAATGCGTTTTTCCCCGTCATATTATTTTAAGTCCTTCTTAGATATACCCGTTAGCTCAGACATATATGAAACGTAATCTAAACCAGTTTCCTGACCAGAATTATTAGTAACTAATGGCATTATATCTTTGAGTTCCTCAATCATAGAATCAGGAATTAATGAATTCTGAAGGTCTAATTCAGTCACGTAAGGCTTGCCATTGGCAATATCCACAAATGATTGATAAACCTGTCCTGAAGTTTGTTGATCCTCAGTTACTTCGACCATAAACCTAATAAATTCTTCAAATGAAACACGAGAATTCCCACCACCAGCAACTATAAAAACTTGATGCATTTCCTCTTCAGAATAAACAAGCCCTAAACTAGCCAATGCTCCAGAAAATTCACTTTCCTGTAAAGAATTCCGTTGACCTTTATCAAAAAATCGAAAAACAGATTCAAATTCTTCAAGCTGTATGGGGGTCAAATTGGTCATACTGCGAGCAACAATCTGATTTTCTATAAAAGCAAGTTTCTTGATAACTGATTGTTTTGCTAATCCCAATTCATATTCAAGCTCATTGTAAGAATAAACAGTATAGTCATTCTCCTCAACATTAGCCTCTAAACATTTCTCATCTAATCGTTTCAATTCCACCAACATTCTATCTAGAGGTTTGAGCTGATCACTTAAATCAGTTATACCTTCTAATTGTTTTTCTAATTCACCTTCCAATTCACTTATTCTCAAAGAGACAGTATCAAGGGATAATGATAATTCATTTGCAGTATCAGCAAAATTCTTACGTAGTTTTTCTTTAATTTCTCTCATTGTATTATTAATTGTTTTTGATCTCAATGCTTCAGCATGAATCAGATCTCTCCATATAAGTTCTAACTCTCCTAATCTTAATCCAGATGGGGGGATATATTCTCGTAAACCATAGGTTGCTAATTTGGTACGGATATTTCCTAATAAAGATGCTAATTCGGATTTTTCAGTTATCCATTCGCGTTTTGTTGTCTTTTTATATTCACTGAAATGACTAGATTGTGATTTAGCGTCACCATAAGAACCAGTAAAAGTTGAAGATATCCAAATATTTTGAATTTTTCTAATTGATTCTATAAGTGATTTCATACGTTTTTCAAAACCATGCTGCATAGTTAAAGCAGAAGCGGTAACATCAATAAATTTTGCTAAACGCCTACCAGCAGTTTCAATTTTATCAAGGGCAGAAAAAGCATGAAACCAATATGCAACATAAGTCATAACTGATCTTTCATCAGGAGAAGTAACATCACAAATATCTTCTACATCAAGTAATTGAGGAATCCCTACTTGTTCAGCAGCTATTTTAAAAGCCAAAGACATATTACCTTTATGATCGGATTTATCTAATTCATCATAATCAATTAAATCAGGTCTATGTCTATCCATTAAGGCCGAGAATGCTAAACCATCAGTCCAAGATGATGAAAAATCCTTTATATTAACTCCTTCATAACCAGCTGTTTTACGTTGACACCATAATAAAAGACCCTCTTTAGCAGATAAACCTTCCTCATTGATTTCAGAAATAGTAAATCTTAGAATTAAAATCCATAATAAACCTAGGATTAATTTCAAATTACCTTCAATAATATCCCCAGCACCAATATTATGGAGTAAAATACCTCTATGTTTAATGAATTCTAAAGCGGTATTAATATTTTCCGCTTTTTGAACATTCAGTTTTGGGTTTGGATTATATCTACCTAATGATTCGTTACCAATTATTTCAAGAAGTTGAATAAGTTTGACACCAGATGAGAAATCTGTTATAAGATCTTTCATTGGAGAGATATCATTAGCCTCGAAATAAGTGTTTGCCCATCTTAGAAAAGCTTTATGCTGAGTTGCAATCCATGCAGGAAGTTGGTTAACCATTCCATTAGTAGTGTTATTTGTGATGCCATTTGTTGATTGTGTTATCATTTCTGATGTATAAGAGGTAGTATATATATGCATAGGGTGATGAAGTGTAGTCAGAATACTTCTAGAAAGAATGACTTGAAAACAAACGAAAGAATGTCCTAAAAAAATCAACTCAGTTATAAGAAATGAGTAGATCACAGATCACAAAAAAGAAGAAATGTATATATATAGTCTCAATATCCAGGTAAAAAATATCTATTATATGTCCAAAGAAGACTCAGACAACGAAAAAAAGATTCCAGCTCTTTTATTCACTTCAATTAAACGAGACAGTGAAGTTAATTCAATCCCCAAAGAATTCAAGATGTTGCACAATTGATATTTTGTTTAGCTTCTTCTGATCCTTATCTCTTGGTCTTGTTCATGTTCTCAAGATCAACAGCAATAAGCGCTTTCTTCAAGAAATCACAATACAATAAATAGACCAAATACAGATCTTTTTCATGTATCAACTATAGAGACTAGAAGAAATAAGACTTAAACAAAATAAACTATCGAAGAACAATGACTAAAACCAACAGAAGAACCTCCTACTGGAAACCAATTTAATTATTCAATTGACAAACAAATCCAATAACTTGCCCGGGAGTATATATACAAATACTTGTTTGTGAATCTAAAAAAATGAAGGTGGCTGGACCTTTAATTATTCAAAACAGTCCGAATATAAGATTACAAAATGAAAGACAGCAAAAGTTAAAGAAGAAGCTCTACAATACTGGCAGGTTAGTTTATACCAGTAGTTTATACCAGTAGTAGTAACTTTTAGATACTGTAAATTGTGCCGAAAAACCTCAGTTAAAGTGCCTAACGCGGTAGTTAACTAACAATAACTTATCCGTAACCAGGGGGCACCAGTGTAAGGCTTATGAGGCTAAGGTTCTAGAAGGCGCGTTATAAATCACTAAAATACGTTAGTTGCTGCGGTATCTTATCTCATATTCTAATCTGGTGCAACAGTTAGTTGAATTCAATAATTTACATTCTATTAAAGAGGGACGGATGCCTATTTTTAAATAAACAAATAACGTTACTACTACTGTAGGACCAACTACGGGCCATAGTGAGAATATTGCTGTGGGATCGAATTGAATTTCATCGAAAGCCACACAGAGGGCAAAAAATAAGTAATCTTCTTGTCCGTTCTTAACAATCAACAATTGATAACTGTTAATATTCCGGTCGAATTTCCTTTGTCATCCTTCTCTTCGGCTACGCTCGAGAGTTGGATTGATCGATTGAAGTAGCCGATCTGCACGCAGATCTCGACTTGTCAACACAGCCTGACTAAGAGATCATTACTATAATGAGCTTGTTCTGAAAGAATCGAGGAATAAATTAACGTTACGACAGTACGTAATACAACGTATATAGCTACAACTTATTTCCATACTAGTAGGTTAACTTTACTCTAAATATATAAATATATACAGACAGATTAGAAATTTAACAATTTAAAAGCTACGTACTTTACTCTGTCAATGTCCGTTTAGATATAATCCAGTAAAGGTTACCATTTGCGGACTTAATTTATAAACGCTAATTAAGGAAATTCTAGATGCGGTTAAAGCTTAACCTAGCTTGGTCGCGTGTAGCGTCAGAGACACAATTTTACGCGTTTAAGGAATATAACCTATATCTGAAACATAAAGCTAGGGAGGACGGACTACTGAATTCTGACTTAAATATTTCTTCAACTAGATTGGTTTATATCTAATCCAGTTTACAGCCGGGCTTATCAACATCAGTTTTGACCCACACACTTGTTTTGCCTTTCGCTTTGCTCTTGTGGGCGGCTTCCAGTGCATAATGCTCCCGTTGTCCTAAAATATTCCATACATATGTACCACGACAGGCGGGCGCTGTCTATTTGAAGGGACGGGTTCCATGTCTCCTGTACGTGTGCCTTCCAAGGGGAGAGACATCTATCAAGACAGATGGCGCTCTGGCAGAGCCAGTTTTAGATCTTGACATCCGTGATGTACAATCGATCATCCTATTAAATTTAAAATGTTTATTGGCACGTGATTATTCGCGCTGGGCGCGCTCACTAGACTTACAATTAAGAATCAAAGGTTCAATAAATCTCCTAGAAAACCGGCCATCCAAATATCAACCTATCCCCACCTTCTCCTACTCATGCTCAGCCTCCAGCGACTGGAACGAAGCTAGAGCTATACGTGGATGTTGTTGTCAGGCCCACTATCAGTCTACTGGAATATGGGAAGCAAGGGTGCGGAGCACACCGGTCGACGAGCGACAGAAGCAAAGTAAGTAATATAACTAAATTATATTACACTACAATGAACGGCAGAATAGACTCATATTTATACTCGAAATGTAACAAATGTTTGCCAGCCTATATTGCTACGATTACAATTCATATTACTAAGATTCCGGAGTCCCGATTCTATATTGTATCTGAATCTCTCACAAACTTGTTGAATCCGATGAAGTGTCAGCCCGATTTATAAGAAAGATTCTCAAGATCTTTCCATTTCTACATCCATTCATCTACCTCTATAATCACAGCCCAGATTTCTGAAGTTCCCCCGGCCGCGTCAAGCGGTGGTGGTGATTATGCATATAAGGGTCTGTTTACTTCGGTCATTTTCAGGCTAATTTTAGTGGTTATACAGAGGCTGACAGATTTTATGCAGCCAACTCAATACAATGGCTTGTCAGAGTTGCATGCCTGACCGGGCTGGCAAACAGGATTAGCCTATTATGGAAAGATCTTATTCGTGCATAAGACTGCATATAAGCGCTGGCCCTGCAGATAGGAGAACTTCTACAAGGCCAGGGCTTCATTGTTGACGATTGATTTATCGAGGTTCGCTTCCGATTGTAAAATGCTATGTACTACTAGGGGTTGTCAGAGCTGCAATGCTGTGTGTGGTTGTCAGAGCTGCAATCCCAGGCTGGCAGCACCACTGAGCCTGGCCTTATGGGGATTAGCCCAGAAACCAGTACTCTGACAACCCCTACCAGGTGATCCAGAGCCGGGCCTATGCGCATCAGGTTCGTTGGGGATTTTTCCGTCAAGAACCTGGGTTTGTTAGAACATATGCTGCTATGTAACATTAGAATTAATTTCACAAATTCACCAAGTTATCCACTTTCATTCCTTAAATATTTGTTTTGATTATAAAGCATTCATACCTCGATTTAGTGCTAGGACCCTAGCGCTCCGAGATTTAGAGACAGAGATTAGTAATATCTCCTCCTATTTACAATGATTGCAAGCGCTTCTTTGCTTTAATTCAGCACGCGCGTTCGAAGAAAACGGGGGTGATATCTGGGACATTAAAGATAAACTGAATCAGATCCTAATTATCCAAATTTGTCTATCGATTGAACAGTATGATGCGATGCCCTCACTAGAGCGACCTATGGCAGCTTCCCTAGGGTAACTCATGATCCAGAATTCCAGGAATGGGTTATAGAACTTCATATGTCCCGTGGATCCTTTATGGAACTCCTTTCGAAAATAAAAGACCATAAGATTTTCCAGAATAATTCTAGGAACGGGCAGATTGGTGTCTGGGATCAGTTAGTCGTATATCTGAGATACATGGTTCAGCCAGGCAGACCAATGGCTCTTCTCTGTGACGATATCGACCTTGGACATGGAACTGTTTATTTAATTATATATAGAGTAGGCACAGCAATCTTGAGTCTTAAAGACCAATATATCAGGTGGCCAAATGAAGATCAACGACGCGAATTATCAGAGATTGGCCATTTTCCGGGACTTATAGGCTATATAGGCGGAACTACTTTTAAATTGAAGCATCGTCCAGTAGGGGCTCAACATAAACTTTTTTTTCCCGTAAGAAAGAATATATCACATCTGGCCAAATTGTTGTTACACATGATGAAAAAATTGTATATATTCAAAGTGGATTTTTTGGATGGTGCCATGATGCAAGGCAGCTTAAAGAAACCCGTCTTTGGAAGAACACCGGCTCTTATTTTTCCCCTGGCCAGTATTTGGTTGCAGATAGGGCCTATCCATTGAGAAAATGGATGATTACTCCTTACAGAGGCGAAAATTAAACCCCAGAACAAGGTTATTTTAATACGAAAATTGTCGATGAACGTATTGTAGTTGAACGTGCAATAGGTCGACTGAAAAAAAGATATCCACTTCTTGATAATCTAAATGTTCGTATTCGACGAAATGATCCTGAAACGAAGAAGGATATAGCCCATATCAATTCTCTAATAACGTGTGGGGTAATTCTCCATAATTTTCTAAATGAATTAAATAACCCAGAGGATATTGAGTTCTTGCAATATAATAATCTTGATGACAATGCAAGGACAGATGAGGGAGATGAGAATGACGAGCAAGAGGATGAAAGAAACGATGTCGACGAATCTCGAGCAGGTCGCGAATGGAGAGATAGTATTGCTAGGAGAATTTATTTATCCTCTCAAGAAGGAAGTTGGGACGTAATGTTATTTACTGTAGAAGAAAGTGATCTTGCACATACGGTGACTTGAACTTAAACCCTTGTTTAGTTGTAGATCTGTGAATGATAAATAAAAATTATTATCAATGTTATCTATTGGCGTACAATAAAATTATTTTAAGTTCTTACATAGAGTGCCTCCTGAGGCCCTCCTCTGAGGTGGAGACAAACGATAAAGAAGTATGGCTAGAACTTCATGTTTGCTGCTCTACAAGATTTACCTAATTTAAAAGAGACTGGAAAAAGCTTGGACCACAATTGACTAAACTTCTCTAAGTTCTCTTTCGAAAAGTCTTAGCTTGAGAGAGAACTAGCTATCAGAAAGTCTATCTGGACTAAACCTGTGATGTTCTCGCAGCGTAGGCTGATATTGTTGGCGAGTATGACGACTTGGCCTCCGTAAGTTTAGAAGCCCCATCTCTTCAAGAAGACGGACAAGTTTTCCAATTAATATTCATGTTGAAAATATTGTGATATACCTATTCGTCATCATTGTGAACCAATGGAGTTGCTGAAATAGGATAATGCTAGCTTGACTTATCGATATCATCAATTTATTTTACCCCTGGATGTGATCTACCAGATCCTGGCGATTTCGCTTCGTCTGCGGCTTCTGATCAATCATGTGATTAAACCACTCAAAATTAAATAATCGTATGAAATGAAATTTCCGGGGTCTGCTATAATCTCCTGATTTATATTCCTTCTTGTCATGTTGATAATATTTCATAATTTGGTTTTTTAGTTCTTTTTTCTCATTGATATATTCAATCTATAATAATGGAATCTACACTCTCTCCCAGTCCTGATTATGAGGAGCCTTTAACTTCAACAGTTCGTCCTAATACTATGGCTATCATAACTGTTCGAGTAATTAAATCGTTCCCATACCGAACTGTCAAAAATCATGTTTTCAAGGACCTCGATTTAACAACAACAACAGCTAAGGATCTCCTCGATAAAATAAAGCAAAGTATGTCTAGATAATATTTCGGTGCCATTTAGCTCGGAAATGCATCTGATGGGACGCTATCCCAGTTGGTATCTCGAGTGTGCAAATAAATATGGGGTAGAAAGCACCTTCCAGAGGCAGTCATTGTATGCCATTCGTTTATCAAAGTGGTTAGAATTTAAAACTAACAATTAGCAATTAAAACCGATTCAAGTCTTAAAGCATACAGAACAATTAACTTTGATACTATTAAAATATATACAAAGGCTCATGGGTCTAAGACAATGAATTTAGTTGTTAACCTTGATCACGACGATGATTGGGTTTTAGATTTGAGTGATGAGACAAAGACATTAGAACATTATGGAATTGAGAATGAGACAGAATTGTCTGTATACAATAAAGAGGCATATGAAGAGTTCAAGCGAAATCCTGAAGAAAAGTGGTAGGCAATTGACTTAAGCTGATTCAGCAGACAGGATAGCTCGAGTTTTTATCATTGGAATAAAGGTAAATTGACAATGCTGATATATTTATAAAAATAGTCAATTTTTGAAGTTCGTTTTTATATCGCGAACACAAAGTAACAGATTTTTGATCTGAAATCTGAATTACTAACCTAGGTGACTTGTGAATCTGGAGTAAACAAAGTTCTGGTTTGGGATTTTGAATTTACTCACATGGTTGCTTGTGAATAATATTATCGGGCTCTGCCTCTTGGATTTAGACCTGTTCGATCATTGAGAATTACACATTTGATCAGTGATCTGTAAATACTCACAATGCATTGTGGTCAGTCCCTTGATACCTTAATACGCTATTAACTTGAATAATGGAGGGGACGATATTCTCGTACCAACATCTAGATAATAAATGACTTGTTATTGGAGGTTTTTTCGGGCTTCTGTCCAAGGTCCGGCTTCGAGCGAAGCGAGAACTAAGGGCCTGGGGCTACGCCCCAGCCGCCGGAGGCGAAATGGGCACATGGCAAATTAGATTGTGATTGATTTTTTGTCTTCTACACATTCTTTCTACATAGCTTAAAAAGGTGCTGTTATATAACTACTACTGCGTGGTATCTTCCATTGTAGTATCTTCGTCGTCATTACGTGGTTCATCACCTGCACCCGACACATCTTGAGTCGTAGCTGATTCATCAGCAACCTGGGGATCTGCAACATCAGTAGTAGTATCTGGTTGCTGTTGAACTTCTTGAGTCGTAATCGGATGACTGGTTCTTGATACGGAGTCTAACTTATCCAACCATGGAATAACCTCATCATCATCGATCAATTTAAAAGGAGTATCAAGGCCTACGACAGCAATTGAGGTGTTCTTCGAATTCAACTCCTTGTCCTGCGCTAAAGTATCTCTTAATGCGTTTAATCCATGAACAACCAATTCCTCTAAGGATGAATCAGCGAATTGCTCGAAGTTTCTCTCCAAATATGTTCTTGCTGCTTGAGAACGGGCACCAATAGCAGTTCCCACATATTCCAACACTGAACCACTTGGCAAAAATTCGTACAAATGAGGACCAGTTTCGTCAAAACCAGCAATTATTAATCCTACACCATAAGGTCTACGTCCATATTGTTGAGTATTTGATTGTGCCTTATCGGCAATAGCATATACGGCTCTAGATACAGCCAAAGGACGATTATAGATCAATTTAGCTGTCAACGATTGAGACCGAAGGAAATTTGATAAAATACGAGCATCTGGTGCTAATCCAGCTAAAGCAACACCAAGATGATTATCAATTCGAATTAATTTTTTTTGATATGATCCAAGATCTTCTGCATTTCGCTGAGAAAGAGATTAGTAAACAAGAAGGTAAAAAAAGGTGATCTCCGAAATCTAAAGATCCGATCCTACTATGATAGTGAGATCAACTGCCCAGAATATAGGCTAAGCAAGCGCGGAACAGTCCACGGTGCTCAGCGAGGTAGGTTGCACTACATTTTTCCACTGGAAAATCTCGGAATCCGTAGTTGTAATATTTACCTTTAAAGCCACTAGAATAGCATGAGTTTTAGATACCAATCCGACAGCGGCAGAACCTTGTTTGATAGCCTCAAGGGCATATTCAACTTGAAACAACCGTCCCGTAGGGGAGTATGTTACAGAATCGTTATCGTATGAATTTCGAAACTATTAAAAGGGTTAGCAAGATGCATTTGTCTCTCTACCACTCGAAAATGGTTCAACACGAAGCCCACATTATTATTATATTGTTAATTGACGATTGAAAATTGACAATTGATCATTTAAATATTTAAACAAGACAATGACCCATCAATCGTGAACAATTGACTATATTTTGAAGTATTAATAATATCATAAGAATATCCGCCACTGGATTAGAAAGGATGTAAAATATATATCAAACGGAATTATTAAAAACTCAAACAAACTAATATTGACAATAGATAGATCCCATATCTGATTCCAAGAGACATTTGCCAGTTTTGGAGTTTAATACGAATTCAACGGATGATGATTTCAGATTAGAATTCATCCAATCTCATCTTCTCACATCGAGTACCACGACCACAAAACGAACGAGGGTCAATCTATTTCCCGATGAATCAACTTTCAACATCTATCAAACTTACCATATTTCTATCACTATATTCTTCTATTTATCAATTCAATCTCGAAATAACTTGAACTTCGAATCAAATATAAATATTAGTTATGATGAGAAGGTTGTGTGAATTGAATCTCGATGCTGAGGGTGGGTATGTGCCACTGAAAGTTCAAGCGTATGCAAGCTAAGTGTTACCCTCTCTTGTTCATTTCAAAAACCAACAACTTATTTAATATGTATAATTTATTGACTATTTTACGTAAGGTGACAAACTAACAGACACCGACACGTAGCAGGGGAATTCATGCCAGGTGGCTGAAGTGGCCAGGTGGGTATATATCAAAATCAACCGATTCGAACCGAACACGATAGAGATTCGAGTTTGATTCCGACGCGAGAGATTCGGAGAGAAGAGGATCGGCCCGCGGCAGAGCAGTAGTTGGCGGAAGCAAATAGCCTTGTGTGATACCATCTCATGTACACTAATCAAACACACGCGGCTGAAAAATATATTTCTGGCTACTGGTTTGGGATGTAAGCACTCCGGGATAAATTAACTGATAAAGGCAGATTGAAGAAGAACTGGAATCCAACTTATCCAAGTAGTAACTATGACATGTCAGGGATTTATGCTGACGTCAGCCTGACGAATTGGAGTAATTCAAATTACCTAAGAATAGAGAGAATGTTGGAGGAGTAGGGCTATAACTCTAGCATCCCGACGCTTTTGTGGCTGCCCTATGTAGAGAGGATATCAATCTACTTACTACTAAATTGTTAAGATATAAACTACTTAATCTATAATCTATAATATCTTGTATGGCAAACATTATTGAGTTAATTAACTTAAACCCTGATCAAAGTTAATGTTACTCGTACAACGTAACTTACATCTACATATGCATATGCATGCAATTATTAGCTAACTTTTAACCGTTAGTTCAATGCATGCAAGATAAGTTAGATGACCTCGTTATATTTCTTTGTCAAAATATCGGATCATGAACATCCAACTTAACTTATATCCAGGGGCGAAATCATAGCAAATCTGTTTTGTTATATTTTCAACTTATTAAATTCTAAAACAAAAAACTTGGACAAATTAACAATTCTAACGAAACCGAGCTGATAGTATTACATTAGCAGATCAGATCATTTGTTAATGTCTCATCTGGGCAACATTCATGCCCATGATATCTATCATAAGGTAGTTGATCATTTGAATCCCCATCCTAAGCATGCTGAATCTTCTTCAGTGGAACCACCAACTCCTGGTTCTTCTTCCCCAATTGATAAACTACCAACAGAAGTATTTAATAGAATATTTCATTATTTAGACTTGGAGTCAATCCTGTCCCTTCGACACATTTCAAAATCTTGGAATAATAGAATTATAGCTTCTGATGATTTCCTCGAATTTTCTAGACCGTTCAACAAAATTCAAAACAGAGATAGAACAAAATCAATTGTTATAACTCTAGAATCGCAACAAAAGCACCTGTTCAGGATTTTATCTAGAAAGCATGGTACCGCCTTCCATGATTTAACTGAAATTACCATTTCTTTGTACCAATCATCACGTATCAATAAACTCGCTCTACTCCCCAATCTGGAGAGATTGACTCTGAAACTTCCTGAATGGAGTACGAGACAGCATGAAGATCTTCATCATCATAAAGTAGACGTCCAAAGTTGGCAATTTCCAAAATTAAACTCTCTTAGGATTTATCTCAAGCTTTTTGCTGGTAAAACTATTGACGAAATACCAGAACGATTTCTTCAATTTGTGAATAATTTAATCACTCATTCCCCACAACTTAGAAACTTGGTGCTTGATTATGACGTTTTCGTAAATGAGAACAGAATAGAATATGATAGAAATAATAAGGAAATATTGGATTTGATCGGCGATGGCAATTTGGAGTCATTGGACTTGGATGATGGCAATTTAGAATCGGAGAAAACAATACAGGAATCTGTTGTCATGAAACAGAAAATCGTTCAACAAATAAATGAAATTATTAAAGATGATCTAGAAACTCTATCTATTTGCATTGATCATGGACATCCTAATTCTCGTATGAATATAAGGGGAAGAGGAAAAATGTCTACAGTTCCAAATTTGTCTAGTGAAAATCTTAGGCGATTATTCATCGCTGGTTTTATAGATGTAGAATTTGCTCAGCGACAAATATCAGGAGGGAAATCATTTTCCGGTATCCCGAATATAGAACATTTTGGATATTCTGGTAGCGATTGTTTAGGTGTAATGAGAATATATAGCATTGGTTCTAAAATTCAACAACTTAATTTGCGTAAAATATTGAGTCACCATAAGCATTCCACTGGTGAGGATACAACTTATTTTGAGACGGAATTGGAAAATATTTGTCTCAGATGTCCCAATCTTGAAGATCTCACTGTTAAAGATATATATGTGTCCAATCCATGGATTGCAAAGCTTGGGAATGAGATATGTAAGAATCTGACTATAATTGATTTCAGTTACTTCAGCGAACAGTCAGTAGACGAACTAATCAATGCAGGAAATATTCGAACCATCTATATTAATAAGGACTGTGATCTAGCCGATTTTCTCTCTCAGAATGGATTGCAAGTTTTCACAAGATCAAGAGGACCTGTGACAACTGTGCCACAGAATAAGAATTGGGAAATCCGATGGACAGATCAAAGTTATGGATACTTTACATAGATATATATATGAGTGTAGCAGAGAATACAAAAGTAAGAAAGATAATGTTTCAAAGAGCCCTCTCATGTACCCTAAGACTTCCCAGCGGAAGAAGCTCCCTCTCCTTCACGCCTCTCGCATCGTTCGACCAAAAGGAACACCGAAATAATTCAGGGGGATCTGATACCGACTTAACTCGATAAGATAGATATTTTATCGAGACAACTAGGTAAATGTTTCACTATATTAATATTTCCGAGATACCAATATCACTATATCAGGAGATACATATTGGCGGCTTAAAATGCGGCGCGCAGTTACAGGAAGCTGTGACGTGCGTGAGGCGCATAAGATATACGCGGCTGAATTTGTTGCCGTCCCTTCGATATCGAATTGGAGCTTCTGTATCTCACACTCATTCTGCTCTCCAGTTTGTTCTCAATTCACCATTATCAGATTGAACCTTTGCTGGTAGTGGTATTGATCTATATAGACTTAATTGACTAATTGGCCTGCTGTATACATCCAACTTCTTCTAGACATTGGACTAGAGTCAGAGTTATATGATATAAACAACATTTTTTGTTCAGTACCAGTTAATAATAAAGTCATCATCACCAAATGGCTCTTCCAGCTGTAAGCCCTCTATACAAGATAATATCATTATCCAGTGTACTGGCTGTAGGATTTCTTCTCATCATCTTATCATGTGCTCTGTGGGATAACTGGCTCCCTTTAACTGTTGGTAAGTACTTCTTCAAACTATTGTTGTGTTGCTCCAATATCTGCTGGACACAATACTATTTGCTATACTTGGTGTGTTCTTGTTTAAGGATAATCGATAACATATGTGGGACGAAAGTCGCCCCTCCCATAACAGCACTCTTAAGCTCGAGATAAGCCTGGGTATCTAGCGCTATGTCCCAGCCACACGAGGTAGGCGAGGGGGTGGGTTCCTTGTCTCTGGCGAGTCATGTCTTGATGGATTAACTCCGAGGCTATCGGCGTTGTACATCTGGTTGTTGAAGGAGAGTCTATCCTTCTCTTGAAAGTGCATTCGATTCGCAACTTGGGACTGCTGATCATGCTCAGTGAGGGGACATGAGTAAAACTTGTTTCGGAAAGATTCCACGGTGCCAAGTCATACAAGCGTAACTAACCTACAGTGGCCATGTTCTTATTGGCACCTCTACCTAATGCTCTTTGCAGTCAGTGGTCTGGCTCGGAGGACTTTATGAGTGAGTCGGGAAATACGGTAGTTGATTTTGGTAGATTTGCCACTGGATTTTTAGTTTTCAGTGGATTAGCATTGCCTGTAGTATTCGCTCATAATCATATGATTGGCATTGCAGCAATGATTATGTCTTTATCTGGTGGTTTGTTAGTTTATACTACCATTGTTACTTTTGGGGCATTTTTTCATGAGTCAGAGGAGTTTTAAATGGAATGATGAGACGGCAGCAGATATACTAATAATGTCCGTCGTGCAGGGGTATTTTACCCGAACAGAAGGCAGAGGAAACAAAGAAGAAAAGGAGGTGGATGAGGTGAAAGACGATTAGGAAGAAGAGAAGGAGGAGATCACATTATAAACGTATCATCATTCTGAATGTATATCTTTTTGTTTTAATTATTATATTATTTTTTTAAAGTAGCCGTTGTTGTTAATTTTCGTATACTATTCATTAGCGTTTATGTTTTCATTTTTTGCGTTTGACTGGATTAGTGATTGCGTGTGAGAGATTATTTGACCTTGGGTGGACTGACACATGTCAAGAAGTTGGCGGGCTGGAATGATTGTTCCGCTATGTGTCCCGGCCACCGCAGGAATGATATCCACTGGCCATTAGCTTTCCGTAGCGAAACCAGAGTTACCGGAGTCCTCGTTCTCTCATTCGCCCCGGGTGAGTTTTCAATCGATGTTAGAAACGTGTTCAGCGTAGTCATGTTAGTAATAGAGCTGGCCTCGAACTCCAGAGGCAGATATCAGAGATATGGAAGTGCCCCCAGTAACCGATACATTAACTTCGGGGCTAGTTCTCTAGTTGATAGTCATGCCCGGTCAAAAGCCTGTAGCAATTACTGAAAACGTAGTTTGAGTAAGAGAATCTCAAAGAGAATCTGAAACTCTGTTCTTGGATTGTAGGAACCGCTAAAAGTTGGAATGTAGTAAATTATACAAATTGTTTTCAATCTCTTAAGCATCAGACGTAGTTTTCATAGAATTACATATTTTAAACTTTTGGTTCAACAGAGGTTTTTGGCATAATTAACAAACCGGGTCTAGTAGATTTAAGAGGAATTTTGAATGATATTTGGATCAAGTTTACCACCAATAACGCGTTCCATCAAGGCTAGATGTTCAAGATTATCATGAGTATGGAAAAGAGCTTCTCGAGTAAATGATACTACCAATATACAGCCAACTGACCAGATATCACAAAGAAAAGACAAACCGATAACTAAAATTATTTTAGGAGCTCTATAATGACGAATCTCTTGTTAATCAGACTTAGAGATATAAGAAATTAAAAAATGAAATCTGTCATGTATTCATGTATTA
Source organism: Sugiyamaella paludigena (assembly GCA_030579875.1). Lineage (NCBI taxonomy): Eukaryota > Fungi > Ascomycota > Dipodascomycetes > Dipodascales > Trichomonascaceae > Sugiyamaella > Sugiyamaella paludigena. The sequence continues at coordinate 526,645 of JAKTRU010000002.1, read as the reverse complement.
TTACAAAATCTAATAAATTAATATGTACCATCGACGCCTGACAAATCGATGTGCTTGGTTGAAAAGAAAATACGAATAATTTTATGTTATTTATAATCTCGGTTACTTTGAAGGGATATCACAAGTAGGGATACTAGGTAAAGAAGGAAGGTTGAAAACACTAGCAAGAGACCCTAGAATTCCAGTCAATGAATCAAGAATTCCCCCAACTAACTCGACACCAGAACAAGGTAAATTCCATTGAGTGATCAAACTGAGGACCAGGTCGACGATGCTAATTAGATCACTTTGTAAAGTACTAGTAAGATCATAAGTAGAAATGGCAGGGGTCTGTTCAGTCAGCTCTTGGATATTGGAAAGAATACCTGGAAGAGCATTAGTAAGAGCTGATGAAATCGCAGCCACATCACAATCGGTCACATCGCCAGCCTGTTCAAGAGAAGATGTAAGATTTTGCAGGCCGTTGAGAAGTTGACCGGCAACGTTATCAAGGGTAGAACCAAGAGAAGAAGGGTCTGAAGGTAAAGTTTGAAGTTCCCCAATAAGACCTTGGACGGTACCACTTAGATCATTAACAGCATCAACGGCAGAGGCTGCAGCTCCTGTAAGAGAACCACAGGTCTGGGCAGCAGCTAGAGAAATGCCAGTAGTAAAGTAGAAAAGTTTAGTGAAGTTAACCATATTGAAAGTTATCAAGTTATTTAAGAATAGCAAGTTTTAATGAGTTAGTGAATGAATGAAATAGATATTAATATTGATTGTAATGAGAAAATATTAAAAGATTTATAAATTGATGGAATCTAACATCTCCTTATATAGTTTTTCAATGAACTACAATGCATCAAGAATGACAACGGAGCACGCTACCGGAGATTTAACAATACTCAAAGGTAATATTACCTATAAAATGCATCTTAAAATATGCCAAAAATGTACAATAAAACCATGGTTAGACGAGGAACCAGCTGTTATCGAATACTGTGTTAGCCTGCCTCTATTGAGCGACCCTATCATTCACAATCCGAAGAGAGAAAAGATCGAATCCTAATACATTGAAGTTTCTTCCAAAAATAAATGATCAGCACACACTCCACCTAGGTTCGTTCTTCTCGTTAGTAATTTAGAAAAGAGATCCCGTCTGATTTTATCTTTTACAATCTACCCCTGATGCAGGTCCATGCACATTCCCACGATCGGTGTCTGATCGATCTCCGCTCATCCTTTCAAGCCTCCTGCATGAAATTGACTGGTTACAATTTACCAGCTTGTACCTGATACACTACGTCGATCATAAGCAGGGGAGAAGCCTACGATCTGCGCGCCTAAAGTTTAGGAACGATCTTTAATTTAAAATTAAATTGAATTCCGCCGAAAGAGCGATCGCGAACATTCTTTATGTTAGATTAATGGAAAATAGCTGGGACTCTAATGCCAGATTAATTGAAAACGCTAAAAAACATCTGGCTAATTTAACTTGATCATTGACTGATCGATCAGTATCTGAAACATCTCGTCTCAATTACGCCAAAATTTACTAAGTGTTATTAAGCATGTTTAATATTTACGATTTTCCCGATCTTAATTTAACAGATGTAAGGGGAAAACAAGGGGTGCAGAATATACGGTGACATTACGTTACATTAATTATGTCTCCAGCGAATGAACCGAGCTCTCAGACTACGGCTAATGCATGCATCCTCAATAAGATGGCATTTAAATGGTTAAATGCAGCCTGTTCCTGTTCACATTATGTAGGAAGGTGTCTCTGCGTCATATTGAGCCAATTATGCTGTACTATCTACTCATTCTCCCATGAAATCTAATCATGAGTTCTGCATTTATAATAGAAGTCGAAAGAAGTAATGGAATAACACTTACGCCTATCCATCACCGTGAAAGGAAAAGAGAAACAGCTGCTGGTATTAACACTTCGAAAAGATTGTATCGGCAAGGGGCTCAAATAGAATGAATATTTTCGGGATGCTTCCCATGAATACCCCTGTAACGTTGGTAGAACTTCTTTTATGGGATGAGAATGTACTAATATCCAACAACAAATTCGTTCTAGTTAAACTTTTACTGGTAATTCATTACAATTTCAAAATTGGTAATGGTGGATAATTCTTAATAACAAGGAAGAAGCTTGAATATAAGCAGAAAAATTGTAGAAAGAGTTGCAGAAGAGCGAAAGCGCTGACACTTAGGACTAATCAGAATGGGTTAGTAAAATGTAATTCCAGATCATATAGATCTGATGGTAAATTATGATGATCGTATTCGATTCCACTCGGGCGTTCATATGCATGAGCAGAAGAAGGCGAAGATTAACGCTAATTACACCTGTGAGTTTCGACGACAAGCAACACATCGTGGTTCGCGTCGCATATTAGTGTAGGCATCGTTGTAGGACCTATCATAGAAGGCAAGCTAACCTTCTCCTTTAATTGCTTTGCATTAATACTTATATGTGACCTTGGAACCGATCGATGGGAATCGCCTACGACATCTTCAAACACATGCCAATGCATTAAGTTGAAAATAACCCATTATTGAAGACGGGATCAGTAGAGCACGATTGGATAAAGAAATGTTTTTCTACGATATAAATTCCAATTTAAATACAAACAAGGAAGAGACATAAGATACACTAGACTACCCAATTAGATACCAAAACAAATATTCACACAACTACAAGCTTTAAAATTTGTAATATATAATAGTTTAAAATCAATCATGCTTTGACACTGCTATGTCTTGACTAGAAGAGGATGACATATTCTTTTCACCTGTGGCAACAACCTCTGTTCCTACTTTATTGGCAGAGGATAGAACTCCATCAATTGCAACGATAGAGGATGAACTCACCTTCTCTGTCATGCCGAAAAATGCCTTCACGACCTTGACAATTGATCTCCAACCTTGAAATATGGGCAATAAAGTAATCGTAATTGCTGCAAAAAATGCCCAGAGAAAAGCTACCACAATCCAACCGACAAAGAACCTCTTACTAAATATGTATTTAGATCCAAATAAAGGCATTGGGAATAGAATGACATAGAAAAGGAGAAAAAAGACACTGATAGCAATTCCCATATTTCTGGTTCGTTTCATCTTCTTATCATATTTAACTTCGTTCTCCTCATCCACCCCAACTGTATCATCTCCTAATTCTGAGCGACTACTAGTTTCCTCTTCAACGGTGATAGTAGTAACCTCAAGTCCATGTTCCTTATCAAACTTGCGATCATCAACTTGTCTTATTTCTTTGAACTTTCCAAAATCAAAATTATCAGGCTTAATATAGGTTATAATTGGAACTAGGATCAGGGGAATTCCAATGGCACAAATATTACCTGCAGCAAGTGCTTCGTTGGTTGATAAAGTTGTTAAATTAATTGTTCCGGATTGATGATGAGTGACACCCAACCAAATCCCGATGGAGGCCAGAGAACTTACTGTAGTTCCAAAAATGAATGCCCACTTGGACATATGTTTCCAAAACAAAGTTCCGGCCATTGGAACTACACAGACATCAACTACTATACCACTAACTGTAGTAATGAAAGAAACATCAAATCCAGCGTGAGCAAGACCAATAGCCAATCCTATTGTGAACACTCCAAAAATAACCACGGCAATATGCCCAACCTTTACTAGCTTTTTACCATCGGCACTTTTGTCAAAATACGCCTGATAAACGTCATAAGTTAACAATGCTGATACTGCCACCGTTTCACTACTGAAGGCAGCTGTAACAGCCATAAATACCATTAAAATAACTGCTGCTGCCCCTGAACTACCTAGAAGAGTAATTGCACCAAAAGGTAATACTAGACCTGCACCTACTTGCTCGGCAGACATTCTTTCAGGGTATGTTACAAATGAAGGGAGATGCTCAGCACCTGCGCAGACTAAGCCAAGAGTGGTGGCAAGACAAAATGGGATCGTGAACCATGCTATACCACCTAGAACATAGCCACCCAAAGCTGATTCTGGATGAGAAGCTATTGCTTTTTGAAACAATTGAGAGTCTACCGAAGCAGCCCATCCGGCACCGAAAAGAACCAATCCAAATAATCCTCCTTGATTTGAATTAAAGGTCAAATATGAACCTTGCTCGTTACCCGCAATTGGATGAAGCTGCCCAGCCGTTGTAAGAAGTTCCCATAATTTTCCTGGACTTCCTACAATGTCGCTGGTAACGAAGGCAGAAAACATAAACATAAGCATCAATACATATAAGATGACAGTATGTGTCCAATCAGTTAAGAATGTTGCCTTAATACCACCCATTAGAGTGTAAGCAATTACTCCTATCGGAAACAATGCGATAGCTGCGTCTCTGTTAATACCAGTCAAAGCGTTTACAATCGAACTTCCATTGATTAGCAGATTTGCGGAGTATGTAATTTGCTGGATCAAACTATAGGAGCACATCAGAATATGGGTTGTTTTACCATATCTATGTCGAACCAATTCTTGGAAGGTATGAGCATTTGGTGCAAGACGCTTCAGCTCGATACTGGCGGTCGCGAATAAAATGATCTGAACACAAGCGTAAGCTCCATAAAAATAAGGGGCACTTATTCCCCACGAGTAGGCTGATGTTGCCGAAAGTAACAGTGTTGATCCTATTGTCCAAGAAGATACTACAGCAGAAGCGATTAGTCCAGCATGGATACTTCTCTTTGCTGTCATCATCATTTCTGAATCTTGCACTTCTCCCATATATTTTGACAATGCCCACGATATGACAACCATAACGATTGCAAAGGCAGCACCAAGTCCCACAACGATACCATAGCCCATTGCTGGACCAAAAACTGGTAGTTCTACAGCCATTTTTAATGATTACCAGTGTGCTCAGCAATAAAACAAACAACTTATAGTGAAGCTTTATATTCATATTTTTAGAAAACGATTGCGACAACGCATCTTATATATCTAATCTGTTGTCTACGTTTTTTTCAGCAATTGCCGTCTTTCATCAAGAACAACTGATAGCTGATCAAGATAAGGATTTAAAGAGAGGGATAATTATTTGAAATGCTTCCTAGCTCGGAATTTGATCAACTTTCATACATGATTATCCTTAGAATATCTCAATAAATAGCCAATCTATCACCGCATTCTGCATCAGCAATGACCACTACAGCCAACTCATAGTCACTGCCTCCTTCGATTCGTATTTCCGATAATAATATATGCCCGATAATTTCTCATGAACTTGGCCCTGATTTCGTATGGGTCGATCCATAGACTGAATCAGGGATGACATATATGCACTTTCTATAATTAGAAAGATGATCTGAAGATCGTTGCATTTAGATAACGATTAAACGATCGCAATATGCATGAAGATAAGATAGACTATAGATTTGGTGTCTTGAATTTAGCCGCCTAGTGAGTTAATTACGGGAAGCGAGTTCCTACAGCAAACAGATAAGGTTAAAATGTTAATATCTTGAGATGAACAACCATATTGAGGCGATATAATAAGATATTATATATATTTTACCGCCGAATCACCATGTTGTTATTATCCGGCGGACTGTAATCTTCCTAACGGAGATGTTTACATGGACCCTGATATCCATGGGAAATTGTTTAATCAGAACCTGGAAAGAGGCCACGGAGGGAAAAAGCTATGAGTGAATGTTGAAAGAGAGAATAGAACTCTGGGAAAACATCTACAGATATATATTCCAGAGAAAGAGTAGTCGATCATCTTCATTTCATCTAAAAATGATCTAATAATAATTGGAAGAGTGGCAGCATAAATAATACATATGGATTAATGTTATTTGCCATGTCTTGTCACTCACATTGCTTATTTAATACCATTGTGATATCTGATAAAAGCACGGTAAGACCAGTGAACTTGGCGGTTATTATTACGATAATGCTATAACCGTCCGTTCATATAGGATAATATTTCATTTCTAATTGTCCTCTGCTCTGTTCGAGTTACTCGCGCCATCTTTATCGGGCCATCATGAACTCCTAGTCTCTATCGGGCTGAACCGATAGCGGAGCGAATTCCGCTATTCTCTGGCCAGGTTAGAAATCAGCCTATTTACCAAATGACTAGCTTCAAAAATTTATCACGAGAACTTGAAACTCCAAAAGAAGAGCAAATAAGCTCGCCCCTGATGCTATCGTACGGGAAGAATTTCTTTTTATTTCGTTTCGTTAATTTTTAATAGTTATCACTGAAACCGAGATAAGATACATAAAAGTACACACAAGATAGCTCACAGATTAGGGTTTATACTGGTTGCAGAACTGCATGCATATTTTCAAATCTCAGGAACAAAACGCATGAACATGTGGCTTATCCGAACCCCCACCAGAGCAGGGCGCCAAATTTAGTTACGAAAATATTCAAAATTTCAAAACTTTTCACGAGAAGTTCAGTACTATTGCTGCTGTAAATGGTGACAAACTAGTAGGATCCATGATGGAATAATTTTAGCGTATGAATTGATCTAGTCGGCGGCAAAAATGCCAGAATATTCTTAGAGTCCTTATCTAGCTAACTAATTAGTAGACATGTGATAAATTGTGTTCGGCATTACTTCGGCGTGGAAAAGCTACAAATCCGATGACTGCTGGATGTTATCATTAACGTTACGATTATTGCATTAGCCGCCGAGAACAGTCGCTTCGATTGAGTCGACCATCACAGCTATTCACTTTACTGAAATGCGTTAAGCTACACCATCACTGTGGAGAGTTCTATGCAGCTCACAAACGGGCTATAGTTAAAACTCATATAATGACGATGATTAACCGATTATAACTCGAGTACATAGGGGTATTCGCATTCGAACGAAGGGCGAAGGGTGGCAATTCTCAGGAGGGTGAGCCAGGCTGGTAGAGTAGCTGTCAGATTGGAACAGTACTAGTGGCGATATAACTCCACATTTATGCTCATGATAGAGTGGTATATTCACTAATCCGATTTTAAACATATTCTCTTAAAAGTTACATACGGCACAGATAGATATTAGGTCCCTTCCCGAAGTCACGTTAGATCCCTTCCCGAAATCACCATTGGAGCGCCTATATATCTGTCTACATATCATATTGGTATTCAAATAATTGTCAACATATCGCAACAAAAGCTATCAGCCAGACATCAACATATCTATTTCCCATTACTTCACATATACGTAGTGTATATGCGGATTCTATGCCCCGTTTGTCTGTTATTCCCCCGGATCTAAAGTGGTTAAGGGTTACGATGACGTTGCCGCACGATGTAACGTTATATTATTTCCTGCATAAAAGATCTCTCTTCCTTCACCTTAAAGGTGGTGGTGGCAAACATTTCTTTCTCTTCAATTTCTTAAGAACATTTGATTCTTGAATTGGTTTCTGAATTGTTTCTTGAATCGATTATTAATTGGTTGTGAATTGCAGACTGATACTTCATTGATTGTGAATTAATTCTTGATTGATTGTGAATTGACTGCGAGTTGACTGTGAATTCATTGATTGCTTCTTTAATTGCGAATTTTGATAATTGGCTTGAATTGATTGATCACTTGTTAATTATAACCACACAAACAATGTCTAAATCAAATGGAGATAAAATCGAAAACAGTGTCAACAAGAATGATAGAGATGACCCGTTAAATAAACCTTGGTCTGATTTGTCGGAATCTTTTGATGATATATTGGATTTCACAGATCGAACCGTGGGTAAATTGTCGAATCTATTTAATGGCTATCATGATAGATTCCATGATAAATTTAGAGAGTCAATTGATGAGAAATGGCCTAATGGAACTACTTCTCAATGGCCTGGATCATCATTTTGGATTAGTCGTGGTGAAAGTGGAACTGATATTGATGACGATGGAAATAATAAATCCAATGATAAGGATTCATCGTCATCGTCATCCAATCATTGTCATCGTCACTGGGGCCATTATGGAGGAAGAGGAGAGGGACAGAGACGCCATGAACGAATGTGGGCTTATCCAGTTCCTTCAATGCGTCAGTATGATAGGTGTAGGGAAAATAATGGAATATCTGCTTGGTCTCGTGATGGTGTTTGGAGATGCTTATTCCCTGATGCCAATGTGGATTATGATATCACAAAGTCAATTGACGTTGATGGGAAATCGTTATCATCGCCTAGTACTCCATTGGAAGATAGACAATGGTTTAGCGATTACAGCATTTATCTTGATTGGCGTCGAGCAATGAGGAAAGCTGAAGCTGCCAAACGAGATGAAGAATGGCGAAGAATAACAGAACAACGAGAACAACGAGAAAAAGAAAAAGAACAGCAGAAATCCAACGAGTTTGATTGGACAAAGTCTTGGGGTACCGGATCTGATTCAAATACTATAAGAATTACTGCAGGAAGCGGTGATAGCAATAATAGTGGAGTATTAGATTCTCAATCATCAGCTAAATATGTTAGTGAGACCGATGCTGATAAGCAGGGAAAGACTGTGATTTCATCTTCTATTATCAGCGAAACTGTTTCTCGGGATGATGGTACCCTTGAGACCAAGAAAGTGGTAAAGAAATGGTATGATGATAATACCGTTAGTGTGAGCGAGTCTGTAAGTAGTAGTAAACCAGGCGCTGATAATTTATCTGACAAGGATAATAAAGGAGGATGGTTTTGGAAATAGGCGGGTTCTATAAGGATGAAATTATATTTATTTGAGAAAAATTGTTTTAGTATATATATATACATACATATATATTTTGTATCTCTCTCTACTCTTTAACATGAAATTAAGTTATAATAAAAGCTTGATGTTTGTCTGACTTTGTTGCTATTTGGATGGATCGGTTTGTTCTAAGATTCGACAAAGATCATTCGAAAACACTATGATTTTGAAATTGAATTAGACACGAAATATCAGAATATTATATCAAATGTTATTTCGCATATTTTAAGTCACGAAACGTATAAACAAGGCATTGATTCTATATATATAAATCTATACATATACAGAAATAAGCTTTAGTGAAATCTAATTCAGGCTATTCAATTCAGTTTCTCATTGCTCGTTCAAAAACTCATCAACCACTACCTGTATCTAAGGATGTATAAGTTACTACATAAAATGAGCCAGGCTAGTTAGGACTACCGCCCAGTCTCCATAGACCAGTACAAGAAGATACGGCATCAGGCAAGGATCAATCCGAAAACCTCTGAGATATAATCACTATCGGCATTCAAATAAATATTAGTCGAGTGCAACTATTGTCAGCAGTAAATATTTTGAGTCGTTGGAGTATTATCTTCATTAATTCTCTTCTTCTTCATTCGCCTCTTCTTCTCTCTCATTATTATCATCATCATCTTCATCAGCATCTGCAGGAACCGTATGTAAAGCGACACCTTTCATATAATAATGGGACTTCCTCAGTTCATCAAACCGCCTATGTCTTTCTTCTGGTGTTTCCTTTTCTTCTTCTTCTTCCTCGCTGTCTTCTTCCTCTTCATCATTCTCTGTTCTGATAATGCGATCATTTTGAATTGTTGATGCCGCTGTTACATTAGAATCCTCTTCAGGTTCACCTAAGGTAAACTCATCCAATTCATCAACGTTCAAAATCCGATTATCACGTGTTTTCACAATCTCATCCTCTTCATCTGGTAAATAATATTCCGAATCACCCACAGCACCTTGATATGGTGTCTTCGGCTCAGTGATTTTCATAGTTGAATTTTTTTCTTGTTCAGTTAGATATAAATTGGCTTCATCCCATTTAAGATGTTCGGCAGCGGCAGCAGCAGCAGCAGCAGCAGCATCAGCAGCAGCAGCATCAGCAGCACGGCCATCACCAGATGTTGAAAGACCCTTTCCTGTTGCATCTCCTTCAGCATCCAAAGTATTCCTTCTTCTAATTGTAGCTCCGATATTATTCAATTTGGCATTTGCTCGAGTGTTTTCGAGGACAGCAGCTCTATCAAATGCTGCTGGTGAATCAACCGAAGGGGATGATCCAGGTGGAGTGGATGTGTAGGAAGATGGAGCATTTCTCAAAATACTTCTAGGTGGTCTCGCAATAGAAGAATTGCGTCTATCTGAAGAATTTGGATTTGAATCATGAGAAGAATTGGAGAATTCATTCGAGGCAGGATCAGACATTATATAAATTGTAGACTGAGAGAAGGGAATGTTGAGAAGAGAGGTGATCTATTAGAAGTAACTTTTTTTCGTAGTTCTCAGTGAATCTATGAACACTATGAATTCGATATTATATATGGATCGATAGAATGGAAGAATATGATTGATATATGAACCGAGATCAATTTGTGAAGATAGTGACTGACGAGATTTGATGAATTCCGGCGCCGGTAACTTATATACATTTATTAGGGTTACGGCTATGCGGGCATGTGAATCAGTTGCTATGGGTATTTATTACTATATTCGAAGTACCACCAGCTTTTGTAATTGACGAAACGTAAGCAATTTAACTATTGATATTGTTATATCAGGTTTAGACCGATTACGTAATGATTTTGACATGATTTTCCGAGATTGATCAGCCCGATGGACAGATGATTTAGAATGATTACTTTTATGCCGCTTATAGAAGCAAGAGAATGGGATCCGTAAGCTGGAAACTGGGTTTAGCCTTGTGTTAGATGAGGAGTTCTACAGACTGAGTTCTCGCGTATCACTGACAGCCAACATTACGTAAGTCTTACATAAGCTATCTGCGTGCGTCATAAAGCCGTATAAATCACTTATCCACTTTCGTAACTAATAACAGTTATCTATAGCTTTACATCATCCTTATTCATGTTGAAAGTTATATATATAATGGTTAGAAGTATATTGATATAATTTTTATTGTTCTTAGATTGATTCCATACCAATGAGTGGTTCGGGGGGATTTTCAAGAGTTCAATTAGAACCTTTAAGCCCACCGACAGCATCATCTTCTCATACATTAACGACAGAATCACCGAATATTCCAGATTCTCAAGTTACAGAGATCCGAAGATATGAAGATTTTTCCACTATTGATTGGGTAGAAGATTCGGCAAGAGAAAATAGATTACGATTAAGAACCCTTCAAGAAGTTTATTCCAGGGGTAACAGAGCGAGAGTGAATAATAATACGAGGACTAGTCGAAGTCGAAGTCGAAGTTTCAACCGGAATAGACACGGTGATGATGATACTACGAATGATGATATCGATGATTTTAATGATAATGACCACAGTTCCAAATTCAGTTTTGGAAAGAAATTATCACAAAATGGTGCTAAATATGTTTTAGTACTTGAAAAAATGTATTCTGCTGGTCAAAGTTGGCTTGTTCTAGCATTAGTAGGAATAATGATTGGATTGATTGCTGCTTTCTTAAGTATAGTGACTCAATTGTTATCAGATTTTAAAACTGGCTATTGTTCAGCTGGACTATATCTGAACCAGAATTTTTGTTGCTCTGGTTATGATGAATATGATTTATGCCCTGAATGGTATCATTGGACTTCATTCGGACCTGTAAATTATATTATTTATATTATATTCTCAAGTTTTTTTGCATTCGTAGCTGCTTTATTTGTTTACAGTTTTGCTCCTTATGCTGCAGGATCTGGGATATCTGAAATTAAATGTATTATTGCTGGATTTGTTATGAATGGATTTCTTGATGCGAAGACTTTGTTTATCAAAAGTTTTACGTTACCTTTAACTATTGCTTCAGGTTTAAGCGTTGGCAAAGAAGGCCCTAGTGTACATTATGCAGTTTGTGCTGGAAATACTATTGCCGGGTTATTTCCAAAGTATAGACTTTATAATTCTAAAATGCGTGAAGTTCTTAGTGCTTGCGCCGCTGCTGGTGTAGCTGTTGCATTTGGTAGTCCGATGGGAGGAGTTTTATTCTCTTTAGAAGAAATGTCGTCATCTTTCCAATTGAAAACAATGTGGAGAAGTTACTTTTGTGCTTTAGTTGCAACTGGGGTTCTAGCTTCTTTAAATCCATTTCGTACTGGTCAATTGGTTTTATTTTCCGTCAAATATGATCATGACTGGCATTTTTTTGAGATCATTTTCTTTATAATTATTGGTCTCTTTGGAGGATTTGGTGGTATGTTTATTATTAAATGGAATTTAAGGGCCCAAGCATTCCGGAAAAAATACCTCGCTCCATATCCGATTCAGGAGGTTGTTATTTTAGCTACTATTACTGCAATAATTTGTTATTTTAATGAATTTTTAAGAATTGATATGACTGAGAGTATGCAAATTCTGTTTCATGAATGTGATCATGGTTGGGAAAATATAACGTGTCAAGGTTTACCAACTAATAAGTTCTATATTGCTATATCGTTATTTACTGGAGTTATTATTAGAACTATTTTAACTATTATATCTTATGGAAGTAAAGTTCCAGCTGGTATATTTGTGCCATCCATGGCAATTGGTGCTCTTTTTGGTAGATTGGTTGGAACTGTAGCATGGTGGTTGCATGATAAATATCCAGATGCTTCATTTTTCGCATCCTGTCCACCAGACACACCATGCATTACACCTGGCACTTATGCGCTTTTAGGGTCCGCTGCTTTATTGAGTGGAGTTATGAACATCACTGTTACAGTTGTTATAATTGCATTTGAAGTAACTGGCGCTTTACGATATATATTACCTACAATGATAGTAGTTGGGGTAACAAAAGCAGTAGGGGACTATTTTGGTCCTGGAGGAGGAGGAATTGCTGATAGAACAATTACTGCCAATGGGTATCCATATCTAGAAGAACATGATTTTGAAGTTCATTCTGATGATCCAATTGAATTGGCAATGACTTCTGATCTTATAACTATTGCCAGTACTGGCTGGACTGTATTACAAATTCAAACCTTATTATCTAACGGTATTCATCAATCTTATCCAATTATTGATAGTAACGAAAAATTCTTGGTCGGCTATATTTGGAGATCTGAATTAGAATATATAGTCAACCATAATCGAGATACTCCTGATAAATTCATTTCATTTGATGATAGGGGAAGAAGCAAAAATAATAATGATGATCAGAATTTCTCCCGATTAGTAAACGTCAGTCCCGTTACTGTTCAATATAATACACCATTATCCAAAGTGGTTGCATTATTTTCGAAGCTTGGGCCAAGGGTGGTATATGTAGAAAATGGTGGAATATTGTGTGGTTTATTAACACGGAAAGATATTCTCAAATATCAACACAAAGCTGATTATGCTATGTTACCGCCTAGAGATACCACCGCAGCAGAAGAAATGGATAGAAAATTGTGGGAATTAATAGTACAAGTTGGAACAAGAATCACTCAATTAGTTAGACGCCGTTAAAAGTGAGAATAAAAGTTTTTCCAACATAGACAATGTACACGACGTACGGGACTCTGTCCCAGCAACTGGGGGTAGCCCCTGACCCCCCAGCTCTCGCTATACAAGAGAATTGCCCATCAGAGCATACCACCTTAATAACATTGAGTGACCCTGCAAAGAAATCCAAGTAATTCCAACAAACTATGGGCACCAGAATGTCATTTCTCCCTCTTAACTCAGGATATCTTCAACAAACCGAGAAACATGTTCTCAAATTCAGCTGATTTGCCAAATAGACCACGACCGATCCTTCTATGACGAAAGCGTTAGAAAAAACTAACACATCTCATCTCCTGAGTGTAGCTAGAACTAGGAGCCTGGGACTATGTCCCACCCGCCATAGGTCACTAAAATCTATAATGTTAGTAGCAATATTGGTGACGATGGTTGAGGCGAACGCGCGTGCATTGCTGGTATGTTGACCGCACAGATGTGAGTCTGCTTGATTATTAGATTCTAATGTTGTATTTTTGTTGCATTGATTATTGATAACTGATGATAGGCGTCCCTATATTTAGTTGTTGCTTTTAAGTAAAATATAAAAATTAATAAAAAAGAAAGATATAACTGAAAATGAGCGATTTGCCAAGAGAAAAATATTACAAATACAATTATGATGGAAATATGGCGGCGAATATCAAACTGAAACCCATTCTTTATTATCTTTTTTTTGATTCATTTTGGTGTTTCTACCGTTTTTTGAATTATTTTGTTGTATATTTTAATCTGCGTCAATCAAGCGAAGCAAGAAGATATATTTGTTGAAATAAGAATCTGGGGCCGAGTCCCAGAAATAAACCGAAGTTGAACCACCTAGAATTATTTCCTTTTTAATCCCGTCGGTAATCATCCCTATCAGGAGAATATCCTCCTCGATCATCTCGATAAGGAGGTCTGTCATCGCGATAGTCTCTACCAGGACGGTCACTAGGAGCACCACGTCGAGAATCACGTTCACGATAACCTCCATCACCTCCTCTACGATGAGGAGGAGCATAACGATCTCTACCACTATCCTCATATCTGGAAGAATATTCTCTATCTCGATAGCCATCCCTATCACCATATCTAGTAGGAGGAGGACCCCTAGGAGGAGGACCACCAGGACCACCAGGACCACCACCACCTCTGAATCGATCATCATAACGATCATATCGATCATATCTTTCATAACCACGATCATAACCACCACCACCAGCAGCATAGCGATCATTATATCCACCACCACGTTCTCGGTCATCATAACGAGGTCGATAACCACCACGATCTCCATTACCATATCGAGTACCACCTCTTCCACGATATCCGAAACCACCACGATCTCCGAATCCACCACGATCTCCGAATCCACCACGATCCCCCCTAATAGCTTTTGGAGGTCCAAAATATTTACCAGGAGTAGGAGTTCTAGGACGCTTCCTTTTAGCTTTATCAACAGATAAAGTTCTATCGAACACTTCCAGACCATTAGCTCCAGTAATAGCAGCATCAGCACCTTCAAGATCAGCCATATTAACAAAACCAAAACCACGAGAATCATGAGAATGAGGATCAACCATAATCTGAACTTTCTCAACTTTTCCAAATTTAGAAAATATTTCTTCAAGTTTAGGCTCTGTTACTTGACGAGATAAACCAGAAACAAATAAATTAGTTCCTTCATTTTTATCAGGGACTTGATCATCATTTCCGGTAGGAGTATCTCTATCGTCTTCACCATTTGAAATTTCAATATCATTATCATTATCATTACCATTCCCATTATGACCATCATCATCAATAGCAGCACTATCACGACGTGGAGATAAAGATCTGTGACGATCATAATTATCGGGACTAGCCGATCGTCTTGATGAAGAATAATCTTCATCTCTATCGAGAATATCAGCCATGATAGAAAGAAATAAAATATATAGAATCCAATAAATATTAATAAACCAGTCAGTCAGTCAGTCAGTTAGTCACGTCAAAGAATCACGAAAATTCACAGTCACTTCTACAAATCGAGAGTCAGTTTAGTCCAAATTAAGTTTTCAATCCTAGATTCAGTTTATTAGTCTAGTTCTATGAACTAGAACTTAATTAATAAATAATAGTACACGAAGAACCCGAGTTGTAGTTAAATCTACTGGTAATTGGCAATGTTCGTGTGGTTCGTGTGGTTCGAAATGTTGAATTCAAATATTTCACGAGAGCTATAAAGTGCTAGCGTAAATATGAGCACGTATGTTAACTGCATATTCTAATAGACGACCAGAATATTCGACGTACGTCCGTACTGTACATACTGTACAGAAGTTACTGTGCATATTTACTGCCCACACAAATAAGTTACAGTGTGTTACTTATTAATATAGTAAACTTCAGCCATTGACAATATTCGAATTATTAAAAAAGATTAAACCAGGGAATGTTCACTGTTCCATGGACACATTTTGGCTCTCTTTTCACGGTCTTATCCTCTCGAGCAAGAGCTCTGGGTTGTCCAGATAAAACCGATTTTTATTACAACATCTTGAATGTAATATGTAAGTTACTGTAAAAGGTACGTAAAGCAAGTGTAATTACTGTAAATGGTATACGTACAGCATACGTACAGCAACTGTACACTACTGTACAGTGCCCAATCGGTACTCACTATTAAAAGCCAGCCAGTTGTTTATGTAACTTAAAAGAGTTCTAATAGAAAGCTGCCCCGCGCACACATGCTCATCCAAGCACTTATAACGCCGCATCTATCTTAGGTCTCACTCAAACCCACAGGCGGAGATTGACTTCATATAGTGTATCATCATAGTTTATATATTTTATCTATCTATCATCTATCTATCATCTATCTATCTATCTATCTAAATATATATATCTATCTCTTTGTATGAATGGCAGATAGATCATAGATCATAGATCAACAATCA
The DNA here is from genome assembly GCA_030579875.1 of Sugiyamaella paludigena. Classification (NCBI taxonomy): domain Eukaryota; kingdom Fungi; phylum Ascomycota; class Dipodascomycetes; order Dipodascales; family Trichomonascaceae; genus Sugiyamaella; species Sugiyamaella paludigena. The sequence continues at coordinate 510,368 of JAKTRU010000002.1, read as the reverse complement.
ATAATCAATAATAAAATTTACACTGTGGTTTAAAATTAGTTTTGGTATTTCTCTTGTTTGTTTCCTTTTAAATAAATGAGTTTGTTGTAGTCATTCTACTACTATTATATATCTATGTCGACCCATAAGAATACAACTCCTCCGTTGAAAATTGATCTGCCAACTGCTAAAGAAACTCACTTAAATAATCAACAATCTACTACAACACCACCTCCGACTTTTCAAGGTCCAATAATTTTATCACCTGGTCCTTCTTCATTATCATCTACGAATAAGATAGGAGGAGGTCCAGGTGATGTATTAATACCTCCAACCTTGTCACGTAACAAATCTAACACAAGCCGAATTGCTAATAATCGAAAGGATTCAACATCATCAACAATTCCCTCCTCTTCGTCTTCTAAATCTGTAACTGGTCTAGGAGCCCCATCAAAGATCTCTCCAAAACATTCTCCAAGATTATCACCTCGCCCAACAACTCAAACTAATAGTAACCAACTCAATCAATCTAATATTCCCATCACTAACAGTGATCAACCAGCTGATGAAGAAGGATCATATTTTGCTCTTAATAGGCCAGGAAATAGTAGTAGCAGTGGTGCTCGTATTTATTCACCAAAATTGGACTTAGATGGTCAATCTGCCCAACACCCTCATAGAGCAAGTGTTCCGTCAAGAAAGCACGAGCCAACAATAACATCGATTGCCCCAGCTTTATCTCGATTATCTCCAGGTAGTGGTGGAGGCCTCCATTCACCTCCACAAACACCAATACAATCAGTCCTACCCCATTTAGAATTCCCTTCTTCAAACCAACGTCCTCATTCTCCTGTTCGTGCATTATCTAATTCCTATGCACCAGCCAGAATTCCCCCCACTCAGAATGTTGCTGGAACTGGTACCGGAAACAATCCGGGAGGAGGTAGTGGAAAAGGAGCGGGGCATAGTCCTTCTTCTTCAATTCATTTTGAAGATGGAGTGGGAGTGGATGTGGGAGTTGGCTCTGGTCCTGGTGCTGTAGCTGGGCCCTCATTGTCATCACAACAGACCGGACAACAGTCAACATTGGCTGCTCCTACCAAACGACGTGACCCTCATGCTCAATATTTGGCTCAAGAAAAAGTCTATTTACAGAAAATTCGAAATGATATTATGGATGATTATTATATGAAAGGATTGTCACCAGTGGGGGAAAATGAATCAGAGAGTGATGACGATGAAGATTCCGTTTCTGAAATTCAAACTGAGGTCATTGGATTTGGGGGAGTTGGAACTAGTTTCGATGATGAATATACTGATATGGGTTCCGCCTATCCGCTACTAGAAGCAGCCAGTGCTGGATATCACAGTTCAGCTTCCAATAATTCAGCTTCAAAATACACTGGTACAATAACAGCAAATAGTGTTTATGCTAATAATACCCCTACAAGTGTTAGTAGTAGCAGTAGTGGTAGCAACACTATTCCTCTTACTACTACAACGTCCACTACAAATGGAGCTGCCTACAGATCCCATCATCATAGTCAGTCGGAAGATAATAATCTTATTCAAGGTGTCACTACTACTACGACAACTGGAACAACTGGCTCTGGTATAGAATCTCCCCTTTTCGAAGACCCCGAACAATGGCGTGAACGTTTAGAATGGCAAGCTATGTTGGCATCTGTTTTAACTGGTGAAGTGTTTAGATCTGAGAAACGTCGTATTAAAGCTCCTAATCGTCGTGGTAATAATTTTATTGATGAAGAGGAATTGTGGCTGGGAATACGAGCGAAAGTCTCTGGAAGGACACTTGTAGAGCAAAAAAGAGTGCTGGATTATTCTAGATCTACTGTTACTGATGCTCTGGAACGAGTACTTAATTTCAGAATTGAAAACCCAACAAATATTACCGCCGAGGAAGCCTGTAGACAATTGACTCCCATTTTACATCTATTGGACAGATGCGAAAGTTTGTGGAGATCGCGAGTAGCTTTACGCAATGAAAATACTCTTTATGCTTCTCCGGCATTTCAGGCCAGGGCAGATGCGCTTATTTCTTGGAGTTCAATCACTGATGCCATTAATCAAGAACTTCAGCTTTTACGTGATTGGACAGGAAATAGTGATATTGACCCTAGTCGTGCTCCTGAGAAGCCGGAAACAGTTAGCGATGGAGATGAGAATAGCAATAATAACATCTTTAATAATATGGTTGAGGATAAAATAACTTTAGTTGAAAGTATTCTTAAACAAGATGATCTACATGCTATATTCGAAAATAGAATTAGTGCTCGATTGGGTCCCTTGATAGAGAAGGCTAGGGCTGCCACTATTGATTATTCTGATGTTTTTATTAGTCTTGGCCTACCTTTATTCCATAAGGGCCTATTACATCTTATGATCTTCCCTATAACCCTTGTACGAGAAATTATTCAAATGCGGTTGACTTATGCTCGTCGATTAGTGAATCCTACAATGATGATTATTGACCAAATGATAACGGATTTCCATACTTATATTAAGCACGCACTTTTGGTTATGGAGCGTAATCTCTCGTATACCGCACCCATTCTAGACAAAGGATGGATTTTCCCCACTCAGATTGATGAAAGTTTTAATTCGACTATACTTGACTGTGTGAACTTTTATTTAGATTTACTGAATAAAAAGTTTCTTGATGGTGGTAGATCTTCTAAATCTCTTTTCCGAGCCTACAAAGAAACCGAACAGCTAGAACAACATTATGCTTTCTTGCTAGAAGTAGGCCGCCTTATTGAGGGTGGTGATATAACGGTGGCTGAACAGATTACTTCACTTGAAAGTAGAATTCTGACCCGGTTACTCTCGTATTGGGAACATCAAATGAAGGGTCCTCCAACCTGGGCTCCTGCGGAGATTGAGCGGTGGTTTCCTACTACTATGGAGATCATTCGAAGTTTTCAAAGAAAATTAATGCGTTTTCATAAGTAAGTATATTGTTATTTCAGTTATCTACTATATTCAGATGATGATACTGAATTATGATGTTTAGGGTCACATAGGAAGAACTGTGCGTTAAATAGGCGTCAGAGTTTTAAACACTGAGGATTATAGAAGTCTCCACCTGAGGGGGAGAGAGATATTCTGTAGTGAAGCTGTATTCTAACATTTTTTTCAGAATCTTATCGGAAACGTATGAAAATTCCACGGAATTCTCAATGCAGCCTGCAAAGACTAAAGTCTTTATGAGCCTTCTGCGACAGGGTGGGCATTTTTTAGTATATACTGGCACGTTTGAAAAGTACGGTATATATGCAATTGCTGACCCGTATTTAAAAGATCGACCTGAAATAGTACGGTCAATTTTATCTGGATATTGTCGTCTACAGGCTGATTCAGAACATGCATCTTACGTCATGGTATTCTGTATTGAAGAGCCACTGGTATGGGAAGGAGAGATAGTAAATTTGGATATGCCTTATTTCGATATTGATATGAAGCCTGGGAGAATGCGTTTGATCACCGAAGGAGGATCTCAAGAGCTCAGGAAAACCCGCAAAGAAGTATCAGCTTTAACTGGAGGTGGCGAAAGTTTTTTTGATATTGCTGTAGATGCGAAATCACATCTGACTAAAGTAGATCATGAACTGACTCGAGTTAGAAAATTGTTTTTCCGATTATCTATTTCGGTTATCACTAGCTGTCAATCATTCCGTAGGAGATGTAAACCTTATGGGTGCCAGGAGACCGTTCATAATATGTTTGTATTTGCCAGAGAGTTTAGTCAGAGAGGAATCTCAGGTATGGATGCAACTCGACGTGGTACTGTGGCTATGAAACTTATTAATCTTTGTGTTGAATGGGTTAGTTTTGTTTGTGATGACTGTGTGCCCACAGACTCTAGAACTTTTCGATGGACTGTTGTAGCACTAGAATTTGCCATGGTTATGACACGGGGAGTGAATATTGTGGCCATATCTAATGAGCAATTTGCTAAGTTAAGATTGAAAGTAGCAGATTGTATGACTTTATTGATTTCACATTTTGATATCATTGGGGCTCGGTCCAAAGCAGCTCAACATACTAATGAAGTTATGAGACGTAATAAATATTCAAATGTTGCTGTCAAGGATGATGATGAACTTATTGCAATGCTGAGAGAAGAAACAGTCAAGAAACTTGAGAAATTAGAAGAACAGCGACAGAATACTCATGTTGTTGGTAAAGTTCTTGATGATAGTAGTGGTGATACTGAATTTTTGACATATCTCGCTTCAGCATTTTCTAATTTACAAATCCGCTGGCAACAAGGTAGATTCATTGGTGGTGGTACATTTGGATCGGTTTATGCCGCTGTTAATCTTGATACAGGAGGTGTAATGGCTGTCAAAGAAATCCGACTACAAGATACACAGTCTATCAGACATATTCTTAAGTCAATAAAAGATGAAATGACGGTTTTGGAAATACTCAGTCATCCAAATATTGTTCAATACTATGGTGTCGAAGTTCACAGAGACCGAGTGTTTATATTTATGGAATACTGCCAGGGAGGGTCACTCGCTGGGTTGCTTGAATACGGACGTATTGAAGATGAACAAGTAATCCAAGTTTATACCTTACAGATGCTCGAGGGTTTAGCATATTTACATCAATCAGGAATTGTTCATCGAGATATTAAACCTGAGAATATTCTTCTAGATCATAATGGTGTAGTTAAATTTGTTGATTTTGGAGCAGCTAAAGTTATTGCCAAAACGGGCAAGACTCGTGCCGGTAGTGTAAACCCTATGAATGTTGGTCCTGCTGGTGGTGGTGCTGGCAATACTAATGGTGCAGCCAAATCTAGGAACGATAGTGTTGGCAATGCTGATGGTGCCGGCAGCCAAGTTCCTATGCCAGGGGGAAAAACAAAACTCAATAGTATGACTGGTACACCGATGTATATGTCGCCTGAAGTAATTACTGGGGCTGATTCTGGTAGACATGGTAGTATTGATATTTGGTCCCTTGGTTGTTGTGTTTTAGAAATGGCAACAGGCCGTAGACCATGGGCAAACCTTGATAATGAGTGGGCTATTATGTATCATATTGCTGCTGGCCATTTGCCACAGCTTCCTTCTGAGGAACAATTAAGTCATGAGGGCCAGCAATTTCTAATGAAGACTTTAGAAAAAGATCCGAAGAAGAGACCATCCGCTGTAGAATTACTTAACGATCCTTGGATAGTTAATATTCGAAATATCGTTCTAGGCTATGGTAGTAGTACTAGCGATGAAAGTGCAGTATCTTCACCATCAGAGTCTTAATATTTATTACTATCTCCATCATATCAATCGAGAAGATATTATATACTATTCTATTTATTGTTATTGTAACGAATATATGCATCTAACCTCAAATTTCGCTGGTCAGCTATTGTCGTTTGTGTTCGTTCTAGCTAGAGTGGCTGCAACTTCTGGTGACCAAGGAAATCTATTTCATCAGGAAATTAAATGTCAAAAGAACGTCATGAGGAAAATGAAGCCGGAGCGAGAGGAAGTCAGCCCCTTGTTGCAGGCTGCCACCTGACTTACGATCCCAGCGAGTGAAGAAGAGATGGGGCACGTAGCCACGACCTGCCAGAGGCAGCGTTGATTTTGTAGAAGAAGATCTTGAATATGGTCATAAGATTTTATATTATTTGCAACCCCACCTATTGCCTATCTAAACGGTAGGTCACACTAGCATAAGCTTTATTTCCGTCAGGTTCATAGTAGAAGTCCGATACCTCTTTAAAGCCAAACTTAATATACAGACCTTTACCAGCGGCTGTGGCATTCACATATTGCTTTAGAGGGCCTGATGACCTATGTTTACCGTCCTGAGAAACAAATGGAGTGGTCACCTTCTCATTATCAGGAAGGGTGTCTAAGCAATGCTTAAATAGTAAAGTACCTAATTTCTGCCTCTGATAATCCTTGGAAATCATGAATAACGACAGATATATATAATCTCTGTTTCGATAAGGAGTATTAACTAGTTCATCAAAAGGTAATAGAGCCAATCTATCTCCCTCGGCATTGGTATCTGGGATATGCTGCGTGTGATTGGCCATAGCTACATCAAAAGTAGGTGATACAGGATTCTTTATAGGGTGACGTCCCTCACCTAAAAACGACCACCAATCAGCAATTGAATATTTCAATTTAGTCCAATCATGGTAAAATTTGGACAACAATGGCATATCCTTTTGAATGGGTCCAGAAATAAAATATGGATATTTCCACCCAAACATTCCTACCAAAGATTCATAATCGGAATCTGGCTGCTTAGTGTAAAGGCCATAATAATCCTCACTACGGTTGATGAGTCTCAAGTGTAAATCCCTAGCGAACGAATAAGATAGTCTTTTTAAACATTTGGCTCTATCAATATAAGCTTCTAGTCGAAGACGAGCATCCGGCTCTTCTTTACGAACCCGATTTTGAAAATCATCATAAACATAGCGATTACCAAACCAGTATTGGAACATCGGATCATCACTAAAGGTATCTAAGATAAGTTCTGTTAATTGAAGAGCTTGATCAAAAGTAACAGTATCAGGATTTGTTTTACGGACATAAAATTTTCCACCTTCATCACCCAAAGGGATAGCATTATATTCTGTACTTTCGCTCGATTGTTTATTTGAAAAGCTCGCCATGATAAGTGAATGTTCCCAACAATCGAATGACGGAGGATTGTTCATAAAAATAAATACAGATAATTTAGATAACAAGAATATACCAATATATATTCAAAAATGAGCACTTGGAAATAATGACGTGATCTAATTTTTAATCCAAAGAACAACTCTCAACCCTTTATATATACATTTTCAAAACAAATATCAATTTCATATATTTTAAGCAAAGATATATCTATCGGGGAGAAAAGTGGATTCTAACGCTGAAAGTTTAGAAATTCACTACTCATCCCCTTGAGATGTTTCAAAAAAAATTCCTTTTCAAGTGAAGATCGACAATATCTAACCCTTATCTTACATTAACGGCGCTAAGTTCTTGGTAGACCAGAAAATAGACAATTATTTTCGCTCTTTTGGGATAGATGATCGTCAGCACCGTTTCCGACTGGTGAATGATTTCGATCACTATGCGTCATCCATACATCCATACATGCGATGAGTGATCAATTCAAGCAGAAGAATCTCCGCGGAAAACTCACCACGACGGGTCGTTTTTATTCGTACTATATCGGAGGTATTATTTAGACTAAATTTTCAGTATTCGATATTTGATTCCACAAACTGCCATTGCTCCTTCTACTCGATGTTAGGAGACAATGTAGGAATGATGATTTACCTTGTTCTATTTTAGCTAACGACTAACTTTCACGAAGTTTGCCCATGATAATAATAAGTTTTAGTAACAAGGCAGACTATTTACAGATCTTTTTCTCTTTGAATCATTCACCCCATCGTCAATAAATGTCTATCGTTTAGACACACCATGCTACACTCGTCGGTAATCTGTCCGTTATAATTTGTGTCATCGTTACATGCTGTGCATGCATGACCCCGCGCATCGCATAGCTTTAAAGTCCAGACCCTGCTCCTTCAAGTCTTTCCTTTCTCTACGTTCGACTGGCTCAGCAGTGGCCTACTCGCTTTTGTTTCCCACAGTTCAAGGCTCAACTCTTCTTCTGTCGAAGCTTGCAATGAGTTCCTACTGATGTCCGCGGATGTTTAAATCCAGTTTTATTCGGTGATATTCTCTCGAGCTAGAAATCCATTCTTGGTCATGTCGTTTCTGAGTATCTACCTTATGATGCATAGTCTAACCGTGAGAGACAAGTCGAACTCATGTTCAGCCAGAACTAATGTTAATGGCTACCTCTCTGGCCGGAGACAAGTCCACAACAATGTCAATGGTCAGTTGTTTATTACGATAAATGCAAATTAATATAGACTATATATGCAATGGCTGCGCTATGCCACATCTTGTTCTTATTACTCTTCTTACCGAACACCAATAACCGACAACTCCAAAGTCCAAACTCGACGCACATGAACTCTTAGTGGACCATCCACACCCTTGACATTTTGTAATTCCACTGAATCCCACCAACATTTCCTAGCGGGTTTTCTCCAGAATAATAATAACTTATGTGGGGTTGATAACTCCTGTTGCTGTTTTTGTTGATACTGTTCTTCGGTCATATCTACAAGATCTTCACCATTATTCTTATCACTATTATTATTGTTATCATCATCAGTTTGTAAACGAATCAATGCCAAACTACTAATGACAGTTTTATGGGGCTCCCGTGCACGGAATCCCCATTCATCATCAATATGAAATCCACTCGAACAAAGCATCTCAATAAGATGATGTTCAGGAGAGCCTTCTATTTCGCCTTTTCGTAGTCCGCTGAATATTTTCCGTTGGCCTAAAATAACATCTCCACAGCTATGTTTGATTTGTCGTATTGCATCTGGTGTAATTTCTGGGATTGTAGGTAGGCAATAATAATCTAAATCTTCTCTTAAAACAATAATTGCTGGACGCCTCCTTAAAATTTCCGATATATCAGACACCGGTTCTGTACCAGAAATTGCAAACGCAGGAGAAGGGCCAGGAGCACCACCGACACCAACGTCAGCACGATTGCCATCATCGACACGATTAGAGGCCATATAATCATCATACTCTATATCCTCATTAGGACTTTCAAGAGATAATAAAGTAGGTGGAAGATCCTTTCCTGCAGCTCGAAATACATCCAATGTGTATTGGAAGCATTCTGGAGATAACGTATTTGCTGTAGCGGCATTTGAATCTGCTAAGCTACCAACCCCACCATTATTTTTATATAATGCTCCACTTGTTATTCCAATAAGGATACTTTCCGGTAATCTTAATAATTCTTCCCTAGAAATATCAAAAATTGTACCTCTCAGATTTAACTGGATATTTTCCGATGGCGCACCTAATTGATCATCTTCACTGTTGAACGGATACAAAGCAGATGGTGGTGGTAAGGCCGAAACTTGAGTTATGATAGAACTTGGTTGTACAGACATGGTATAAAGGTCTGTTACAACCGGAGAGTAAGGGGGAGGAGGACAATCTTCTTCGTCTTCTATCTCCACTTCTACGTCTTCTTCGTCTTCTTCCCCGTCGTCGTCGTCGTCACCGTCGTCCGTTTCTCCTTCTGTTTCACTCTCAATTTCTATTGTTCTCTGTGAAAATCTTTCTTCTTCGACTCGTTCTACTTCTTCCACTTGGTGTTGTGGATGCTCGTTGGAGTAACAAATCACCTCCAAAGGTGGTAAATGATTGGTTGAAGTTATACGATCCAGGATTGATGACGATCTTGATGATTGTATAGAGTCAGAATCAGCTACTAATTCTGATAAGTCCGATGAAGATTCCTTTACTAGTTGTTCCCAGGCTTGGTGATCATCAAGTTGTTCTTGTTGCTGTTGATAAAAATGAGTGACAGGAGTTGAACCTGAGGTTGAATGTGAATTCGGATTTGGATTGGGAATTATGAGAGATTTATCAAAGTATAGCGGGGAATCGAAATAAATAAAACCAGCCGTTAATAAAGATGATAATGATTCTATTTATATTAGAATTTAAAACTGTAAATTTGTATCTAGCGTAATCACCCACCGACCGCATACAATCTAAATAGAATATATTTTTACTACTATCTCGAGAAACATTCATCCATCACTTCTATAAAGAGAGATTCGTCCCTCTTCATCTTAAGAACATACATACCTTTACGTCACCAGAATTGAAAGTTCCCACAGATTAGAATGGATATCCACTTTAAGATCACAACAAACCCAAATAAGGATGCAAGTTCTGATAATGTTTATTGTAATAATATTATATATATCGTTTCCTCAAATCTCGAGCCAATTGCTAACCTGAAGAAGCATTAAACAAAGTTCGTTTTAATGCATAAACTGAAATTTGTTTGTCAATTGATATCTAAAATTCCAAATAGATAAACAAACTATATCAGTCAATAAACAAACTATATCCCTTTATATCTCTTCCTTATCAAGTTCCACAACTTAAAGGGCAACAACCATTTGGTCCTTGAATCGTCAGTTGATAACGGAAGGGGGTGAGTTTAAAAGTAGGAGAACGACGACGATATTGTGCACTGTATACGGCTGTTTAGAATGTCCTCTTTAAGTGCGGCGCCGCCCAACCTTTCAATGACACTCACACATAGGCAGCAAGCGCTGTATACATGAATGGTAGATATAAAAAACAAGTAGTTTCAATAAATATTCATAGACTGAGAGTAGATAAACGGTGGGTGCAAGTTTGCAATGAAATAGATTAATAGGTAGCAATTTTTGTTTGTGGACAATTGCAATATAGCAACTGACTTTTATAGGTAGCAAGCTTAGGTTATGATTACGTAATACAAAAAATACCGAGCAAACTCTCATGCCCTACACAGTCTAAACATCGTGATTGTGTCTAGTTTAATTTATAATTAATGGAACAATTACGCGAAGTCTCGTCGACTCGACAATTCCGAGAGATTGCGAACGCGTGAATCTCGGCCGGCGTGATGTGAGTAGTCACGGGGATTCTCTGACCTAGCGCGCGCGCTAGCTGGCTATAGCTATACAACTTTTTTTCAATGAATTGCGATGCTGTGACGTCCGGTATTACTGGAGTTGCTCTTTCAGCCTGATTTTGCAACTTAATGTGGCGATGAATTTTGATGTTGCTAACTTACCGCAACTCACAATGATTGCTTTCAAGATATCATGGATATAAAGGTATATATATTTCGCAGATATGGTATGAATCTCAATAACCACTTCACCAAATTTATTACCTTTTTTTTTTTTTTTTCATTTGTTTGAACAACCAATTATCAATCTATATAAAGCAATATGTCATTGAATGCAGCAGCCAACTTTGTCGATAAGCGCTTGGATGAGCGATCCACTGTTGTCGACCCTCAACCCAACACCAACGATACTATGCTTGCTTTGGTATGGCATGGTAATAAAAACGTCAAGGTTGAACGTGTTCCCCTCCCTACAATAACTGAACCTGATGATGTCGTGTGTCGCGTTACAGGTACCACCGTCTGCGGCAGCGACCTGCATCTCTACCACAAGGAGATCATGGAGCTACGAGATGGCGATATTCTTGGCCACGAATGGATGGGAATTGTTGAGAAAGTCGGCCCCGGTGTGCGCAATTTCAAGGTTGGTGATCGAGTAGTAGCGAGTTTCCAAATCGCCTGCGGCAATTGCGAGTACTGCAAGGCTTTAAACACATCTATGTGCAAAAACACAAACAAGTCGCGTCTTCAAGAGAAATTCTATGGCCAAGCTTTTGCTGGTATTTATGGCTATTCACACTTTACTGGTGGTTATCCTGGTGGCCAGGCAGAGTATGTGCGAGCACCAAAGGCTGACTACAACTTGCTCAAGATCCCAGCGTCGGTACCTGACGAGAAGGCCTTGTATCTTTCAGATATCGTACCTACATCTTACCACGCGGTTCAATATGCTGAAGTAACAAAGGGGAAATCGGTTGCAATCTGGGGTTTAGGCCCCATTGGTCTTTGTGCGGCCAAATGGTCTTTATTGGCGGGTGCAAGACGTGTCATATGTATTGATACCGTCGACTATCGTCTCGAAAAAGCTAAGTCACTGGGATGTGACGTTATTGACTTTAAAAAAGAGAATGACGTGGTTGCCGCCATTCAAAATCTCGAGCCAGAAGGTGTGGACTGCTCCATCGACGCAGCAGGCTTCAGGTTCGCCAAGAATCTGCTACACAAGGTCGAACGAGTTACGGGCCTTGAGACAGACTCGCCTGAAAACATCAACGAAGCCCTAAGAGCTACAAAGAAATTTGGTACGATTTCCCTTGTGGCTGACTATGTTGGTTTGGCCAATCACGTTATGGTGGGAGCATTGATGGAGAAAGGTATAACTCTTCGAGGTACAGGCCAGGCACCAGTGCAGAAATACTGGCACCAGCTTTTAAAGAAAATTGAACATGGCGAATTCGATCCTACTTTTATCCTGTCACACCGTTTCTCCCTTACTGACTTTGAAGAACTTTACGAAGCATTTGATTTGAAGAATGATGAGATACTGAAGGTGTTTGTTGAAACTAAATTTTCCAAGCCACCTGCCGCTGGTACGCCTGCTCTGTCGACACTTTCTTAGTTTTTTTTTTTTTTTTGACTATTTACTAATTTTTGTATATATAAAATGAATTTTAATTTTTAAACTTTTTCTCATGCATGAACAGAAATAGATAGAAACCCAGACTTGGACGAGCTCGTCAAAAAGTGAGACAATAAGCTTAAAGTTATAATAGCCACCCGCGGGTGATACGTATATTATCGAAGATAGATAGATAGAATGCAAGCAAGCTAACAGACTGAACGTTTAATGCTGAACCCCTACAATATCGGCTCTATTATCCTAAAGTTAACATTAACTGGTGCCTCCTTCTCTCACGGTCCTCGACCAGAGGTTGATTCAATGCTGTTGGGCTAATTCTTTATTCTATGGTTAACATATTTTCGTCAGATATGGTCCGGTCCCTCTCCGCAGATCACAGCCGTATCTTCTGTAGAGGAATTCAGGGGTAATCAAAAAGGACCGACTCTTGATAACATTCATTATTGGTGACTTGGTTATGCCAAGCCATTGATATGTTTATATGATTGATTCAGGTATGAAGCGCTTTTATCCCAGCTGTTAACTTAACTGCCGGATATTTAGAAATGCTCTTCATTTGATGTTGAGAACTGACTCTATTTCATTTCTATACATTAAGAACTATCTACAATATCTTTGTGAACTGAGCAATTTACAAGGGCCTTTATGGGGCGGCGGCACCACAATTGATGGGCAATGATGCCATTGCCTATTACTAGTATAGTTATAAATTGATATTATTGGGCTAGTCTGTTAATAATTTTCTTCAGTTTCAGATAAGAAGTCACTTACATGTTTTAGAGCCTGAACTATATACTTAGTATGACTTCCACGAGCTAGTAAAGACGTTCCAGTTGGATCCCTAAATTCTACACTGGTATATGCCAATGTGCGTCCAAGTTTATCACATCGAGCATTCTAAATGTTAATAGATATACCATGTAACACGACATATTTTCACTTACGATTATTACTTTGTCACCTAAATCAGTTAGAAAAATAAATCTCTGGATTCAGTGGGAAGAGGAGACAGCACCTCCGTTATCTGGCAGAGATATCCTATTAATTCTCGAGTGTAGCGAGAACTAGTAGGAGATCAAATCCGTTGATAGCCTCTGATTCAAAGCGAGTTTCAACACACAGTTTAGTGTTCCCGCAGACGCAGACAAAGATATAAATAGAGGTCTGAGATCTAGATCTCTGCTGAGAACTAGTGTTGGGTTCACTTACCGGCACCTCCTGCGGATGAAATAAATGTCGAATTTAAATCAACCGTAACACCAGTAGCGAAAAGTCCTTTGGATGCTACAGCTAAGGAACCTCCAATATCTATAAGAGACGAAATGCAACCACCATGAAAACCACCTAGACGGTTCTAGAGGATTTAAGTTAGAATAAAAATTGGAGAAACTCTCTGGTAGCAAGGCACTAAAACATAAAAGACTTACCACATGTCTTGGTTCAATTTCGAATTCCATAGATACAAATCCCGGGGCTGCCTTGGAAATCTGAACCTGATAATTATTAGTATTGGCAGCAGCCAAAGATTAAACCATAATATCTGTAATCAATCCTACCTTTTCGAATAAAGCTGGTTCAAGACCTCCATTGGCTAGCATGTCCTTCCAGACCTTGACTTGTTAGATTCATAAATATATATCTCATCCCATACTCCGAAATTCTATTTCAAAAAATTACTCACATAACGAACAAATTTGAGGGTGGCCATGACCATTAATTTATCAAAGTCGCCTGGTTAGCTACTACAACGGAAATCCCGAAAATGTCGTCAAGGAAAGCTGAAGATCTGGATCATGACGCGGACGGAAAGAATCACAAATTGAATATTATGCATAAATATCTGGTTTTGTTCCAAGTTCTTGAGGAGTAGCTGAGGACCGTTCACCATAGAGTATAAGACGATTCGGGAGCCTGCTTGATCCAAATATATATAACGAAGAAATGCCTGTCAAGGAGGGACGATTACGGCAAGCTTCTCGATTGAGAATCGTTTTCCCGAAACAGGAAACGACATATATGTACATTGTACACATATATTGACAAGTTTTTATAAATAATAAATAAATACATAAATACAGTAAGAAAATTTTAAAACATCACAATTCATTCATTCATTTGTTTGTCTTCAAAGTTGTAGTTAGGACTAATCGACCTCCAGGACCTACAGATCCTGAAGTGAGACCTTGACTAGCAAGTTCCTTCAAAACACCAGATATTACTGTAGACTGACCATTACCAAGATGCTCTTTCCAGGGCTGTTCGATATTTCGAATGACTTCTGAAAGTCCACTAGAACCACCAAATAGTGAACTAGACATGGTAGCGGCAATTAAATCAATCTCAATGGGATCATTTTTCACGAGTTTTGAGACAGTTCTAGCTGTGACCGACGCTGTGGGTACATTGACTATAATATATTTGGCAGAGTTATGAATAGACAGAGCCAGGGACGAAGCTGAAGATGACTGAATATCCCTCTGTAGCCAATAATCAAAAACATTAAACTTGTGATTTCCAGTATTTTCTTTATCATTGAGACCCAAATACCAAAGAAATGCTTTAAGTTCATATCCACTCACACTTATAGTAGAAGGTAGCGCCGTTATAGGAATATCAAAATCTTTGTCCGATCCACCTTCATGTGTATCTTTATCGCTCAAAGCATCATCCATCTTTGTTAGTACCGAAATAGACGAATGCTGCCATTTTGATTTCATCTTTTCACATACAAAGTCATGAAGATCATATTGTTTGGCTCGAAATATCGAAAAAAAAGAACTTCTCTCTAACTCCTCGGTTATTCTGGTCAATTCTAAGCCCTTCAACGACCTCTGAGGGTATGGTAATCTCAGCATTGCATTTGGACTACTTCCTGATTTTTTCGTATCTTTGACCACCCCTCCTCTACGACTTTCTTCGTTGTTCTCTTCCAATAAATGTGACTCAACCAATTTACTGTCACTAAATCGCATGATTTCTTTCTCACGATTTTTGTTCTTTAACAGCTTTTCACGTTTCCATCTATATCCATAAGTTCGTAGAATACTAGCATACGCTAACTGTTCTATTCGGCTGATGCCTGAATCTTCATATTCGCGAGAAACCGGTACATATACATCCTTGATGTGATAGAAATGAGGTATAGGTTTAGATGTTAATTTATTTACAGACTGCCAAAGATACCCCCCTCGACTTTTCATTCTTATACATACATGGATGGATGGATATATGAATCTTAAGAGATAAGAAAAGAAAGAAGTAACAATTCTTCGAATCGAACTCCGAAATGTCGACTTGAAAATGTGCGGCTTAAATAGATGACGCCGCACCAGATCATCTCGCGAACTCGCGCGAGAGCGGAGTCTGGGTTCCCCGTTCCGGCAGCTCTTATTTAATTATTGATAGATAGATTTCCAATTCAATCCTTGGTTTAAGAAGAAACTAGAAGAATAGGATTATTCCCTATCACCGTCGTATACTATGGTTTACCATATGATAATATACAATTGATCTATATATATATATATATTCCCCCGCCAAATCACGTGTAACGTACGGCTGGTACGACCTAATGTGTCAAAAATTCAACTGATTTAAGGTCGTTTGTCCTTCTGTCTCTTTCTCCATCATCATCGTTGAAGAGAATAAGAGTGTGAAGGGATCAATCGATAGACAATAGTGGGAAGAAATAGAATATATCAATAGACAGGAAGAAGATTTCCTGAATCAGTTTCTTTTTATTATTCCTGGCCGATTTAAGTATTGCAAAGAGAAGGAATAATAATATATACAAATACATATATGTGCCTGACCGATGCGGAGGAGGTGGAACCTAGTTAAACAGTTCAAGATTTCAGGAACATAAGAGATTCGAGGGTTTTTGAAGAAAATCCATATTAGTTATGATGAGGACATCAGCTAATTTTAGTCAATCACGAATGAGTTCTGGATCGACTGGTGGTCCTGGTCCTGGTGGACTATTGCCAATGCAGATGCTACAACAAGGTCAACAACAACCACAACCTGGTCAATCGCAACAGGGTGGAGGACAATATCTTGGTGGTCCTGGAGGCGTAGGAGGGGGAATAGGAGTAAGTGGATATAATGGTATTCAGAAACAGCCTCAACAACAACAACAGAATCAGGTGGGTCAAAGAATTCAACCACAGCAACAGCAAAGTATGATGTTGCCTAGGATTCAACAACAACAGCAACCAAATCAGAATCTAAATCAAATGGCAGCTGCCGGTTTACAAGCATTTGGGGGAGGACTCCCTGAGTCAATGACAAATGTTGGTTTAGGAGGAGGTCTAGGCAATGGTCTAATGAATGCTGGAGTTGGGGGAGTTAGTGGCATTGGTGGTATGTCTGGAGCGTTTGGTTCAAACGCTGGGGATATGTCAGCAACAGGAGGTGGATTTGGTGGTGTGCCTAATTCTATGGGTGTTTTGACTGGAATAGGCGGAGCTGGAGGGGTTCTTGGAAGAACTAGTCTAGGAGGTGCTGGTTTAATGGGAGGAAATGCTCTGGGAGGTGCTGGTAGTAGCACCCTCATGGGAAATAATCTCTCTGGAAATATCCCACTCCCTTTCACAGGAAATCCTATCAACACTAATACTAGTGTAAAGTCTAGTATTATTAATGTTTGGAAATGGAACATCGAAGATCAAATGGCTGTACTTCGGGATCTTATCGATCACTATAAATATGTTTCGGTAGATTGTAAATTCCCCGGTATCGTGGCACGTCCAATTGGAACTTTCAAAAGTACTTCAGAATATCATTACCAAACGTTAAGGTCGAATGTGGATATTCTTCAGGTAATTCAAATTGGATTAACATTTGCTGATGAATATGGAAATCATCCTATGGGTACTGCTAGTACTTGGCAATTTAATTTCAAATTTAGTATAAAGGATGATATGTGCTCTAGTGATGGTGTGGAATTATTACGTCAAAGTGGTATTGATTTTTCTAAACATGAAGCTGATGGAATTGATCCTTTTGTATTCGGCGAATTAATATTAACATCTGGATTAGTACTAGATGATTCTATAAATTGGATCACTTTTCATAGTGGCTATGATTTGGGTTATATCCTTTCCATCATGTTAAACAAAGAAGTCCCAGTAGAAGAAAGAGGATTTATTTCTACGTTACGAAAATATTTTCCTACTGTGTGGGATGTTAAATGTATTACTAAAACTTTTAAATTATCAAATAAGTCACAATTATCTGAAGTTGCTGATGATTTTCAAGTTAGAAGATTACCTTTACCTCCAAATAATGGAGGCGGTTTAAACCAAGCAGGTAATGATGCTTTTATTACTAGCGGATGTTTTTTCGAAATTAAGAGATTAATTGGTGACGCTAATATTTTTAAAGTTCGTAACTATCTGTTTGGCTTAGGAGATGGTTTGGATGATGATGGAAACAATACGACCAACAACAATGGTAACAATAATAATAGTAATAATAATGCTTCTGCATCTGCTGCTATTTTAAATGCTATATCTGGGGGAGGAGGCGGTTCAACAACGGCGACTAGTGCTTCTACTGGTGGTATAACCAACGCAGCTAATATCTTCCAATTTGGCAAAATGGGTGGTGGAGCTTTGTAGATAATGTAGTTAACATATAGCTAACGTTTTTAATTATTATTATTATTATTTTATGTCAATTTGTTCTTGCTCCTGTTCTTTTCTATGGGATAACTAGCATCGCTCGCGATACAAGTGAATGTGTCTCCGCTACGCCCCCGGCAGCTGAGAGCTTCCCAGACCGTAGCTCGCTTTGTTCGACCTAAAGATCTTGCTAATATTTGATCATCAACTACGACTAGAGTGCGGCAACAACTCCAGATATCGACAGAGCCGAGACTTTCAACGTATAACGTCTATTTATAACTCCGAATGATACTTTTCTTGACACTTTGTCCAAGATCTCCTTATTAACAGATAGATTCAATCAGAAGTGAAATAAATCTTAAAACGAAATAAACAAATTCGAGTCTAGGTTCTCTGTCAGGGGTAAGTAGTTCAAAGGTCATTCCAACGCAAAGAGAGTAAGTAAGGCATGATCAACGGGCGACTTTCCTAACAGAAGCACCTCAACTGTACCCCAGAGAGAAACCGAAGATCACCTCCACTATGAAACTACCACATTCCGAGGAAGGTTGATGAAGATAGAAAGAAATCTTTTGATTTTCATTCAAACATCCGAGTTCTTTTCTCTTCATACTAGACCGACACGTTAACTCTTTTGTGGCATTGAACGAGTAGAATACTTTGACGGACGAATGATATTGTCATCGAGCTACGGCGTTTAGTGCTTCGATAGCAAGAGCAGGCGCCATTCGAAGCCGTACTCATAGCGGTTTCTTGTTCAATATGCGAGATAATTTGTTTCATCATACAGCGGTTTGCCAGGCCGAGAAAGAAGTGGAGTTTTATGCATCAAATATTCAACAAGAAGTGAACTGTCTCCACAGGATCTTATCAACAATTGCGGAAACGGATAATTGTAAATAAACGGTATATGCCAGGGCTGTTTAGATTAACTGAAATGGAATAAACAAAACAGCCATAATGATTGATACTACCCCTGGATAATGAGCCTTCCCTGTGAAAACGGGAATGGTAGCCGAGGTGAAGTCTTCACTCGAGCTTGGGGTCCCAAGCAACATCCCAACCATCGACGGATTTATTGAAGAGAGATGAAATAAATGTTCAGTTCTATAAGGTAATGAAGGGCCAATATCGGAAAGAAAGCAACAAGTCAAAACAGATGTTGATTGAAATTCTGCATGTTTCTGAAAACATGCCGAATGTCAATACCAGTGATGGAGAACTGTTGCATGCACTTGCTTCTGCTTCTGTGAGTGCCAACGACAACAGTATTGTCACTGCCGCTGCTTTTGCTTTTGTTAACGGACGCCAGATTTACATGAGCATCGGAGATAGTTAGGAACTGGTCCTTGGAAATTAATATTTAAATTTATATACTTGTTCACATAATAATAACATAAATAAAATTTTATTGAGTTTTTTTTAGGGGAAGACTCATCACACGAATCTGAACAATTTTATATACATGTAACAGTTAAAGATGTAGACGTATTTCTTTTTTGAGACAAGTGAGCTCCTCTACTTCTCTGGCGGCTGGAGCAAGACCCCAGACCCGCTCAGCTAGCCTCACTAAAGGATCCTGCTGGAACCCGTTAAAATGACTTTGAGTGAAGCGAGGGAAGAGTCTGAAACGATTCAAACGAAGTTTCAGAAGCTGGAGATAAATGTTACTGCACAATTGTAAAAATGGATTAAACAAATTCACACTAACCTCGGTACATTGTGATTCAAAATATTAACGTTCAACTTAACGCCATCTACAGACTTAATCTGTATTGGTAATGATCTGAGTGTTAACCGAAAGTTTAACTAAAGTTACTCATGCATAAAGCTATTTCTCCCACCATTTATTTTACTATACACCGGTAGGCTAACAGTTATAATATGTGCCCTCAGTATAGATAGATCGATCTGGATACTTTCAGATATCTAGAATCAATTGATTTGCCTCTTCTTTTCCCACCGGCTGGGTTGACCCCAGGCCTCTGAGTCCTTCTGCACTTGTCTTATCGTCAGGTTAGAGCCAGGATATGTATGATTCGCTACGGCCGGGAAATGCAGCCGAGCGTCCAGCGTTCCTAGAGACTTGGGCCGTTCAAGTGGAACATTGAAACATAGTACTCTAATGATAGCACCCAATTAACATATGAATAGATCGAGCAAGTTCTTTTTCAAGCAAGTCACACATGTTGCAATCTCTACCGCCTTACTTGGCTTTTTTGAAATATTTTGCTCGCGGATTGAATTTGCTTTCTTTTCTTTTTTCGCGATTCTTTCGATTATTTCCCGAAATGGCTGTCCCCTCTAATAGAATTTACTTCGATATGGAAGGATCTTCCCGGGAAGAGACTAGTGTTAACCACCGTACTGTATCCAGTTATATTAATCTTCTTAACCGATTTAACGATTATGGTCAAAAGCTCTAGTATGACAAATTACCCGTTTTAGCGATTTTTCCCAACGGTTTTTGCAGGGTTAAATAAACCCTAATAACAACAGCACGTAACTGTATGTGAGAGATGAAACCACTAACTATGTCTCAGATCTCAGCTGCATTTATTAAATCTTTCGACGCCGCGTTTGCTAGAAGAAAGGGCACAAAAAATGGCACACTTAATGTAAATATGTACAGTTGGCGTGGTCTGTGCGCATACAGCCGCAGATCTTTTTCACAGATCCTTTCTCTTGTAGTGGTTCTCTCCTAGTTTTCTCCCGGTTCCTTCTCTGTTTGAGCGACCGATTACTCTCTGGATTTTATAACAATAACTCTTGTTTTAACGACTTGTGTTATTTCCAGCGATACTTGAATTGGGTGCCGGTCTCCGTCTCCCAATTCTCTCTATCGTTACGATTGAAGCAGGTCTCTTATTGCGGTAACGACTAAAGCTCTAACGAAAACGTACCAGCCTGCCTAACTACGCCCGCTTAGGTTTCAGTTCAGTTGAAATTTTACTTAACCTGGAATTATACAATTTAAGTAAGGATGTGAATCACCAAGATTAGTCCAGTTACCGGGGTAATAACAGCAGGAGTTACTTCCGCTTATTACTTTTAACTTTTAACCTATATAATAATTCGAAGATCCACCCTGGATCAGCTATATAAAAAATTTCATGAATAACGTTGCACAAGCACCAACCCCTTGTTACAAAATAAAATATAATAAAACACGTTGAATCGCTGGACGAACGACACGTAGGTAGTGAAATAATATTGCTAGCGATAAAGTTTGGTCATTCTCTGACTTGAATAAACCTCAACAAGGGCTAGCACTTTAACCTTTGACTGGACTTCTAAGCTTAGCACTAGTCATTTTTCAAGCAAACGACCATTTGGCCTTTTGATTTTAAAAATATTATTTGTTATACAGTTCTTCCCCTCCCTACCCCTGACTTACTAGTCACCAAATAAGAACTTACTATTATATTTTCAGCTTAATAGTTTAAACTGCCATTCCTTTGAATATTTCCTATGCAACAGATCAATATCATCACATTCTCTCTTTTTCTTACCTGAATTTCCTCTACTTTCTCTCTCTCTCTATAATTTGTCAGATCATAATACAAGATCGTACTGTATAATCAGCGGAGATCGGATAAATTGTAATACGACAAATTTATCAATAACGGTGGTGCTGGTCATCATCGTTCATCTTGAAACATATCCTAGCTAGCTACTGCAGCATCAAAACCTGACTGGTTAATCCGTAAGTTAACGAATATTACTGAACAAGCAAACAGCGAGAGAACAGGGTCTTGAAGCCTGGTTCTGCTTCAAGAGATTTAATCTTCCCCCTTCACCACCCAGCGGCTGGAGACAAAAGAGATAGACACATCATTATTACAATGTACTGGTCTGAACAGAGATAACATCGATTAAATCTGTCAGTAACCTCAGGTTTGTCTAGTGTCCGTAGAGCGAAACTTCTCGAATGAAGCAAGAGCTAGGGGTCTGGGGCTTTGCGCAGTGCGTTAAGCAGCTAGTCACCCACCACCATCGTGATTACAGCCTGAACTAGTTCCAGGCGTCGGAGGCAGCAGTTAATAGATTAATTATTATTAGCAGTCGGAGCCAAAGAGACAGAAATATACGTATGGCATATTGCAGCTGCTCTATAGCTGATCGATCTACATTATGCTAACTAACAGGACAGGGGTTTGACGCATCATCATAGAAAAGGGAATATTGTTAACGACGTAAAAAGAAGACGCGAACAACTCCTGCATTTAATAGTTAATCGTTTATAGCTGTGACTGCTATAACTTCGTACACTGTACTACTGTAAAGTAATACTACTAGCTAATTAGCAGTTACTTGGCAGTATCTGAATCGCAGCTAGGGTCGCCCACTGGCAGAGCAATTAAGGTACGTTATCTTTCTTGGTTAGACGGTTGACGTTTACGTCGCGCGTAATAATCGTCGTCTTGGGCATTCAAGATTAACGTTTCATAGTCAAGGATCGTTATAGACTAACAGCTACTTACAGTTACTTACAGTAATTGGTTTCAGGTTTAACTGTTCCTGTACATTACTGCATCAATTTCGGATTAGAAAGGCAGGGGGTGTAGAAGTTTGTGTCCGTGGTGAAAATATTGGTACATAGCAGGGAAGGATATTAGCAGATACGTACGAATATAGCACAGGTAAGCCAGGATAGTAATTATTATTTTCAGGGCGTTCTGATTTACGTCTATTCCCGTTCCCCTTGCTATCTTGTTATCGATCTTTCTTATATATAAAGAAATTGTTTCCACAATGGAAGGATCATTCGGTCCAACTTCTCCTTCTCGTTCTTCCTCTTCTTCTTCTTCTGCTAATTATCATCATCGTCACCCTCCTCCACCTCCTTCTCCCACATCATTATCAAAATCTCGTTATCGAAGGAGACCTAATTCGGAAAATTTTCAATTATCCTCGGCATCTTCATTATTATCATCATCATCTAGAACAAATCATCATACATCAAATCCACATATTTCAACCACCCCGTCTTCTGCATCTATAACTAGATCCCAATCTGTGCGTGATACTAAACCTGAGACCACTGGCATTAAGTCCCTTAAAAATATTTCAATTTCTCGTTCAAACTCAACCAAAGAAAATAATAACAGTAAAAAGCATTCTCATCATACTAGATCTAAATCACAATTCACATACTCAACTATTGGAATAGGGATGGGCACTAGTAGTTACAGTGGAGGTGGTGGTGGTGTTAATGGTCCATTAGATACTGGTTCTTACTTTTCAGTAATTCCTGGTAGTAATCATCATTTTACACATAACCATCCTGATAGACATAGTGGTGCTATTTATGTAAAAAAATCCGCCATTTCACCTCCAGTATTGGACAGTTCAAATGTTCCAATGTTTTTAAGTGCGGCATCATCCTCATCATCATCCTCTTCTTTTGTTGACGATAATTTATCAATTGCATCATCTACTGGCTTATCTTCTACTCCTTCTTCTCCAGTTAGAAGATCTAGTTTAAGGAAACAATTATCGTCTGCATCTTCATCTTCACCAACAAAAAATAACGTATCCGTTCCACCTTCTGCTACGTCTTCGATTTATGATTCTACTCAGCGACCATCATCTTCCGGATCTTCTTCTTCGGTAGTAATGATGACTCCTAAATCATCAACTGGTGGAGTATCGACTGTTTATAGTCAAATACTACCTTCACAGACTGCAGCTCCTCCAATTCCTCCTACTTCACAAAGACGTACATCATCTTCTGTATCAACTCCTGGAAGTCTATCAGAATCAAGATCATCATCGATGTCGACATCGACATCAGTTTCACAATCTGCGTCCCAGGTTAGAGGAACAAGTACAACAGCAACTTCTTCGTCTTCCTCCACCGCAGCTGGATCACGATTTTCAATAACAACTCCATCAAATTTACCTCCTATGCATAACGTTTGGCTTGATGATGATGATGATGATGACGATGATGTTAGACGTAGAAGTAATAATATTAATATTGGAAGAAAAGGTCGCCGTGGCGGAGAAAAACTTATATCTGCTTCTGCAAGTATAGCAACTTTTTCTTCTTCGGGCATATCAGGGAAGAAACTGCCTACTATTTATTCTTCGGCTGGTTCATCATCGGCCACTGATTTGTCAACCCCTTATTATCATATGAAATCAAAGTCTACTAGTACTACAATTACTAGTGGTAATGGTACAACTTCACACAAAAGTAGTAGTTCTTTGAGTTTTTCGAATTTCCGAAAAGGATTGACTTCTCGTAAGAGATCTTTGGATATGGGGAATATATCATCTCTCCAAATCAGTGCACCTATACATGTAACTGCTATGTCTAGTAAATCACCTGAACTTCGTTGGAACATTACTAATAATCCTTCAGTTTCTGACAGTGCTACCAGTTTGAATCATAACACATATATTAGTCTTAGTGGTAATGGTAACAATGCTATTAGGAACAACAATTCACATTCTAGAAATACTTCATCAAGTACAACTTCATCAGCTGGTAAAATTCTCAACTTCTTTGTTGACAATGCGTCATCATCATCTTCTCCGAGTTCCAAACCAAATGGTAAACTGTCCAAAGACAAAATCTCTCGTCCAAGTAATTTTGTGCATGCTACTCATTTAGACGCTGATATCACTAATAACGGTAGAAACAACAGAAAGAATAATGATAATGTTTATCAACAACAGAATAACGATCTTATTCAGAGAACTCCCTTGGAAGGACTAAAATACGCAGCTCATCTTAGAGAGAATTCTCATGGTTCTTCAATCTCAACATCATCTACTGTCCAAGGAACATCTAGTGTTTCTTCTATTAGTACGGCTAATAGTGCTGCTACAACGCCATCATCGGAAATCATTCCTGATTCTCCGGAAGAGAAGGCTATTCTCACTCCGTCTATTCCTCCTCGTCAACGAGTACTTTCATTTACCAAAGATATATCGAGTGTGTCGAAACAAGAAGAACAAGAATATCAACAACTTCAACAACCACAACAACCACATTTATTAAACAATAAGGTGTCTACTGATTCATTTGGATCTTGGGGAACCCCTAGTAGTGAATTTGTTGAACAACAACGTTGGTTGTTAAATAACACTGGTGATAATGTTAATGAAGGGTTCAGGTCTCCATCTGGTGGATCGACTCCTTCTAATGCTAGAGCCGGTAATAATTCTCGGAAATTGCAGCCGAGTTCATTTGTTTCTCCAGAATCATTTTGGCAAGGATATATGAATAGTTCTACTTCTCCATCTTCATCTTCAGCATCCAGTGGAAGTGCTTCTACTATTTTACATAACACCAGTGAAAATGGTACGCGTAGATCAGTTCTTTTACCTTCACCTTTGTTGTCTACAACTTCGTTGGCAAATACATCCACTACTACTGTTACTTCTGTTACTAACCGATCATTTGATCCATTAGAGATTCCAATTCAACATTTGAGAATCCATACTAGTAAATCGGATCTTCATGATGTACAAGAAGAAGAAGATGATATCACTTCTTCATCCTCAGTGGTCGGAAACGGAAATAAGACACACACTGCTGGTGCTGGTGCTGTTCGTCCTGTAGAGATGACTTGGTTTTAAGAATGAATTGATTGTTGTATTTGCACTTTTGTGACTATCTTGTGTACCTTAAATCTTATAAATATTTTATGACACTTATGATATTTAAACCTAAGTAAATAGTTTCTGATTCTAAATTTGACTGTCAATCAGAATCCATGCTAGGCATGGTTACCGCCGTCCTCCATCGGCTTCCTCCAACAGCTAGGGATATGCTCCAGACCCCAAGGCTCGTTTCACTCGAGGTTAAAAATCGTGTTGATATAGCTATCTACATACATTATGATTACATGAACCTAACTGTTATTATTACATAAATGATGACTAATCACAATCCACCGCCAAAATTAATGTCGTTTAATTTAGATATATCACGAAGCTTCATATCATACATCCATCGGTATATCTTCTTCTCGGAAGAATAATCAAAATGACTGATAGATTAACACAGTTGCAAACATGTATTGATCAGGTTAGTTTAAGGGACTTTCTATATATATATGTCTTCTAACTAACATTAAACAGCTTTTGACACAATTCTATTCGTCTCTGAATTATGTCAGTCGACATCATGATTTTGAGCCAGTGGGTGATGAACCCAGAATGTCTGATACTGGATATGTGCCAGAAGATCCAGACAAATTCAGAAGTGAGTGCTGAGAGAACCAGATGTTATGATAGAATAGGCCCATCCCCGAGGAATTGGTTGTGTAGCGAGTGGTGATGTGCCGCAAGACCTCCCCACAATCATAACGAGAGTTAAAAACAAAATCTAACTGACATTTAGATGATATGGTAGAATTGGCACGAGATATGATTTTGAAGTCACAGCAGATCGAAGTTCTGATAGATAGTTTGCCAGGAATAGGAATAAGTGAGCATGAGCAAATGGAAAGAGTTAAAGTGTTAGAGGAAGAGCTGGAAACTGTTAACAAGGAGAAGGCAAAAATTCTAGAAGAGAGGGGAGAGTTATTGAAGAAATGTGATGAGTTAATATTAGAAGTTGCTAGGGAGAAGGTCACATTAGATCGAGGTGGCAATTAATGTAATGAAGCTGGACTGTATGTATTAATATAATGATTTATGACACTAATATTATATCTACCTCTGGTGCCGGATCCAGACTCAGCGTCCTAACGCAAGCGCTTGTCAAGCCTCTAGTATTTGGCTTGAGAGATGCTTAATTGCAAGAGGTCTCTCCTGCGAAGAGCCAGTAATGTGAAAATACGACAACTATTTTGTATGCTCTCTTTAAGAGAGGACATAAATATGCAAACCCGATTTTCGCTTTATAAAACACCTGAAATTCCTGTCGCTTGCTCTATGTCATCTAAATCGGTTGTCTCAATATCACTCTTTTTGTAGTCCTTCGTTAGAGTAACAGCATCTATCTCTGTTTCTGAACTTTTGGAAACATCATCTTTGGAAAGCACCCCTTCGGTCCGACTTTGTTTCGTTCTTGTTGTGTTCTTCCTTAATAGAATGATCTCCTTCTCTATTATATCTAATTGTCGCAGAGAATTTAATACTTCAATGATTCCTTGTAAACCACTTTTAAAGTCTTCTTGTGCTTGTCGTAGAGTCGAAGGAACTAAGATTCCAAACATCTTCATAGGGTCACTTTTTGATATGTTTTCCAAGTTAAATTTTTCCTGGTTGTCCGATGTTGGTTTCAATCTTATAGAGTTAGCAAGAAGCCCCCAACTCCCAGCTCTCGCTACACCATCCACATCACTTACATCGTTATTGAAGCCTTCATTCTATCATCGTACATATCTCGTCCAAATCTCGTATTTAGACCTGTAGATTGATTGGCTTTGGCCAAATTGATAAATCCCTAAAAATATTAGCTACAAGTGAATTGAATGAGTTCTGTTTGTTAGTTCACTAACCTTTGAATACCCATTGACTAATGTCAATTGAGCAGACTGATATTCATCTAATGTATCCAGATATTTAACTATCAGATCATCCAATAACTCCTCTGGTAATTTTTTATCATCCATTGAACCTATTAAATCGGAAGAGGGCATTGTATAGAAGAGAAGATAGGACGATTGGTTACAACAAGCTCGACGGATGAAGACGAGGGTGAAATTTTCAGCCGTACAAATCGAGATAAACCAGTATGATTCAGAGTGAGAGGGGAGATAGAATAATAAGTTAATTATTCTTGTAATTGTTAGTATAAAAGAGATGAGTCTCTCTCTCTCAAATATCGAGAATAGATTGCAGTTAAGTCAGCTACAAGAAAGGTTAAGTTGTTTTTTTGGCTGGGGAGGAGAGGTGGTTCAGGCGTGGAATGCGCATTGGAGCCACGACTAAGCCACGACTAAGCCTCGACTAAGATGTACAGATCAAATAGATCTTCTTACTGTTAAGCACATGTTCCAATCCGTTCGATCTATTCACATTCAATTAGTATTTTAGTTTCATTTGCGCTTTGTACTCATTAAACTGAGAGATTCGGAGATGCATGAATTTTCATTAGCTGTTAATTTACTTTTTCTAATACCAAATAGATATAGAGTTACATAATAAACTTGAAGATAAGACTGTAAGGACATAAACTGAAGAATTTAAGAATTTCTAACAGCAATTGAAAAAACTTTAATAGATTCTATCATATCCAAACTATTTGTCCCCACATATGCATAAATGCCATGATAAATCTTTTAAAATCTTGAAAGACGTTGAACAAAAACAGCGGTCATTAAAGTTAACAATAATAATTACGGGTTCGTTACAGGGTCTGGGAAAATATACTTTGATATCAGCGACTTGGAGAGATCATCAGAATGAAAATTCGTGGTGGCATGCCGATTCAGATCCAGATCTTCACCACACACCCCCTGAAACCTTATCTTATCGCCTAAAGATTGTAATAAGTGGCTGCTTTTGATCATAACTTCTGGTGTACGACAAGTTCATTATGGTGGATGTTCTTCATTCTCTGTATATATATGTCGTCATCAGTATTTGATTCGCCTTGATCTATCACTGATTTAACTTCAATCGATTTGACAATTGCTATTATCTGATATCACAATTGATTGGCTGTACAGTCCAGCATCATACAGTATTTCTCTCTCTGATCTGATCAAATGTATTCAGAATCTATCAATAATGTAAGGAAACAGCAGCAACCAAAATCCAATATTGTCTTGTTGTCACCTATAAGCCGAAACAATATTCCATCTCCCCCTGAAGGCATCGTTATCATCGATCCAGATAATCTGAATGAAGTTACTTATGACAATAACCACAACATATCATCAGTAGTATCACCATTAAATCTATTGTCATCAAACCAAGGAGTAGAAAAGAATTTTCAAAATTCACAGAGTGAGAACACCTCAATTGGGATTTCTCAAAACATGACAACAGTAAACAGTAGCCAGAATCAAGCTAATGTTACTTCGAATACTTCAGTTTCAGTTCCTTCAGAGGGATCTGCGTTTGATATATTGCTTGTATAACTTGAGTGCTAAAAATGATTATATTTATATATATAGATATAGATTAATTAATGTTCCTTATTTCATACAAATATAAGTTACTTGTTCTGTACTTTCGTTTTGAGAAGGCTTAAAAATCACTCAAATAATCTTTTTATTCATCTTCAGTTCTTTCCTCCGAAAGAGGGTTGCCATTCTCATCATATAAACGATTAATTTGTTCCCGTTTTGTTTGAAGTTCAATCTTTCCCTCAGCCAATAACTTCTGTACTTCTTCCTCTGCAAGAATATTACCTTCAGCATCTCGATATTCAACAGTACTATCATGTCGAAGAAGTACTGTACTGGTAGACGATTCTGGCGCAGGAGTGGTGATATGATAGTATTCAGAAATTCCTGCCTTTTCATCACGATCAATTTCTTCTGGCGTGGTGTCATCATGTTCAACGAAATTTTCATTTTCATAAGTTTCAGACGGGACAGGATTTTCAACTGGAGCTGCATGATCTATATCATAATCATATTCTTTATATTCACCATCAGCGGCATTATCACCAACTTGGTTTTCAACAGCTTCAGCAGAAGAAGAATCAATAATACTGTCGGTACTAGCAACCTTTACTGGAATTCCAATAGAAGAAAAAGGTTTAGGCGAGTATTCAGCAAAACTTCCATGGAAAGTGTCACAACTAAAATCCATATCTAAGAATTTCGATTTATTACAAAGGTCTTTTGTCCATGGTGAGCCATAAATCAATGGCGAATACCATACATACCAGGTCAAAGCGGTAGCAAAAAATAAAATACTAACAGAAGTAGAAATAGATTTATTTTTAATTAACCGTCCCGTTAAAAATTCCCATGCTTGAGCCAAAGCTAAAATCCCGAAATAAAGTGATCCAAGATAATGATGTAAAAACAACTGACGGTCCATCAAAAATGATGGAAAATAATGTATAGCCCAGCCAAGTAAGAAACTACCAACTGCACTATCAAAGACAGAATATTGAATATCACCTTCAAAATCGTGGAACTTTCTTTGCCATCTTAAAAGCCATAATCCTTTATGAACAGTGTAAATAATAATTAATCCAGTAATAGACCACCAAATAATTCCATTACCAATAAGATAAACTTGGCGGAAATCTTTAACCCAGAAATTAATACCTCGTTTCATTAGAGGCCATGAGTCAGGTCTTGATTGCCAAGCATGAGTATCAGTTAATCCAGCATTAACCCTCCACATAACTTTATTTAATTCAATGAATTTTTCAAAAAAACTTGGCTTACGATAACTAACTAATTCCGCGTCAGGCCCTAATTCAGAATTATAATTGTCCTCGATATACCAAATAGTATTGGGTAATTTACCACCTTTAATACAAGTAACTTCTTGTTGTTCAAAGGCCCATTTAGGTAGTTTAACAGAATGAGAAAACAAAACACAACCAGTAACAGTATGAACCAAACGGAATTTGGTTTGTAAAGTCCGAACTCTAGAACTAGCAACTCCTGGAGCACTATACTTCTCTAAAATCTCAACTCTAAAATAATCATTAGCATCACCTGGGAACCCATCATATCCATAAGCGGAAACTTCATTATGGTGGTCCTGTTCTGAAACTGGTGGTCTAACATCATGAGAATGTAAACGACGGAAAGTAGGTTTATGACGTAAACGAATAATTGCACCATCTTCAATAAAAATAGGACCAGTTGGTAACACAGACGAAATAATATTTCCTTCATCATCAGTTTCAGTTATTTCAAGAGCAGTTGCATTTTCAACGACCCAGATGTTATTTTCATCTTTATGAGGGTATAAAGTAATTTGTTGTTGCTTTGAACCAGTTTGATACATATGATCATGAGAATGCAAATATCCACCTTGAGTATTCCAATGACGAAGAGCAATTTCACTACCAAATGCAACATCAGCCGGTACATCATGAGCTAAACTACTATGTTGTAAGGTGGATTGAAATTCAGGAGACATAAAACTAGCACCATCTCCAGTATTGGTTAAACAAATGAAATGAAGGAAAAACATACCAATATAAAAAAGGGCAGGTACAATTATCAAAAACACAACTCTAGCACCAAAATGACTTAGAAATCTCTTTGGAGAAACCTCTAAATCACCCAATATCCACCATAATTGATAAACAGTCAATAAACCCACCCAACCAATAGTAAATAGGCCGACCCATTTAGAACTGACAGTAGCACCAAGCCCTAATCCAGTTAAAAATAAATATCGATACCAGTCTTTAGTAAATGGAACTTCATTTTCGAATTTCTTAAAACCATAAGCAGTAATAGCAATGAAAAAAACCAGAGGAGAATCTAATAAAATATATCTTGATTGTGTAGCCAAAGCATTATCAATAGTCATTAGAGCAGACCCAAAAAAGGCAATCCATGGACGACAACCGGAAGCTCTTAATGTCGCATAAGATAATAGAATAGTCAAAATACCTAATACAGCTGGTAATGATCTCATGGCAACATAAGGAACATAATCGGCAGCTGTTGTATATTCAACACCAATATCAGTAAATTCGAATTCTCCATCATAACCAGAAAACCATCCAACTACGGCATAAAGCATTTTTGCTAATGGTGGATGCACGTCCATGAAAAATCTTCCAATGATATATTTTCTAGCAAAGCCTCCGAAATGAACTTCATCGAATACAACAGACGCAGGTTCAGCCAATTTATATAATCTTACAAAAAGAGCAAATGCTGTAACTATAGGTAAAAGTTTTGTATCCCAACCATGTAAAGATCTTTCTTTAGCTTGATTTGAAGGGACAGTTGTTTTTCTGTAGTTTGAAGTGCCAGAGGCGAGTTTAATATCATCACCAATAGCAGAAGCAGTTTTGCTGCTGGATTTCTTTTCACTCTTAGCCATTATTATATCTCTGGAAAAAGAAGTTAGTAAAAAGAAGGAATCCTAGAAAATTAGATTCAGTAGCTGCCCGAGGCTCGAGACCTGTATCGAGATCTGGCTCTGTCGCTTCAATGATTCAACCAATTTCATGAGTTCCTCACGATTTAAAGTCACTAGGAGCTACTTAACAGACCCCAAATTAACCCTTAGCATACCAAAGAAATTACCAATCAACTTCTTTCTCCTCAATTATTTCAATTGAGTCAAAAAACTTTACCTTCGAAAACCAGTTGTAAAAACTCTCGTTAAATTTCACCTAACTCTTTCGAGTTCTATACAGATTATTGATCCAATGATTTCAAATTCTACCAGTAGAATTTAAAAATCAAAAATCAATCCAATTGTTCTTAACTGAAATGACGAACAACCGTTGTAAGTAAAGAAAACAAAAGAGATTGTCAATTGATCAAACAGAGAGTGAAATTTAAATTAAGAGACACGAGATGGAGTGGGTCGAAGATCTGATGATGCCAACGAACGCGTTACAGACAGCAGCTGTAGGCCTGAACCAGCCCTCGCCAGCCCCATCCATCATCAGCCGGGCCTAAGGTCGATCGGATCCGCCTTAAAATAACGATTGTGCTTTAAAATCTGTGCGGTTTCGCAATCTCTGTTTCGGGTTCGGTTGCCGACCCGGTTGCTGACGCGGCTGCTTCCAGTACGGTAATTTGACTGTAACTTAAGCAGCTTCATCTTGAATGAAGCATAACTTTATTTGGTAAGTTATCTGGTCTCGACATAAGTCTAACCAACCTAAAGTCCCAGTTTAAGGACTAACCAAAATACAAGCGGTCAATTTCTGCAGGAATGAAAAAGTATCAGACATCGGACGATGGGCAGAAAATAACAATAATCTGTAACGATAGCCAACTTGAAGCAAGCTGTAACACAATTAGCTTGAAAGGGAATGGTGGAGATTGTCAGAGTAGTATCTTCTGGTAGGAAAGGTCAGAGTAAAAGACAGTAGTCGACGGTGTGCATGCTGTACATAAACTAGTTTGCGCTAACTAGTGGTCTATTTTTGGCACATATGTTAGGCTATTTCGACCGGTTTAAACTATATTTAATACAATGCTGGCCCCCTCAAGAATTTCAGGGTTCAGGTTGGAGGGGCAGCAGGCAGCAGGCGGCAAGTCTCAGACAATTTAAACCAGATTCTGCAGTAAAGAATATCTAGCTTTGCAGGTGCAGGAGGTAGATCTATATATAACTCAATCCCAGTCAGTTATGAAGGAAGGGTAGAGGAGGAACATGGAGGAGGGATTAGTAGAGGGAGGAGGGGTCATAATAGCTGAAGGTTTAAGACCAACTATTCTGGGAGTTTCACCTATACAACTGAGAATATTTTATTCTACTATTCATTCCGGGATCACATAAATTTCATCTAAGTCATCATGTTTGATATGTAAAACCAACCTTAATATATATTCGAAACATATTTTCATAAAACGGCGGATCTCTCGAGCATAGCTAGAGCTAGAGGTCTAGGGCTACGCCCCAGCCGCCGGAGGCAGACAAAAGGTTCAGAAGCGAATGAAAGAAGAATACATTATTAATTTTAAAATATGCAAATGAATCAAGAGAGTGACCAAGTAAAAGTTCGTATCGATCTCTCATTAATACAACCAAACACCACCATTTTTACCCTCCAAAACTTCAATTAATTCACACATTTCATCCTGATCGGGATTCCATCCTAATTTATTACTGATACGAATATGAGTCAATTGTGGCAATTTATCCTCTAATATAGCTAAACAAATATCATCAGCATGAATTTTACTCGCTTGTCCAAGCATTCCTGATGAATCCAATGTCAAATATTTTAAAGGATGTGGAACAAATCGACCCTTTGAATCTGAAGGCATATTAGGTTCTGCAAAAATATGCCTTGTTAAATAATCCACTGAAACATTTAAAACCTTCAAATTTGGGCATAACTTTAATATACTATCAAGGGCATTCGGGCGCAAAGCAGGTAATGGAAACATAACTTTTAAACTAGTCAAATGAGATCCTAATCTGCCACATAGATTTCTTAACGATTCCGAAGTTAGAAATGGACAATGATTAATTGATAAATGAGTTATAGTATTTGGGAAAGTCGTTTCATTAACAAAATTATTAGAAATACCACCAGCAAGACCTAAATAATGAACATTGGTTGGCCAAACATGATCATATTCCTGACAAAATACCGAAGATCTTGGGAATTCAAATCGTTCCAAATGTTTCGCATTACGAATTGCTAAAAATAATTCCCTTAAATCGACAGTTTCTGATACTAGACCTAAATCCAAAGTTTTTAAATTATGACATTGACGAAGCGAAACAAGAGGAGAATAACCAAAACTAGTCTGAGGAGCTATAAATGTTTCTAAATTAGTAGAACATCTTCTTAATAATCGGGCAGTATAAGAGTTTCTACCGGATTGAATAATATTTCTCAGATCCAGTACCTTTACTAATGAACCTAAATAATCACTTGAACTGATAGTATTCACAAATTGAGCATAATTAGATACGCTTAATAATGGTGTATTATAAACAAATCGTAATGCTGTATAATACCAAATCTTATTGACATAAAGAATACTAGTGGTTATAGGGACAGGCAAATTACTGAAAATTATATCTAGAATTTCTGGAGGAAGATAAGAGTGATGGTCATATTCATCGTCCTCGTCCTCGTCATCGTCCTCGTCATCGTCGTTATCTTCTTCAATATAGTATTCACCATCACCACTAATATCAGTCTTCGTCTTCGTCTTCACTTTCGGCTTATAAAATCTCCCCTTCCTATCTCGTATTAAATCATTGGAATCATCTTCATCCTCACCAAGACCTAAGGAATCAAATTTATTTATCAAAGCATTAGCAGCAGCGGCACTAGCTTCGGCCGCAACTGCAGCTGCATCACAATCATCATAAACTCTCTTTTTTTCTGGTACGCCCGGCCCATATCTCCTATATGGCGGGCGTATTTTTCTAGGTCTCCGTTTATTTGCTATTTTGAATGTAGATGAAGAAGGTCAGAAATAATAACCTTTCCAAGAAAGGAAAATAGAAGAAACCTAACAAACTAGACCAAATATTCGCTTCAGTAGCAGTACTTTGACTTCCTGACTGATGTGAAATCTTTGAACAGTGCAGCTATTCGCTTCAGTAGCAGTACTTAGACTTCCTGACTAATGTGAAATCTTTGGACAGTGCAGTGCTGTTCAGCTAAGATAACCGAAAAAAATGATAATAACTCTCCGATAGATACTAATATTCCAACAACAGATATTATTATTATCCTTAGACTATTATAGATATCCGATTAGAAATCATATTGTCCGGCGAGACGTTAGAGTTGGTTGTACGTCGGTACCCCACGACAAAAGCAAAAGACCCGTGAACCTTCTCTACATACAAATTAAATTTTCAGCCGTTCGAATCACGTGCAATTCTCGGAGGGCGTGCCCGTGATGCGGCCGAATCCATTGGCAGGGGTTCAAGACGCCGGAGGCAGAAAGCTGATGTGTGAAAGACTCAGAGTCAGGCATGGTGCCGATTCTATATTTATCCCTGGTGATCTAGTGAGAAGTAGACAGAACAATACCGATAACTAACGGGTTATCAATTGAAGAGAAGGGGTGTGGATGACATTGAACGATGATACAAGGTATATCAAGCTTTGCCATAGGATGTGGTTTGATAGTTACACTCGTTACACCGTTAACTCTGAATATAATCGACCAACTGGATAACAAAAGAAAACGACCACAAAAACGAGCATTTCACATTATTAAATATCAGCTGCAACAAGGCCGATTTATATCCATATCTTAAAGTTCCCAGGAATCCAAGTGCATATGGAGGAAATAATTAATAGTACGTCCTCTTGGTGAGTTTTTGATCTTTTTCAGACCGAGAATAAAGAACTAATAAAGGCATCCATGATCGGTAACGCACGCAGACTTCAAACTAATGCCAAAGTAATGCACTAGAGGGTCGGATGCGCTGCAGATTTATTAACGTTTTATCCCCATAAGAAGCATAAATGCTTTCACCATGCTAACGTTAACTTAAGGGAGTACAACAATCACAACATACATGCAAGTACCTAGCAGAAAGAGGCTAATCGGATAGACTCTACTAATGTGTTTGTTCGCTTTAAGTTAGGTACATATTATGTGTGCAGGTGTCGAGTAAAGTTAACATTAACAGTTAACTAGTTAGAGCACTATTTAAGCCACATAAATTATAATAGTCCATTCGAAATCATTTAGAAAGAATATAATCAATACCCATCATGCAATTAATCCAAGTTCGATCTAAGTCATTGTTACCTGGTCCCCTTTGAAATAAGCAGGAGAAGTCTTAAAGGACTGGCCAAGCTCTAACTGGTGGACTCAGCTTAACTCTCACTTACGGAATAGGGTATGGAATAAAGAAGAGCAATTCAAGCTAGGGACACAAGCGGATGGCCCGAGCAGAGAGAACGATCACAGTCCTGAGATAAAATAACAACAAAGCTCATAAGTAGCCTCAGGATCAAAAGCTTGAGATTAAACTGAAATTCTAACACTTTCTTTCCGGAGAGACTACAAAGTTCAAGCTCTTCAATTGGCGTATAGCATTTGTGACTGTTCCTGCTTTCTGCATGAATTCCCCTTTGTGGAATTCATTGGGTTAGGCGATTTCGTATATTAGGATGTAGATCTAAGAATAGATCTATAACCTCGGAATCAGTGGAGATTTTTGCTATTACACAATTCGCCTAGAGACCTAGAGAGCTACGGGAAGTGGGAGAACGCCAGACCCAGTAAGAGAGACATTTATGGACTTGTTTGATCGGTTTCACCAATGATTAGTAGTACAAATGATAGCAAGAAAGAAGTAATTTACTATTAACAGTTAGCTGCAAATTGCTACATATTGCATGTAACAGATTTGCAGATCTGTATAATGACATAATTACACTCCAAAACTGGGAGGTTGTCAGATCCAGATCAAGCGATCAAGCGATCAATTGTTTTTGTTAGTATACAACTACGGGTTTAATGTTGTAACGGGACTCAGGGAGTCAGGGGCTTTGTATCTTTACTACTATACTTATAAGACAATAACAACAACAGTGCTCGTAAGGGTTAGGTGCCTTATCGGGGACCGTAGACCCACTCGACTCCAACAGATCTAGATCGTATATTTTCATCTTTTCTTTCTTTCCTTTTGAGTTGAATGTTTTTAGATTCAATCTCTATTTGGTATCAATAGACTAATATCTACCCCTGAGTGGCTAATTGTGATCGCGACTTATTGCCAGTTCGTGAACTATAACTCTTAAGGTTTTATTTTGACCACTTTTATATGGGGAGACTGGAACGTGTTTTAACAGACACCGACTATTTATAACGGTCAACAGTCTAGGCTCTCGTAATACTCATTATATTGGTTTCATCTTACAGTATTTGATTTGTTCCAGGACACTGATTCAGAATTAACTTTTGCATTTAAAATTATTCATAACCTGTAAAATGAGAATACCTCATTCCATTTTCTTAGCTTGCGCTTTAGCTGGAATCTTCGGAACAGTTTGGTATATGTTCACATATTCTTCTATGGATTTAACTTCTCCATTTTATAGTGATCCTCCTCCTCCTCCTCCTCCTCCTCCTCCTCCTCCTTCTCCTCCTTCTCCTCCTCCTCCCACTCCTCCTCCAAGTGAATCAGAATCAGAACTTCAAATATTAAAAGAATCTTTGGCTCAGAAAGAAAAAGAACTTGCTGAAATGGATGAAAGAATAAGAAAATTTGAAGAACAGAAAGAATCACTGGCTCAAAAAGAAAAAGAACTGAAAGAAAAAGAAGAAGAAGATCGTAGGATTGAGCAACAGAAACAGGAAGAAGAAGAAAAAAAGATGAAGGAACAAGAAGAAGAAGATAAAAAACGTAAGGAAGAAGAAGAAAGAATAGAAAAAGAGAAAAATGAAAAAGATGAAGCCGCTAACCGACTTAGCGATGCTTATCATACTATAAGAACTCAAATGTTATTAGATGAACATAAATTACTCGAGCCTATTCATATTCCAGATGAAGAAAAAGCTCAAGGCAACTTAACTGATGATTCTGGTAAATTGGTTCCTAATGGAAATAAAATTCTTTTGTTATCAGCTTTTGATGGTGGTGGTTCAACCGGAAGTAATTTAACTGAGTTAGTGATGAAAAATCGTGACGAATATTGCAATTATCATGGATATATTCATCATTTTATTAATACAACGAAATATAAAAAGGATGATACTCTGGAGAGATCCCCTGTATGGTGGAAAATACCTGCTCTACAAGATGCTTTTACTAAATATCCTGATGTTGAGTGGATATGGTGGATTGATACTGATTTAATTATCACAAACGAACAAATTGATCTTGCTGAGCATGTTCTGAATCCTTATATTTTAGGTGAAAGATTAACTTATGGCAGACCAATCAATGATTTAGGCGATCGAATAAGCGGTCTTTTATATCCTGGTAAATCAAGTGTTGACGTTAATAAAATT
This sequence comes from Sugiyamaella paludigena, assembly GCA_030579875.1. NCBI lineage: Eukaryota > Fungi > Ascomycota > Dipodascomycetes > Dipodascales > Trichomonascaceae > Sugiyamaella > Sugiyamaella paludigena. The sequence continues at coordinate 472,017 of JAKTRU010000002.1, read as the reverse complement.
GATATTATTTTCACTCAAGATCGAATAGGAATTAATGCTGGCTCATTTTTTATCAGGAAATCGAAATTTTCGGAGTTTATATTGGATATTTGGAGTGATGAGATGTTGGTTAAACGTCATTTTACGAGAGAGGAACAGGACGCCTACATTTATTTATTTATGAACCATAAGTCAATATTTGAACATACCGGTTTAGTTCCTCAAAGATTAATGAATTCTTATACGAATTATGCTCTTGATACTTCTAATTGGCGTGAAGGAGATTTAGCAATTCATTTTGCTGGCCATAATACAGGTGACTATTTTCAGGAAGCATTTATGAATCATTGGAATAAAAGAATAAGGGTTCCAGAGGAATATCGGATTGATTAAAAGTAGCTGTTTGAACTCATGAATATGAGATAAAGTTTAATGGGGAATTTCTGCTCTCATCATTATAATTTTAATTTCTTTTTGTTTTGCATTTAGAAGTATAGATTTTCAAGTTCGTACTTTGATACTTTGGAAGTATCTACGAAACGGAGCATTCCATTCGAATGGAGTTGTAATAATATTAGTAATATAATTTGAATTCTAGTTCTATTTCTGTAAGATATTCTCAATTTTATTTAGTATTCATTATTTGACATTTCTGGAGTTACTCTCCCGAGTCGTTTTTACTTTACTTCTGTAATTTCTGGACGCCTAGAGGCTCAGTTCGGGAATTACTCGAGGATCTCAGCTGTAGCGTCATCGCGCTTCAAAGTGGTCCTTAGACTACTGTGGCTAATGATATCGAGTTCCATATTTACAATTGGCGGTTAGCAAGAACAAAATGTAGCCCCTGCGTAGAGACTAATTTAATAATCACATTATAGTAGGGTAGAAAAGACAGATCAAGCACAAACTAGTGAACTTTCCTAGCCTACTTTATAATAGGCTTTTCCATCCTTTAGTCTCTCAAATTAAGTTACAGTTAAAGCATAACATTTGACTCAAGACCGGTATCGGCTTTCATGTTGGGATATAATTATATATATCGATCGCATAACGCGAGATCACCTGACTTGACAGTACCGGATAGACCGTATTTTTTACGTATGTACGTATGTACGGTAACTGTGATAGATTATATCTGTCCTCACACATCACTACAAAGTAGTACTGTAGACGGTAACCCCCTCCTGGCTCCGAGGAATATGTGGTCTATGGGACAGCGGTTCTGGAGCGTCTATTACCTCTTCAGCCGCCGTGACGAGCGGCACGCATATTAGCCGCAGTCGGATCGAGGAGAACGGCTGTATTAACCCGTTGAACCAGCACGCATTAAGACAGATTAAGATATTGATCGACAGACAGATAGTTGGGAAAGTCCGAAACGGCCAAGCATTAAACGTGATAAGCTTACATAACTTTAAGTACCATAGGTTGGACACCACTAATTCTATTCTTAAATTTGTTTAAGACCAACTGTTGATTTTTCTTCAATAATAATTATATACTAGGACTTTTAAAATCAGAGAGACCTCAGGTATCTCATCTGATCCAGTGTCACCAGTCCTGTAATCATATATATTGCTGAACAGTGCATAGTTCACTGTGTCCACCTCCATTAGTCAGTAACCCCCCATCATAACCCACCAACCCTCCAGCCCACAACCCACAACCCACCTCCCACCACTACCACTACCACTACCACAACCACAACCACAACCACAACCACCACAACCACCACAACCACCACAACCCACTAGCTTACTTACATCCGCTACCCACACCCACTCAGCATGCACGATACGTTCTTACCAACGTTTTACTTCTAGACAGGCCGCACTGGTTCAGTAGGTTATTACATCCACATTAAGACTCAAGACCCTTTTTCAACTCAACCTGCTATCTTTCTTCCTATCTTACTCTTACTCTTTAGTGTTTGCTGTTGAGTTTTCATATTTGATCTTTTATATTTCATATTTCATCGTTGATCTTTCTATATTTATTTATTTCATTCAATACCAAATATTTATTCAACCCTATGGTCTTGAAAGGTATTGATTCTATAAATATATATTAGAAATCGATTCTATATGTATATATGGATTAGAAACTGATTGGTTCTATATATATTTGTATTAGAAACTTTGATCAAGTGTTTATCTCTCATTTATTATTAATATTTGAGGTTTAGTTTTGATTAAATATTGACATAACATATATGAATTAAAAGAGGGGTATATTTGTTGGAATAGTTATAAATTTGGAATCCATTTTTAAATATAAAGCAAGGTTTGATTCTTGTGGATTTTTCTATCTTTTTGAATTCAGGTCAAAGCATATTTGATTTGTTTGATTTGATTTGTTTTAGTTTGTTCTGATTTTTGTCCTTTTGGTTTATTTATAAAATCCGTTTTGATCTCCGGAAGCTTATCACTTGCGCCGATATCAAAGATCGTCGATTTTCCTTTCATTTCATTCTGTTGATGTAAGTAATTCACCTCTGAAACTCAAACCTCTACGGATTTAGCGTCCAGTCAGAGTATATCGTCGTTTTCTTGTTACTAATTGTTAAGAACGTATCATGCATCGAAATAGGTCTCGAGCCATGACAGTGCCTTCACGGCCGATGATTTCAACATCACCAGGAACTGCAAGTCCAGCAGATCAAGATGATCCTCATTCTATTATAACAGGAGGAGCTGGTATAGATGGTAGTGGTAACGGATTTAGGGTTGTTTCAAATGGATCCTCTACTTCTTCAACATCGAATTTACCTCAGAAATTGAAAAGTTTGTTTAGATTTGGTTCATTTTCATCATCAGCAGGTGTTGTTCCAGGTCCTGTCAGTCATACCAGGTCTTCTTCTTCTTCTCCACCAGATGCTGTTTCTTCTGGTCAGCAAACTCCACTACAATTACCGGTGATTCTAACGGAAGAAGTAGAAAACCCCTATGGGACTAATTCACCGCCGATTATAGATGATAGTGATGACTGTGGTCCTGGAACTGGTAATAGTAGTATTTATTATGGTTCTTCATCTCCAAGTGGTATTTTATTCCCAACTGTTGCAGAAGATACTAGTAGTGTCACTACAAGTACTCGTGCTGGCATGGGTACTGGCGCCGGCGCAGCAGCTGCTACTACTATGTCAACATCAACATCAACATTACCGAAATTATCCAAAAAATCTATATTTGGAAGATTACGTTCACCTTCAAGTCCTTCGCCAATTTCTCTTTCACCAAACCAATCTGTTGAACCGGAGGAATCATTACAGCCACCGCCTCCTTTACCCAAGGGAATGTCAGTGAGCGCTCAAAGTAGTCCTTCATTACCATCTACTTTACTTCCGCAAAATCCGCCTCCTGCAGTACCTGACACGGTTGGTTCTGCTAATCCATATGTTGCATATCAAGGACAACCTCTGCATGTTCAACAACAGCAACAACCATATCAGCAACAACATCAACGGGCAAAATCCAATCAATCTTGTAGAACAACTGGTCATTCTATATTTTCTCTTTCTACTTTATTAGGCGATCATAAATCAACTGTTAATAACAATAGTACTGACACTGGTAGTAATGCAACTGTTACAGTGACATCAATATCTGCTAGCAATACTAATATGAATAGTAATTCAAACCCTAGTAGTACTAGTCATTTTGATTCTATTACTGTTACTGAACCATCCTCATCACAACCTCCTCCACAACCTGCTCCCCCATCGGCATCTGACAATCTAGCTCCTCCTACTAAAGGTATCTTCTCAAGAAACCTTAGGAGAGTAGCTTCTGCTCCTAATGAAATAAAAAATATGCTTTTAAGCAATTCACCACAACTGGATGCAGGAGAGTTAACTGAGCAGGATGAGTCAACTGAAATATTAGACGATGATACTACTATTTTATTAACTCCTGAGATAACTGATACTAATACCAATGGCAGTGATATCGCAACGACGACAAAAGCGAGGAGTAAGTCGGCAGTGGCAACAAGTTCTACATCGGCTGCCTCTACGCCAAAATTGTCTTCTGCAGGAAATCGTTCGCCTGTAAGCAAAGTATACAACCGTTCTTATTCTCGTAGTGCGATAAAAATCAGCAGTGCAGAAGTTGGACCATCATCTTTCGATAAGATCAAACTCCTTGGCAAAGGTGACGTTGGTAAAGTTTATCTTGTTCGTGAAAAGAAAACCAATCATTTATATGCTATGAAAGTTCTTAGCAAACGAGAAATGATTAAAAGAAACAAAATCAAGCGTGCTTTGGCTGAACAGGAGATTCTTGCTACAAGCAATCATCCTTTTATTGTTACATTATACCATTCTTTCCAATCTGATGAACATCTTTATCTTTGTATGGAATATTGCATGGGAGGGGAGTTTTTCAGAGCATTGCAGACTCGTGAAGGCAAATGTTTAAAAGAAGAAGATGCTAGGTTCTATGCCGCAGAAGTTACTGCTGCTTTAGAATATTTACATTTGATGGGTTATATTTATCGAGATTTAAAACCAGAAAATATTCTTCTTCATCAGTCTGGTCATATTATGCTTTCAGATTTTGATTTATCAAAGCAGTCTGGTTCAGAAGCTGCTCCAACGATTGTTAATGGAGGAGGTCGGAGTGGTAGTAGCTCTAGCAGTAATCTGTTCGCTATAGATACCAAGGCTTGTATAGCCGATTTCAGAACAAATTCTTTTGTTGGTACAGAAGAATATATTGCTCCTGAAGTTATTCGTGGTAACGGTCATACTAGTGCTGTTGATTGGTGGACCTTGGGAATCTTAGTTTACGAAATGTTGTTTGGTACCACTCCTTTTAAGGGTAAGAACCGTAATGCTACATTTGCTAATATTCTAAAAAATGATGTAACATTTTATGACCAACAGCCTATTTCTAGTGGTTGTAAGTCTATTATTCGCAAATTATTAATTAAGGATGAAAATAAAAGATTAGGATCTCGAGCAGGTGCCTCTGATATCAAGGGTCATCCATTCTTCAAGACCACTCAATGGGCATTATTAAGGAATCAAGTGCCACCTATTATACCGGTTCATGGAAAGGGTAGAGATGCAGTCAATTTCCGTAACATGAAAGAAAGCGGTAGTGTGGATTTTGATGAGGAATCCTATTCTGGATCGGCAGCAAATAATGGGGAAATAGGCGCGGAATCGTCTGTAACACTAGATTCTAATGGTGATCCTTGTGAACCGGTTCGATATGCTCCTGATCCTTTCCTCAATTTCAATTCTATTACTTTACACCATGATGGATTTGACGGTAATGAAGATGACGGTTCTTATTATGATGATGATAGTAGCGATGATGATAATGATGATATTCGAAAAGATAAAAGTAGAAGAAGGCAAGCAAATTACAATAAAAACAATGGCAGTAGTAGTAGAAGTGGAGGAGGGAGTGGGAGTGGCCCTAATACGGATACTAACACTACTGCTGTTCCTTCACCTGTTAAGGAAAAGTCTTCTCATCCGTCTTATACCGGGTTTGGATCTGATATCGGGGCAGATATTACGAGTCATCATAGCATTTTTTCGAATGGGTCCACACCAAATGGATCCAGTCTTTTTAAGCCATATTTTAAAGGTTTTTCCACCACATTGAAGCAAAGTTAGCATATAGTACGAGTGGATAACTGGAATTTGTATGAAAATAAAAATTATATAAACATCTTTAGCTGAACCCAAGACTTCTGGGTACACCTCCTTTGAGGGATGCGCCAGAGTATTTCGTCTCGCTGAAGTGTTAGAACAAGTGCTCTGAGTATGTGAAATTCTGAGCTGAATGAGAATCTAAGGCAGTGTCTCCGATACTTCGCCTCTGCTATACTCCTAGTTAGGTATGTGTGATGATATGCCAGGAACAACCTCACATGTTTTTGAGACGGACTGTCAAAATGAGGGGTCTATCGTTCCCCCTTCGTTTCATAAGCGCTAGATCAAACATAAATAAAAATAACAGTTAATATAAATTACATTCTAAGTCTAACAAGCACCAAAAGGTAACAATCCTCTAGTCCACGAATATGACCCTAAAATGACAACCACTAGAGCATACCCGCATCCTATTGACGCAGCACCATATAAATAGGCATTTCGCTTGCGGTGGAGCCCATACAATTCAGAAATGAAGGAACTGATTGTTGAAAAATTACCACAAAACCCGTCCTGCATGGCGCGGATGATTTGACATTTAAGCACATCAGTGACAAGTAATTTACCAGATCCAGAAGGACCTTTCCCATATTGCAAGATAACCAAAATGGAAATCAAAATGGTTGCCAACATGTTAGATAAAAACGTGCCTATAAGGAATCTCTTGCTCACTTTATTAAACAACCTCGAGGCCCAAAATCTAGAATATACGCCAAGTGGACCAAACAGACAGGAAAATGTCCAATAACGCCAGCTGGGGATTAAAATACTTAAAATCAAAACTGCAATCCACCCAAAAAGTCCAACAACTGCTAAAAGAAATTCAAGTATTAAAGTATATTTTGCAACAGAGACTGGCAGAAATTTCTCAAACGCATCACCAATATGATGACCTAAAAAGAATCCTCCAAATGAAACAGTCAGAGTGACAATCATATAACTTAGAAAAACCATAACACCATATCCAGGATTCGGATACTTAAGAGGGGAATTTGATAGCCCAGGAGGTTGAAGAGCAGAAAGCTCAAATAAAACTATCATAAATGATGAAAATGAAGTGATACTACCGCAAACACCAGTGGCTAACCCAATATATAAAGGGATTTCTCCTTTTGCTTTAAAAGTTCGTCGAAGAATTTTCCCCGACCCACCATGTTCAACTAATTCACTAGGTTGCATTTGCTCAATAACAACCAATTCTGCGAAAAGTGCCTCACTTCTAACTAATACTCCCATCACCAAGCAACCGGTAAAATTACTCCAAAGCACGCCTCCATACTGAGATCCTTCGAAAGAAGTTAATCGATTTAGTCCAAGTCTTGCTAATACACCAGTAATTCCAAAAAATGCCAATAATAGATGCAACATTGCCATGTCAATATATTTATTCGAAATTATAGAAAGAAAAACCTGTCGCCTTCGATGATGACGATGGTGATGATGATGATGACTATGATTACTATGATGACTATCATGATGATGAAGATGAAGATGATGACTATGATGGTGATTAAGTTCGTTATTATTACCATTCACATCACCATTCAGGTCTTGAAGCTGAATTCTATTTCTATTTTCCGTCAGACTTCCGTTTCCATTATTATCAGTTCTATCTTCATTTATATCACCCTCTATTCCATTGCCATTTCTGTTCTTATCTATATCGTTATGGTCAAATTCCGATTCAGAATCTTCTTTTCCGAGAGTCCCATTCTGTGGACTTCCATCCAGCGGAGTTTCATTACGTGTCGACGATTCAGTCGACGGATGACTCAAGCTCATTATGAAGAGAACCTCTTCTCATGACCAAAAAATCACTGAAAGATTGGAGGTTGGAAAGCTGAACGGAACAGCAAAAAATCCAAAAATCTATAAAATCTTATCGCGGGTTATCTAGTAACGCGGCTGAGTGACACATATCACGTGGTGGCTGGCCGGTCCGCGACCCGGCGGCTACGTCACACCCCTGGAGGCAGATAGGACAACCAATCAGCTTCTCCATCTAGACAAATGATAGCTTATGACCAGTTATACTACGTCATATGAAATCTACTTGTACCAGTTATTAATATATTCAATAAATTAATTTTAATATATATTAATTAATATATCAGTATCCATTAATTAAATTATAATTGACCGACTGAAAGTCATGTGATGAATGAGACATTCCGGCGCGGCTTGTACTGGAATATATTTTCTTCACGGAAAAAACGACTTTCCTGACCGAATGACATTTTGAATCAAACCCACTTGATCGGAACGGAACAAGACCTATAGCAATGCCATCAACAGCATTAACGGAGCCATTATTGGCTGAAAAATTTGATATAAAAGAAGCATATCTTAAATTTCTTCGAGATGATCCAGAAATGACCATGCCTGTAGCAGCCATTGAATCACTTGTTGCTCTTTTGAAGATTACTCAACGTAAGTATGATCTCAACCTCGTGAACAAAGATGAGGTTGAGACCCTCTGGGCCGGCCTGGATTTTTCTTTTCTCCATCTCTAACTGAACTAATTCTTTAGCCGCAACTTCTTCTGAACTTATTCAAGTCCTTGAAAAAGCTACTTGTACCCTCAAAAATAGTGTTAAAAATTCAATCTCCTTATCGGCTGGTTGTGATCTATTTCTTCGATTTGTATTAAGAAATATCCATAATGAATATAATCGGGATTGGGAAGGTTGTAAACAGCACTTGGTAGAAAATGGCCGTTTATTCGCTGATAGAGCAAAGGCTTCAAGAACTAAAATTGCTCAAGTTGGTTTACCATTCATTCGAGATGATGATGTTATTCTTGTTCATGGTAGATCTCGTGCAGTTTCCGCTTTACTTCTATATGCTGCTTCTCAATATGTGAGATTCCGAGTTTATGTTACTGAAGCACGAATTTCTGGTGAAGGTAATACTATGGCTAAAACCTTGAGACAAAAAGGCATTCCTGTTTGTCAAATTGCTGATTCAGCTGTTGGATATGTTATTGATAAAGTTGATAAGATCTTTTTTGGTGCCGAAGGTGTGGCAGAATCTGGTGGAGTGATCAATCAAATGGGAAGTTATCAGATTGCGGTCTTGGCAAAAAATGCACATATTCCTGTGTATGTCTTAGCTGAAAGTCATAAATTTGTTCGATTATATCCATTATCCCCTAATGATTTACCTACTGAATATCCATTGGAATTTACAACCGATATAAATTCTGAACGGGATATATCTGAATCGCCTCAGGTAGACTTTACACCTCATCAATATGTTACTGCATTAATTACCGACTTAGGTACTTTGACACCAAGTGGTGTTAGTGAAGAGTTGATTAAAATTTGGTTCGATTAGAAACGAGAACAGAAGCTAATAGATTTATTTATGATTATGATTTGACTATTGGGAGATGGCGTTGCCTCCGGGTTGGGCTATGCTCAGGCCCCGGTTAGTTGCTGTGCATTCTATCTAGCGCCATCTGCCTCCGGCTGATAGTGTTGGAACGTTGCAATGGGCTTAACGAAGACGGAGCCTCTACAATAGGAGGTGTGAAGAGTTTTAAATAAATAAGCTTGGTTTTGGTCATTATATCTGTAACTTATCAGTATACTCTGATAATGTTGTTTTCGAAGTTAGAATATCCTTATTATCGGTGACAAATTTATCAGCCATATCCCAAGATTCATTACTATCTCTATCATGCCATTGTAGTTCATGGAATTCTTCTTCATCAGCCAGTTTTCTAGCTGCTAATGCCCCAGAATATTTAGGTGCAAATTCACCAGATGATTTGGCAGACATCTGAATTGCACGAGCTTCTCTAGGTTTTGTCGGATCAGTTTTCATCATCCTATTAGCTTCCTTCTCAGCATTGACATGTTTATCAAAATATCTGAATTGTGGTCTTAACTGTGCAACACTTTCGATTGGTGATACATGAAGTTCGCCATCTCTAAAAACGCCAGCCATATATCTACTTTGACCGGTCTTTAATACACCAGCAAATGTTTGTCTATCGACTTTATTCCATTTATCACCCTTTTCTTCATCATAGAATTTACTAGTGTCCATTGGAATATCTACTTCAATAATTCCTGATTTTGGTTTTAATCGTGATTCAATAATACCAGTTCCTTGAGCTTGAACAAGTGGACGTAATGCTGATCTAGTCGGATATTGTAATATATGTAAATTCCGGCCAAGAACTTGAGAAGAATAGACTGGAAATTCACGAACAACCGGATCATCTAATTCTGTTCCTGATGATGGCTGTTCTTCAATAGTGTCAGGATCTCCATTTATTTTATTTGCTATTCCTTTCTTATTCCGTCGTCCAACTGATTTTGTGTTTATCGTCGCTTCAGTATTTTCAGCTTCACCCATCTCAACATCACTATCGAATGCAGCTAGCTGGTCAAAATCATCACCATTATCTTCATCTTGAGGGAGAAACAATTCATTATCATCATCCGCGGCGTCTTTTTCCCCAACAGGCATCTTTATAACTTGGAATCTCCAGATCAAATGGCAAAACTGAGAGGATGATGAGATTCGGCCGATTTATATCAAACAAATAAATCGGTGAAAAAATCACCAGCCGTGCTGAAAATGTTCAGTCTTGAGAGCTATCAATAATGTTAACTTATAGTATACTTAAGCTTCAGTGTGCTAGCCCTAAGATATGTTATACTTCTGACGATTGGGACGTAGCCCTAGATATCTAGCTCTCGCTTTGCTCGAGATGTATCAGTGATTACGATGATTATATTATATGGCGATTTGAAATCTCGAGCGAAGCGAGAACTTGGGGTCTGGGGCGTAGCCCCAGCTGCCGGAGGCAGAAGAAGAAGAAGATGAAGATATCCCCAAATAAAGCATTTTTGCCTGTCGATCTCTTTAATGAAATTTTCAATCACCTAACCCGAATAAAATACTATTTTTGATCAAGATAAAAAAAATATATCGATCCATTTTGATCTTATCAGTTTTTTAAATTTTTATTTTGGTACTTTTATTTATTTATTTGTTCTATTGGGTCTTTGTTTAGAGATCAAGATCATCTCTCGGGCTTATTTAAAACCACGACTCTCAATGTCGGACGACGGATTATTACTGAATTTCAGTACTGAACCAAGAACATCTAGTTCTATTCAACGGAAACCAACTAAAATTCAAGGTGGAAGATGGAAGGATAGATTGAAAGTTAAAAGGGCTCAAGTAAAACAATTTGAAAAAGAAAATCCCGAGATTCGCGTTGCCAGATTAGCCAAAGAAAAATCAATTCGAGATAAAGTCAACTTAGCCAAAGAAAAAAGAACAAAAGCCTTTTCTGGAAAGGATGAAGATACTGAACACAGAAGAGCTCAAGAACAACCTCGTCCCAGACATACTAGCAACAGTAGTTTTAAAGGACCTACAAATGCTCAAAAGTCAAATCATCCTGGTGTGAATTTAAATCCTGAAGATAAAAATACCTTTGTTTCTTCACTTTTCTCATCTAATCCTATACAATCGATGGCAAAAGAAGAAGAAGAAGATGATGATAAGAATGAAAGTCATGAAGCATCTAATGCTCCTCTGAAAGATGATACAACATTCCCTGGACTTGGTCTAAATTCTATTTTAACTAATCAATTAAATAATAAGATGAAAATTCCTACTCCTACTAGGATTCAAAGAGCGTCTTTGCCTCCATTAATATCGACAGATCGTGATATATTCATGCAAGCTCAAACTGGTTCGGGTAAAACTTTGGCGTATGTTTTACCGATTTTACAAAGATTGATGTCAACTCCAAACTTGACCAGAGAATCTGGTCTTTTTGCTCTTATTATGGCTCCAACTAGAGAACTATCTAATCAAATTTATTCTGTAATCGAGAATTTGGTTAGTGCTTGTCACTGGATAGTCCCAGGAATTGTTATTGGTGGAGAAAAGAAGAAATCTGAAAAAGCCCGAATTCGTAAAGGAATTAATATATTAGTCGCTACTCCTGGTCGATTAGCTGATCATTTCGATAATACAGAATCTTTAGATTTGTCACAAATTCGATGGATTGTACTTGATGAGGGTGATAGGCTAATGGAATTAGGATTTGAAGAAACAATTACCAAAATTTTAACAATGGTTGGAAAAAGTTCTTTAATAAAAGAATCTAGTAAAACATGGCCAACATTGCCTACGAAAAGAGTAAATGTTCTTTGCTCGGCAACAATTAGAGATGATGTCAAAAGATTAGAACAATTATCGTTGTCTCATGCAGAATGGGTAAATCCCGAGAGTGTGAGTGATCATAATAAATCCTTGCCATCATCTTCTTCGTCAACTTTAATCAATCATGATCATTTTGCTCCTGCACAATTGGTTCAGCAGTCTATCGTAGTTCCTGCTAAGCTTCGACTTGTCACGCTGGCTGCCCTCTTGAAAACAGTGGCTCATACAAAAAAAGGTTCAAGAACAATTGTTTTCTTTTCGTGTTCTGATTCGGTTGATTTCCATTTCAAAGCATTCACAAAAGGAGGGAAAAACTTATTATCAGCGAAAAAATCTAGATCTGCCTTGGATATTGATAGTGATGAAGAAGATACGGGTTCTTCTTCCTCGAATCAACCAACTGTAATGAAATCTTTAGATCTTGAAGATACAGTTGTTTATAAATTGCATGGTTCTCTTAATCAGCAGCTTAGAACTTCAACTTTATCGGCTTTTTCATCAAAGGAAAAAGATACCTCTTCATCCTCTATTTTATTCTGCACTGATGTTGCATCCCGTGGCCTTGATTTACCTCATATTACTCAAGTAATTGAATATGATCCCCCGTTTTCTACCGATGATCATGTCCATCGAGTAGGAAGAACCGCTCGAGCCGGTCATGAGGGCTCGTCGATAATTTTTATTCTCCCTGGTAAAGAGGAAGGCTATTTGGACCTCATAAAAACAAATCATCCTAATGGTATTCATTCTCGATCTTATGAAGATATCTTGAAGGATGGTTTCGGAAATAAATGGGATGTAGATGCTACAACTTGGCATTTGAATGTCGAAAGATGGCTCCTGGAAGATTTCACAGCTCTTCAATTAGCGAAGCGTGGGTTCACCAGTCATATTAGGGCTTATGCTACCCATTTGTCCAATGAACGAGAAATGTTTAATTTACGAACACTGCATTTGGGTCATTTGGCTAAAAGTTTTGCACTTAGAGAAACCCCTGGAAAAATGAGTAATTCATTTGCGCAAAAAGATAAGAAGATTGATAAAAAGAATGGTAGGATATCTAAAAGTGGTGGCGTGAATGATAAAAAATCTAACCATGATAATTCTTCTGATTCCAACCGTCGCAGAATGCTAGCTGCGGCAAGGACACATGCGGATATGAGTGAATTCAATCTTGGATATTAATGAAAAGTAATGATTTTTAATTAATGCATTTTTTGAAATACTACGTGGCATTAGTATGCCTGTTCTGCCTCCGGCAGATGAAGAAGCTGCATGTCTTCTTACACGCTCCTCAGATACATGAATTTACATCAAGGTGGTAAACCAGGAAATAGGGCCACAGCAAGGGAACAGTCTTAACTGCTACTTCACCTGCCGGAGGCAGATCTACCCGAGTTCATCTCACATAAATAGTTTCATTATTATATATTTTATTTTGGCCTCTCTCTTTTAATATTTGACATCTAATAATTGTGTTGAAGATGTCCTACCTGTGTATTCAGAATTTGGACGATTCATAACAAAATGGTGTGCAGCTCTGGCATAGAACCCGCTTGTGTCATTCAACAAAATCTCAGCAACAAGCATAGATCTCACTGCTTTTATTAGATGGGAATCATGTTTTTTAGGACCATTAAGTGTTCGATAAATAGTATCCTTCCAAAGATCTTCAACAGATCCAATCTCAATTGAAGATACTCGTTCGGGCTTAATTAATGGTCGTAATTGAGATATATACAAAGCGACAGTCACTGTCCATAAAGTTTTGACTAGGGGAATATGTCTTGATTCTGGTAGGATACGATTACCAGCAGGGCTCAGTATAATTTCTGCAGTCTCTTGAGTCGAAGTAAGGATGTGAAGGAGGAAAAAATCGAATAATGGATCATCATCCTTATGAGTGGTTGTCAAGAGTAAGACGCCAGTATGTAAAAGCTTTTTGATCAATTCTTTTGGGTTTGAACTATCTAATCTTTCAGAATAATAATTGATTTTGCTAGCAAAGTTTTCGAATAAGACAGGTAATCTGGTCTGATACGGCCTCTGAAGTTTACCATCAAATTCAGGATCCTGCCGAATTTCATTTAAAATCGCAACTGGATCCTTAAGAAGATCAATATGGACTGGTTGTTGTTCGGGTCGATTACCAATTGAGGTTGTTAATACTTTAGATAAATCAACATATTCGGTACAGGACATAGCTAAAGCTTCAATGCCTAACAGAGGACTATCGGCCTCAATTGCATAACCAAGATGAATCAATGGATGAACCAATCCACCAAATAATCCAGGAATTAAATTAACATGATATTTATCAGTTAAGAATTCTTTTACAATATCTTTCCAATCATGTTTACTATCATTGATCTTATCTGAGAAATAATCAAAATATCCTCTTTCATAATCTTTTCTTCCTAAAAATTCAAACCAGTCATCATCAGTGACCACGGTAGGGGAATCTTCCTTCCAAGGTTCAAGAGTAGAAATGTCCTTTTCATAAAGATCTGACAATTGTTGAGGAGATGCTCCTAAAAAGTAAGCAGATATCAAGGCATGAGGCAAATGATTGTGAAAAGATCGATTATTGAATAAAAATCCATAATTGAAATGATTCCCTTTAAGGAAATATTCCAATTTACGTCTTGATTCTTCTGACGGAGCAATTCCATAACCATTAGGAGCCTTGAGTCCAAGACCATCTATTCCATTGCGCAAACTTGAAGAGCGAGCTCCCATAATGATGGGATGACGATTGCTAGGAAGAGAAGAAGACGAAAATGGAAATTGACGAAGTCTGGGGATTGATATGTTGAGCTTAATCTTGAATAGAATCAAAAGTTGATTAAAGGTGCAATCGTAGAAACCAGATATCACGACACAGCTGAATTATCATAACACACTCTGAATTGTAATAAGAATACAATCTACGTATATCAAACAGTCCTTATTTATGTTTCCAAAATATCACTTCAGTTCATTCATTCACTACTAGATAGATCAATTGGATCTATACTTCAAATAACCCTGATTTGCTTGCTAATAAAATTGGATATCACTCAATTTAGCCAGTGCGGGGAAATCATTCAGAAGTTGAGTTAGCCCATGGTACTTGGATGATGAAACTTACTATAACATTGTATTTTTGCTATAATACGGCTAAGGCGATGATCTGAGGATTTACGTAATAATTAGCAATCATAGTGGGTGGTCATATTCCTCTACATTGCTAAGTCAGTATGATTGGGTGTTTTTACGAACTAAATACAGCTGGAAACCTTTTGGATGTCAATAAAGTTCGACAGTATTGAGAAGTTTGTCAGCAGAGAATACGATGGTCTGAAACTAGCTAGCTAGCTGGGCTCAGTAGAATCACGGGGTCCGAATGCAGAAGAATCATGCAGGCTTTAGCTCTCCTCAAAAGGTTAATATCTATTCTAAAATACTCGGGTCTCCGATACATTTTTACGACGACCACTATCACCAAATTATAGTAAAAAATCTAGAACATAACAAAATAACAATTAACAAATATTTTTCTTTTGCTGAATGAACATATTTTCAGTATGGTTGCCAGTTTTCCTGTGTCTAGTAGTGACATATAAACGAAGGTTAAACTCGATAGGGCTGATATTTCTAATTGAAGACAAAAACCAACCGTTTACATGACATTGTCTATCGTTGATGGAATTCCATCATTCCATCTATGCATTAGGCCCTTTTATCCGTAAGCAAGTAACAAGTACTATTACACTCATATCTATCGTTATTACAGTCTCGATACCTACTCACGTAAATTAGCTTTTGCTTGGCTTCACCCTGGCCAACCCAAAAGTGCTGGAAATGCTGAATGCAGGGAAGCAAATAAGGTTATTTTGATAAGGGTAAGGACAAGCTATTGATCAAGTTATCGTCTCTGTCAGTTTCCATTCTGATAAGGAATTGATCAGCATTATCCTGGCAGATCTAAGCATTGATTATGCGACCCTGAATCAATGAATATAGCAGAAGTTACATCTGTGTCAACGGCAGTTTCAAGTGCATAATCACATTATGTTAATCTTAAGTTAACTCAGTTTGGGAAGTTTCAAAAAAATGATTAGTTATTAGGTTAAGTTATATTATTTGTCAATTAAAAATTAAAAAAAGTGGTTAATTTGTTATTCAATGTTAATCCTTAAAGTAAATCATGAAAGGCAAAATTAGTCCTGCCAAATAAACACCCATAATTTTACTTAAGTAACACGCTATCCCTTTGCTGCCACGACTTTCACCTCCTCCTTCCGATCTTCAGAGTAGAATATTTTCTTAGTACTCTGGGGAATAATAAAATTCTGGGACGAATCAGATTTGATCTTTTTCACTTTACTCCTTGGTTTATCCGCATCTGTAACTGCCTTCACCGATTTAGTGAGAGCTTCTGTAAGTTTCTTTTCAGATTCAGAAGAAGTTTCCTGTGAATCTTTAACCTCTTCCTCTTCGTTATTTCCATTCACATAAATCTCTTCCTCACTTAAATCAACAGATTTATGACAAAGAAAAATATGCCTCTTCATTCCATCCTTTCGAATAAACGCTCTATGACAGACAGGACAAGGATAGCTTTCCTTAGAATGAAGACTACGTGTATGCCGTAGCCATTCACCTCTTTTGGAAAACCCAACAATACTCCAAGGACAATCGATTTCAGTACACACCATTGGTCGGTTTATGCGAAATTCATCCAAATGTTTTGCATAACCAGCAATATTTTGATATTTACAATGACAGTGAGGACAATAATAAAATCCCTTTTTCTTCCTAAGAGATAAAGCCCATATTCTTGCGTCTGATTTTAATCTGGGAATAATAGGATCGTAATCATCATCTGACAGGTGAGAATCGGTGGAATCCTGATTTCCTGCGTTCTTCTTCAGAATACGAACCAGTGAAGCTTTTAATATAACTCGCTCTATTTCTTCTTCGTCTGGAAGGTTTATGGAATACGGTTTGAGGAGGTTTAGAACCGGCTTTGACTTAAGATTTCCATTATTACCATCAATATTATCAATATTATAGGTACTATTGCCAAGAATGTTTGTGTTATTTTCGTTTGTTTCATCGTTAGGGTCATTACTTTCATCATTAATTTCATCGTTATCAACATCGTCATACTCGTCATCATCGGCATCATGGTAATCTTCCATACTTTTGTCTTCCACCTCAGTGCCGCTGTCATTTCTTTCATCTTCTTTGGAATGGCCATAATCATTATATCCAACATTTGTTTTTTCATTTTCTTCTTCGATCGGAATTTCGTCTTCTACTTTATTATCATCATCAGCACCATTCTCTTCACTATCGTTCTCGTATCTTTCCTTTTTCTTTATTATTTCTGGAGGTGGAGCCGGTTGATGTTGTTTATTAAGAGGTGATAATAAAAAACTTTGATGAGAAGGAGAACTCGAAGCAGATATGAGTCGCTCTACTGGAGAGCGTGGAATTGAAATAATCGATGGAGTTAATGAGAAATCAGTATTTGTGAAGAACATAGAACCTCCATTGGTAGACGAGTTTGCAGTTGTTTCCAACATTTCTTCTTTAGGATCAACAAGTAATTTCCAGTTTAGATTTCTAATATTTATATTGGTCTTAATGATTAATTTCCCATCTTCGGATTCTTGATAGCCTTCCAACATTGAAGGTTTAACTTCCAGAAATGCAACTCTCTTCTGTTCCTTAAAACCGTCATGTGTTATCAATAATGGTAGATTCATGGTTTCAAATATAACACTAGTACGTTGTATTTTACTCATCTTTTCAATTGAAGCATTAGACTTGTCTAGCTGTTTGTCGGGCGAGCCCTCTTTTGTTTTGTTGCGTATAATCCTCTTCTTCTCTTTAGGGGTTATTGTAGTAGTAATGGCAATTGTATTTGGCTGTTTCTTCCTATTAATATCATCCTTACTAGCAACAATATCTTCATTACCATCTTTTATATTGTTTTTATTCTCATGATAATCGTCTTTCTCTTCTCCACATACTGGTGATTTGTCAAGTAACCAGGTACCATCAATCAATTGCTCTCCATGTTTTTCTAACTCGTCAACAGAAGAAGGTTCATCAACATTTTCGAAATGTGATAAACCATTTGGAGTCCCAATCAAAATACGATGATTATCTTTACCCCAAACAGCCACAGATGGAGTAGTGGCAGTAAGAGGAGTAAGATGATGCTTTGACAACTTGGACTTTCTCAGATCACTTAAGTCTTTATCATTATCATTTACGATAAGTATTGATAAGGAACGTTTATTGTTTTTGGATGTTAATCCCGAACTTGAACTTCCTTTAATAGTCATGTTAGAGACTTTAAAAAGGAAAAGCCGAAACCCGAATTAACAGAGGAAATAATACGAACACCAAAGGAATTAATAGATTCTCAAAAATGGAGCGAGGCCCTCCTCTAAGGAATCATCTGTATATTATATAAATTCTATCATGGTTGGTTCACCTACAAAGAAACAGATACAAGCTGGCCAACAATCTCGATTTTCCTCTTCATTGAATACAAATCAGGTATCGTTATCAAAAAATTATTTGATTGACCACAATTGAGTATCTATAATTAAAGAAATAGATAATCATAAATTACAGTTATCTGTGGTCTTTCTAATTCGGTTAGACGTAATTTGTTTAGGGATTTGAGGTTGTGCGACGGGTTAAAATAGGGCTGTCAACGGCACTACAACGATTGATGATGATGCATTGCGCATTAACAGGTGAAGTAATCCAATGTCAGATCACAACCCTTAATTCCCTATTCTGTAGCAGATCAGTTCATTGCCTTGCATGATTAAGGAAACTAACGGCGGCAAAAAGCAATTTGTGCTAAGTCTTGGCATCAACAACTAGGTACCTTATGCACCGGCCAAGCTAAATATAAGCACGGGCAAATCAATATTGCCATCATCAACCATGCACCATGAACATAGTCAGAAGGAATCTGGATCGGCAACCCAGCTGGTGGAGGCAACATTGGGACGATTCGTACAGCCTGAACCCAAATAGAGTGAGAATAAGAAATACAAGCCTGCCAAGCCTAGGAAAACAACCAGCTAAATTGACCCAGCACCACTGGAGGACTCTCAGCTCCCCTGTCCTTGGTGAAGTGTATCTCCTGTGGACTGCATCACCAGTGGGTAGTCGCTCCAGATTTATAAGTGGGGGTATTCGTTGATTCAGGGGCTGAGAGTAGACGACTGCATACAATCAGGTTTCAATGCTGCTCAAGTGATTTGGTGGCCGGCATGAAGGTAGCAGCACTGCGCACCGGTTTACTGGAGTTCTTCGAAATAAACATTCGAGCATATATGCGTGTCTAAGAAACATCATGCATGTATTCAAGCCAATGGGGTACTTGAATCCGTCTTGATTCAAGAATTGCGGTTCTGGGATTGGGGAATCATTGAAGTTGAAATCACCTGCCTCTCATAAGAATTCCGAAGAAGCCCCTATTTCTAAACTGGATACAATTGTGGTCCATCTTTTTATTGCTCTTCATTCTTTAGTGAAGAGATACTAATTTGATATACAGCGACACGTACATCTTCTAATCTGCAGTCTAATAAATAATAGGTTAATCAACACTGTGCTTATCCTTTCCTCCCCATGAACAGAGAGTGAATGGCTGTTTCCACACTTGGAACGAGGCATTGAAGGATCCCATGACAAGTTTATACCTTTGGATAAAGTGACAATTAAACTCTGTCGTCCGGAAGCACTGTGCCGCAATAAGCCTCAGTGTTGAATAATGATAAGCTAATTCAAGATAGATCATCAGCAGTTGTATTTTGATTATGGCAAATGAAATCATATTTCAAAATTTAATTTGTTATCAATATAATGGGATATAACTTTTTTGGAATTCACGATAATTAGCCTGCAGAACAAAACGACAGGGGTAGCCAATCTCACATGATGTAAGAACACCAGGCTCATCAATTCAGTTATCAGACGGGTTAAACAAGGATTAGCGAATCTCGTTATCGTAGTTTGAGGTTGCAGAGAGATGTGAAGGACAGAGTCATTTCCGCTACAAGTTGTTTCAGAACGGATAATTAAATGTTATGCAAAGCAGATCATCATTTACTCGTCGCTGTCTGAGACAGATTGTCTTTCGGTTTTCAAGTGTGGGACCACTTACATATCTAGCTTAGATTTCGGTATAAAATTGACAATGAATCTGATTATTGATTCTTAGAAAGTAGTGTTACATGACAAATTACAAGGCATATATTTGTGTTTAAAATTGACTCTAAACTTTACACTAATAATAACCACAGAAAATCTTGTACAAACAAATTCTCACTGATAGTCTGACAGCAGATACAAGCGACCGTATGGGGAACTGTTTGCCTACATTACAATCTAATCAGTTCGGAATTACTGCAGAAGCTCCGAAAAAGCCAAGGAAAATATCTAACTCCACACAGCAAGAAAATAGTCTTGAGCCTTGGATTTTAGGTACAGGGCGAGCTGTTATGCTGTCAGGAATCTAGTAAATGATTCTATTTCAGAGACTGAACCGACCTAAATTGAATACAAGTTCATCAGGAGAGTCTAAGCGATCTCCTTTTCTAAAGGATAACAGGATACCTGATATCCGTGTGACGCGAGTGAAATAGCTTCATAATGTTAAGTGGCTTTCCCGCAGATGCACAATTAAATTGCACGATTAATACTGATAATATGTCTTCCAAGTCATTGGTTGCTGTCCCTGCCAAGGTTTAAGAATTGTCCCTAGGCCAGGTATCTCACTTGGGGCATGTTTTCTTGGTTGAGCTCGTCCGAGTAGGATGTAGTGCGCATTTGACCTTCTCAAGATCACGACATACCATATTGGAATAGTCAGTATAGTGCCACCTATTTTGGTTGAATGCTTCAAATCCGGACGATCGATCTGATTTCACCATCCATTTGGAAATTTGGCCATTTTTTACCACTAATGCTAATAGTTTTCTAACATTTTCAGCATGCTGACCAAAGAGGAGTAAGGAGGAGGGTATTAATTCTTACAAAGGAACAGTTTTATTGGTCAAAACAGAAAGCACAGAAGTAATTACGAATAACACAAACCTGTTGATCTAGTCATCCCCTGTTTGACTCTTTTATGGCGGATTAAGATTTTCATATTAGGTGTCACTATTCTCCGTTTCAGTATATCTATCTCTTCTTCTGGCCCCTCATGCAGGTTTACGAACTTATGAACTAGTAAACATTAGATTAACTCAGGATGAGATTTCACGGACGTGAGAGAAATTGCATCCGGTAAAAAGCAAATTTCAGAAGCCGACAATGGAACGCAAGACGATAACAAGTAGGAGAAATGAACATCAATGGATGAATAATACATGCACTACAATAAGTTATTCTCACGAGAGTGAAACATGCTGTATAATATGATAATAATTAATGTAACTCTCCGTTTTCTTCTTTTCCCCACCTTGTACCCCTCCGACACACCCCGTATCCCCTCTCTATATATACTTTCGATGTCATTGATAACGGTTAAATGGTATGGTTAAATGTAAATTATGACAACCAAAGATCTAACGACCTTCAAGGATGAGCAAAAACATGTAACCCCCCCTAATAACTCAGTAGAGAGAATAGGGTCAGAAATACCACCCTCTTCTCCACCAATAGAAGCTGGAAGGGAGGTGTTCCCAGCTTCAGTTACCATCGCTCGATAGATAGCTCGAAAATTCCAACCTCACTCTGTAATTGTTGTTTAAGCACCTTAAAGAATAAATATGGAAATCCAATCCCGCTCAGATATATTTCTAGGGATGAGATCTCTAACTTCGGCACATTATCGGTATAAGAAAAGAAATAAGAGAAAAGCTATATGACGTGACGCATGATCTATTTTAGACACTAAAGTGCAATATGCACGCCAACAACGCTAATCATCCGTGTGATAAGATCTTCTTTTATCTGATTACAATGCTGTAACAGTCACATTCGAAAAATAATCAAACGACACTACCAACTGCACTAAAATATAGATGGCGCTAATGGGTCAATGTAACTACCCCTGTGAACCCTTCGCCGAAGTGTCCGTCTAAATTAGCCGTTAGCGTGCACAATCTACTGTTTAACTAAATATTGTTCTAGATAAGAGCCGATGTCGATCATGGTGCAGATCGACGCAGAGTAGCTGGCAGAATTGACTGCATGAACATGCATGAGCTCAGTGCGTGCGTGAACATGGAGTGATATGAGAGGTGTAAGCGTCTACCGGCAGCATACAAAAGTCGATAGCTATTAAACTGTGTTTGTAAGCGAATTCCTGGACACAAAATACTAGGCAGGTATGATCAATCTTACTGGTTTTTAATAAGTCCAGCCCAATCGCACTGATCCTTCTAAATAGTCCGATTTTAGCTTTCTTAATTGATGAGTTAGCTTATCTTTCGCCGTGCAATATATTTTTCCGTTTTCCTACAATTTATGTAGGTTTATCTTATCACATCTAGTTAACATTATATTAATTTTATAACTTATAGCTGTCAGATAATTGCGCTTCTATAGCGGCATTTAGTGATTAATTAATCTGATATAACTGTTTGAGCACTACTGCAATCGCTTGGAAGAGACAGAGTTGAAATCTCATTTCATCTCCGGATTAACACTATTTAAAAATTGCTGCGAATACAGTAATTGTGAATCGTCTTAACATATAGAGCATCTAGCTAAGGTTATTGTGAGACAAATATTGCACCAAGCAATTGTTTCTGATCAGAGTGATTTTAACATATCACTGCTTGCTTACCCCGCCAAATCCCGACCCCGACTCAAGAAAGAATGAATTAAAAGACTTTCAACCATTAACTTCGAGCATGTCCTTGTCCGTTGAAAATATTAATTATACAAATAATCATATGCTGAAAGCTATAGTAACTAGTAGTGTAGTATCCTCTCGGAATCTACATGCTCTTTTCTATTGCAGATCCTTTATTATCATCGCAACTATGTATAAAGTAATCTAAGCACTGCATCTCTTCTTTTATTTATGAAACTTGCGTCTTACTCAGTATTCTGATTCACTCGTCGAAGAACGTGCCTTAATTAAGTGAATGTATAAGTTAGATCAAATCTGAAACTGGAAAAAGAAAAGAAATCACCATTCTTGATGTTATAAAATTGATTCATATTATGCATAAATGTACACGACAATAAGTTAATATTAGACTCGTTGTTGATTGAGTGGGGTAACGGTAAATTCGGTAAAAATGCTTTATCTGGTTAGCCTCTAATGGCATTTGCCCCAGACTATGCTTTCGCTGATTGAACAACGCGCAAATCTTGGGCCAGACTCCAAAGAACAGGAACCAGTGGCCAAACTAACATTAGACCTTCAACTGCGAGATTCCTTCCTGAAGTGTTTTTTCTCAGAATCTTAATTGTGTACAGTACTTCGTTCATTTTCGCAGAGCTTATTGCCTGTGGTATTATCGGACGAAGATCATATAATTATATTAAGAAAGGGGCATATAGGTGCTACTTAATTCGATAAATATATTCGACCATATACATTGTTATATATATATATATGTATATATATTCATATTGGCATCCACGTGATATCCGGTTAAAATATATAATCAGGAGGACTGGTTGTTGTCAAGAGAGTAGTTGCCTTTCGGCATTCCCATGGAACTGTATAGAAGGAAAATGCAAACTTCACCCCTTCACCTCACTCCAGTTTCATCCTCTTGATAAACTGGGGATTCTCACTATTGAAGCTAACAGTTATGCGTGATTCAAACGACATGAACTGGTATTGAGGGGTAACTGCCAATATTATATACTTATTATTTACTCATTTAATTAATGTAGATTCTAGTTCTACTTAGTTATTAGATTATAATTCTTATCACAGCTATGCTTCTAAGCAGACACCAGATATTTAAAAGCTTTAGGTTATTAGTTCGAAGAGGTTTCTCTACTCGTTGAATGGTATTTCCAATGTATAACTAATTCTGTCAACTGATGTCGAACTAACGATTCCGTTCGTCTGTTTTATATCCTCATTCTCGACAGCATTACGCATCTTCGTCCTGTCGACTGATAATTTCGTCAGCAAATTGGCAATAAACACTGCTGCAGAACCTTCAAAGGTCAATTTTGCGGTCATCCGAGACCTCGCACTTTGCACCTGTATTTTTGTATATATTGACCCTTCATTATCATCGTCAAGGTTCCAGTACAGTGTATACCACATGTAAATTTACGCGTATTTCGGTACGCGTACCCGAGCGCGCGGCCGGTTCATAATCACGTGATGACAATAATTCCCGCCAGCTTCACGTAAACGACGCGAGACTTTTATAGAGAACAGATAGTCGGTCATATATTCATTTTGAAACTTTTCATGATTTGATCTGGAAGAGCTATTGTATTCATCAAAATATGGTAGCACAATCTTCAATTATATCATTTTTTAAAAAAAAGGATACTAGTAATGATGAAAAAGAAAATAGGAGATTATCGACAATCAAGGATTCAACTTTAGTAGCAACTTCTCCTTCTTCTTCCTCAAATAGTTCATCAAATCAGAGCTCTTCTCCTTCGTTGCTATCGAAGAAGAGACCTTCTAATGATACAGATAATATAAATGGCATTGATAAAAGAGAAGCTCATACAAAAAAACGTAGCGTATTGCCACAATCAAATAACTATTTATCGAGTCAAAGGAAACAGTTATATGAATTCCGACAAAACGACCCTGGTGAAGCTATTAGTGATTCCAGTTCTAGGGAACAATCCGACGAGCAGAAAAGACTGCATGCATTATTTGTTGCGAAACTTGGTCGTCCTGGAAGTCTTGAAGAGATCAAAAGGAAGCTGAGACAGAATGGTGGTGGCAATAATGGAGAAGATGATGATACTTCTGTCACTGCCAGAACGAATGACGATGATGAGGATGCGGATGGGTCATTGACTCCTCCTCCAGCTCCAACTGCTTTGTCGAACTTGAAAAAATTCGCGGCATCAGATATTCCAACATCATCAACCAATCGTCCTAAACGTAGATTAACACCTTTGGAAGAACAATATATTGCCCTTAAAAAGGATCATATGGATACAATACTTCTAGTAGAAGTAGGCTATAAATATAGAATTTATGGTTATGATGCTGCTATTGCCGCCAAAGAGATTGGTTGGATGTTGATTCCTGGAAGAATGAGTATTGATGATAGTAACCCATCGGATAAGTTTTATGATAGATTTGCTTCATGCTCGTTTCCAGTACAAAATCTCAATCGTCATGTTAGGACACTGGTTGATCGAGGTCATAAAGTTGGTGTGGTAAATCAAATGGAGACTGCTGCTATAAAATCCACTGGCTCAAATAAAGCTGCTCCATTTAAAAGAGAGTTAACACATCTACATACGAAGGGTACTTTTGTAGAAGATTTCCAATATGAAGCACAGGGACAATTTTCTTCTTCTGTCTCCTCCTCAGGTGGGTATTTATTAGGTATCTGCATGGCAACAAATGATGCCATCACTACCGGCTCTAGCTCTAATGGCAAAAACCACAGATTTGGAATGGTGGCTATTCGGAGTTCAACTGGTGATGTTATTATTGACGAATTTGATGATAGTCCTATGTTAACTGAGTTTGAAACTCGTTTGTTACATATTGAACCTTGCGAAGTTATTATTATTGGTGAGGTACCGGCAAATTTAAAAACAATGTTAAACAACTTATCCTCTCGTGGCCCTGAAGATATAAAATCAGGATCCAGAATTCGTATTGACTATCTGGATCGTCCAAATTACCATGATGCTTCATCTATTGTTAATGAATATTACGCTTCTTCTAAGAATTCTTCCTTATCTTCCTCAATGCCAGTTCCTCTCAAATCAATCAAAGATGCATCTCTGGTTTGCCTTGCTTCTATGATTGAATATCTAAAAAAATTCAATCTGGAACATGTTTTTGATCTTACCTACAATTTTTCGTCATTTAATAGTAGAAATCATATGTTACTTAATGGTAATACCATTACCAGTTTAGAAATATTCCAAAATCAAACGGATTTTAAAGAAAAAGGTAGTCTGTTCTGGCTTATGGATCATACTAGGACGCCATTTGGTCAGAGAATGCTTCGCAGATGGATAAGTAAACCCTTAATAGATCGAGAAGAATTAGAAACTCGCGTGGAAGCAGTTAGTGAATTAACTCATAACTATAACAACAAGGTAGATGCATTAAACAAAATTATGAGAAGGTTACCTGACATGGAGAAAGGATTGATTCGAATTCATTATAAGCGATCTACGCGTAAACAATTATATTATACATTATTTTATTTACGAGAATTATCGACAGTGTTTAATGAAGTTGATCCTGAAAAAGTGGGTTTTAAGTCAAAGCTTTTGAACGATTTATTTGCTGTTCTTCCTAGATGTCGACATCTTGTAGAAGAAGCGATATCTCATATAAATGAGAATGCTGCTAAGAATGATATAAAGGAGGATTTTTTTGACGAGGAGAGGTTTCCTGGCTATGAAAGTGTTACTGATCAAAAGATGGTATGTATTATCTCGTTCATGAAGGGAACTGGGGGGTCCGAATCCACTCCCGCCTGCCAGAGAAACAAAGACAATATTAGAGGATAGCTATTCGACGCACTAAAGAGGAAATGTTGTTACCAAATTCTAACGTATTATATAGCTCATTTTGGAGACAGAAAACCGATTGAACAATCACCTTAATGAAATCAGAAAATTGATGAAAATGCCTAAATTAAAATATTCCACGGTGGCACAGATTACCCACTTGATAGAACTGAGAAAGGCTGATGCAAATTTGGCGCCAAAGGAATGGGTGAAAATGAGTAATACAAAGGAATATTCACGTTTTCGAACCCCTCAAGTTACAAATCTATTAAAGGAACTGAATTTCAATCAGGAACAGCTTATTCTGGAATGTGATAAAGCTTATGGTGAATATATAAATAGTATTGCTGAACACTATGAAGAATATAGGAAATTAATTCGAGCAGTAGGGGAAATTGATTGCTTGATGTCTTTAGCTGCAGTATCTTCTCAGTCAGGATATGTAAGAGCAGAATATATTGATACACCTTATATAAAAGTTGAAGAAGGTCGACATCCTATGGTAGAACAGCTCCTTACAGATAGTAGTTTCGTACCTAATGACATTGATATGGCCCATGATTCGAATAGAACAATGGTTATCACTGGACCAAATATGGGAGGTAAAAGTTCTTATGTCAGACAAGTGGCATTAATTTGTATTATGGCTCAGGTTGGTTGTTTTGTTCCAGCAAAAAGTGCTCGAATTGGACTTATTGATGCAGTGTTTACTCGAATGGGAGCATATGATAATATTTTTGCTGGTGAATCAACTTTTATGGTAGAATTGAAGGAATGTGCCGATATTATTAAAAGAGCCACTAGTAAATCATTGGTCATTCTTGATGAAATTGGTAGAGGAACTGGAACAATGGATGGAGTAGGGATTGCTCATGGAGTTTTATCACATTTCATTACCGATATAAAATCTTTAACATTATTTGTTACTCATTATCCACTGTTGGCAGCTTTTGAAACAGAGTATCCTAATGTTGTGGCCAATTATCATATGGGATTTTTAGAACGAGACGGTGAGTTCGGTAAGGAGGTTACATTTCTTTATAATCTTGTTAGAGGAATTGCACATAGATCGTATGGGCTTAATGTTGCTCGATTAGCTGGTATTCCTAAATCGATCCTTCAGTTGGCAAGTCATAAATCAGATGAGATTGAGAAGAGGCTTGATATACGACGAAGAGAACGTGAATATCTGAGAGATGTGCGTGTATTAAAACTTGTTCAGGATGGAACAACATTAGAACAAGAACAAGATCTTGATGAAATTTTATTTAGTCTTCTATAAGACATTCCATAACTCTATATCTATATATACCTATTATATTTGTCTTGATCTTCTTAACTAATTATCTGTTCATGTCTTCAGTCCTTTCTCCTCACCTCACCCCTACGTTCTGCATGACGTCTGGCTCTCACTTCGCTCGAGAGAAAGCTAGGTGACAGGCCCGAACGAAGCGAGCAACGGGGTCCGTGCGTGGCAGATCCCCTGCCACCGGAGGGATTCTGCCTGTTGCCCCCGCCTGCCCCACACGACGAAGTCCTTGCCCTATTATTGCCTATATGGGTTATTACCGAAGTAGATCCATCTGATTGCCATCGGAGTAAAGAGATGGCTGGTTACTCACTCACCAAGACCCGGATAAGGAGATCACACCGATTTCTTGAATCAATCTAATTGAAAACAAAGGTATCATCTTCCTAAGCTTATATCAGACAACAGATTGCTATATATACAACTATCTCACCTCCTTCTTCCAGTGTTTACATTTTGACTGCATTATCGATAAGTCGACATATTTCGTCGATCTCAACACGGCTGTATCTACATATTTTATAAGCGAATTCGGACTTTTAACTCCACTAGCTCCAGAGTCTCTCTTTCTCTTTCCAAGTGTCTCTCTATTTCTCTCTATCAGCTCTGGGATATCGGGTTGTTTAATTAATAGAAGTGATGGATAGCTAGAATAAGTGATCTATCACCCGTTAAGATTTTTTTTCCTAGACTGGTAGGTCTTTGTTGGATCGTTGTTATTTACAGTCTTTAATTTCTATTTGTTACTTATCATGTCGAGTCCTATACGTTCCTACGGTAAACATCGTAAACAGTCTGTTTTAGATGAAGCTCGTAGAATAAGAGAATGGAAGAATATTAATGGATATACTAGCAATAACAATGGTAGTAGTAATTCGGATCCACCTAAAGGGATCATACTCCCGCCACTACCACCCCCTACGGCACATTTTAATCTTTCAAATGGTGCCAAAGGAACAATAACAGGAGGTGTCGAAGCGGGAAGTAGGCCAGATGAGAAAGTACTATCACCATCTCATAAAGGCAGAG
Source organism: Sugiyamaella paludigena (assembly GCA_030579875.1). NCBI lineage: Eukaryota > Fungi > Ascomycota > Dipodascomycetes > Dipodascales > Trichomonascaceae > Sugiyamaella > Sugiyamaella paludigena. The sequence continues at coordinate 443,161 of JAKTRU010000002.1, read as the reverse complement.
ATAACTATCGAAAATCTAAACCAACAGATCCCTCTCAACCGTATGCCGAGGACCGGAGTTATGTGGAGAAGAAGAACAATAAATCAAAGGAGGAAAGACACTCATCGACTTTCCGTCGAAAGTTGTTTGCAAAAAGAACTGCCGACAAGACTACAAAAATGTTGTCTCTTCCCGTCAAGGAAGAAAAGGCAGGGAAGGCAAAGCAGAAGCAACAACAACTACAGCAGGTCAGGATTACCCCCAGACAGGAACTGGAACCGACGACAATGAAGAATATTAGTTCCGATGAAGGAAGTTTTAGAAAGAGTAAAATAGCTAGTCATAGCAATAGTGAATCAAGTAATGGATCTATTCGATCTTCTTTGGCTAGTCGACGTACAACGACTGAGTCAAGTTATGAATCAGAAAAATTAATACCCTCTAAGAATTCTTCCACCTCCATTAATACAATTCTATCGAAACGTTCCTCTAGTTCTTCCAATGGTGGTGAGTCTATTTCTCGCCCATCATCATTGTCTTCAGCATCATCCACCGCAGATTTGGCGCCTACATCGAAAAGAGATTTACATTTATCTCAACAGGAGAGTGAAGCTTGGGGTTTTTTTGATGATGTTATGGGCCGAAATTCGCCTCCCACGAATAAGAGGAAGCGGTTATTAGAGGTTGATTTTCATTTAGATTCAGATTCAGATTCAGATTTAGAAGAGAGTGGTCATCACCATCACCATAATCGTCATCCAGCCAAGCAGCATCAACTATCAGTAATTGCTGGATCGGGTTCCACAAAGACGTCGACTGCTGAACTGCCATTATCTCCACCACAACCGCCGTCAACGGAACAGATGAGTATATCACCGATCCACAGCTCTGCTTCTACAGCCCCATCGCCTTCTCGACAAACGAGACGTTTAACACCACATATTACTACCAAAAGAACGTACGCCACATCATCGCGGCGTTATATGCCTATAAATGATCATGAGGAAGGGGATATCCATCTCAGCGATCGTGATCACGGTGTCACTAGTGTCGGACTTGAGCACGGCTTAGATTTTGTCCTGGGTTTGGATTTTAGTAGTAGGAACAACGATAGCTTAGTGGAAGAACAAGTGGACGAAGATGTGGATCTGAAGAATTTTGATGAACTTAGAGCTCATGGTATGAATACCCATTTTATCGATGATGTTCAATTTATTATGGATGGATTAAGACTTGCCAATGAAACAAATAATGTCAATCTAAAAAGGTCAACTATATTAGATATGGCTTCAAAATCTCTTGATTCAGATTTCATAAAAGGGTTTAAATCTACTAATTTTCCGGTAATTCTATTTGGATACATGAAAAATGAGCCTAGTGATGTTTTTACAGATTTTTTATTTGGAGTTATTTTATGTAGATTACTGGAAGAAGGTAGTGTTGGCACGGCATCGTCTATATTACAAAATCCATGGATTATCGGTATGTTGATTTCTATGTTAGCAGATCAAGAGGATATTCGTAGCAAGCAAAAGAATCAAGAGCAGCCGGAAGCTCAGATCCAGCAGAAAAAATCATTTTCAAAAATAAAATCTTCATTACGTTTGAAGAGATCTAAACTATCATTTTCTTCCACTTCTAAAAAGTCGCCTTTTCAAGATTCTTTAGCAGCATTGGTTGATAAAATGGAATCACCCCTGGCTATCAATTCTAGATCTCTAGTTGCATTATCAGCATTTATATCGATGCGAAAACTTGGTCCTAAAGTGGCTGAAATGCTAGTTAATGAATTATTAATTCATATACCGGACTTCTTGAGGCTTGCCAATGATTTGATGAAGAAGTTATTAGAGAAGTCAGACGAAGATAAAAAATATGAAGAATATAGACTTCAATTACTTTACATGGTATTGGCGCAACTTGAATTTTTAGCCGATGGTGATGAAATGGCTAATGTTCTTCAGGTTATTGATAACGGTGAAGAACAGCAGCCCATTCTTAGAACTCTATGGATTGCTGAATCATATATGAAAGGTGATAAAAGTAATAGGGTCGTTTCGAGGTTTCGAAATTTGACAGTAATAATTTTACGAATTTTAATATCCATCACAACCAATGCCACGGTTGATACCAATGAATCAGTCTCACAGCTGTATGACCCAGACCTCGCCGAGACATTAGTAGACTTTGTCAGCGGGCGACATAATAATAATAATGATAATGATAACGGGAAACGAAACCGTGATAATAATGAGTTTAATTTAAATGACAAATTATCGGAATTACCACTCTCATCAAAACTTCATACTCAATTACAACCAGAATCAAATACTACAGTGTCTGATGATATCTTTTTATATGCCGCTGGGCTTTTAGTGAATCTTGTGGCTGGCAGTACGACTGTGTACGAAAGACTTCTGACAGAACCAACTCTATCCACTTTAAAATCAGACGCTTTTATGAATATTTCCAAGGAAACCTCGAATAATGATAAGACCGAACTTCATATACAAGGTTGTCAGTTTTTAGCCCTCGGACTTTTGGCAAGCAGTAAATCGGCAAGACAGCTCCACTTCACTAGTGATGAAGTTGAGAAAATCGGCCAAGGTCTTACAAACTTTGAAGGCAAGTTAATGAATCAATGGGGCCAAGGCTTACAGCATCAGATAAGTGCAGTACAGGCGAGCCTTCGTGATTAACAAGAGAGAGTCTGGGATGTGATTCTTCGAGGATAGCAGTGTGGGATGCGCTGAAGCGCTGTGACGGAAACGGCCGGAGGGTGAATATCACGTGTATTATATTTAGATCCTTCCTTATATATATATTATTTATTGATATGATTTGATTTTTCAGGAAGCAATTCTATCAAGAACCCATTCATCAGAATCATTCTTTCGATAAATAAATCGATCATGAACTCGATTAGGTCTCCCTTGAAAAAATTCCCATTCGATTGGTTTAATTCTTAAACCTCCCCAAAATGGAGGACAAGGAATTTGTTCAATTCCTTCAAACCGCTTTTCCTGTTCTTCAACAAGAGCATCAAGCTCATGACGATGAATCGATTGGCTTTGTGGACTAGCCCAGGCACCGATTCTTGACTTACGAGGACGAGTATCAAAATAGATCTGAGATTCTGCCGTGGATAATAATTCAGTTGTACCTTCTACTCTAACTTGACGCTCAAGTTCTTTCCAAAAAAATGTCAATGAAGCATGAGGATTAGACGAAATATCCGAAGCTTTTTTTGAAGTCTTCCAATTGGAATAAACAACAAAATTACCATTTTTGTCTAATTCCTTCATAAGTACAATCCTGGAAGAAACTCGTCCTGATGGAAGACTTGCCGTTGATAGATTGACAGCCTCTGGTAGAGATATATTAGCATTTCTAGCATCAGAAAACCATTGATGGAATTGTTCTGCAGGATTTGGATTCAATTCTTCTCGATCAAGTGAAAGTATACCATATTGTTCGGCTTCAGGAGCAACTGGATAAAGATTTGTTAGTTCAATGATCAGCTTCATTAGGTCGTTCTCTGCATAGATCTGATTCAGCCCAAGGTTCGGTTCCAACTGATGAACCTGGCATAGAAAATTAATCCGAGAACGACCCCCGATTCCCTTATTCATTCTTGTGCTCAGCCCAATCCAAGCTGATGTTCCAAATACTAGATCTACTCCGAGACTGATCCAAGATCTACTTCGAGACCCATCCAAGAAAAAGACCGATACCAATATCGACACCGGCACCCACATCCACACCCAGCCACCTATTCAGTCCCAATCATGTTCGATATCGTGACCTTCGTCCCAACAACATCCACCTCCTAGAATTGGAGTTTTCAGAATGTCTACAAGATGATTGATTGCTGATCCCTATTATTCAGCAAAATCACTTACAAATGATTGTCTGGTCTTTCTTGGGATGCTCCATATTAATCCACTTTAAATTCTTTTTTTTCTATATTTCTATTATAACGAAATGAAAGTAATATCTATGTTCAATTGAATCCTCAGGAAAGTAAGTTGTGTAAACATGGAATGACAACAATGAGTGACGTTTTAAGCGACCGTCGGTTATAATATGATCTGATAATCTAGCCGTGCGATAGTCACTGTATGTAACTGCGGGAGCTAGCGCGCGCTTATGTACGAAACTCATGTAATTTGCGATTTCCGACTTACTTCATCATTAATAAGACTCCTGTCATTATGTAATTCATGACTAAACTGAATGTAGGATGGGGGAGAGAAATATCATGGAGGGTGGTTTTATAATATTTGGGTATATAGTATGAAGATGAAAATTTGTAAAGTCCCCGTACCTACATGACGGTAGGTTGCTACTAGTGTGTACATCAGAATACACAATGCTGTTGGATAATGTCAATAGGGTGTATCCGCTAAGATATAACATACATAGAGCAATAATCAATTAATCATGTCTGAGTCTTTTTTTCTGGAGGATATTATTAGGAGCCATATCCTAATTTCTTGTGGTTAGCCACAGCTTGATAAGTTGCCCGATCGAAATACCAGATTGCCCACTTTTTTATTCACTTTAGGTCATCTCAGTCAGGTGAATCCGCTTAGAGCTAACATTAACTTAACAACTTCAGAGTCAACTTTAACTGTTAATTGACAGTTAAGTTAGTGAACCCTAACAGTTTGGGTTAACTTAAGATACGTATAGTTACACAGGTTAAGTAATTTCCGGTTAAACCGGAGCGTTAACTTAAGTTACGTGAGCTATATACCGTGTACACTCTGCAATGACTATCAGTACACATATTTTCCTCCCGACTCCACAGCTGCTCGCATGCGTGAATCTCGAATTCAAGAAACAGCAATTTAAAGCTGACTGAGGTACCCTTTAAAGAATTAATAAATATTAAATGATTAATGACTTGCAGTAGAATAGGACAAAATATGCAGAATCGAGCCGTTAGATGAGTTGTTTATGTTGCAGATCTGTATATCCTGCAGGGGAGGAAGGACCTATATCTGCCCGTATCATCTGCGTATGCCAAGAAAGATTTACACCTAGATTAGCTAGATTTAGCAGCCTGCTTTTTCTAGCTAGTCCCTTCGATATATTAAGCGCAAAACCCACCCCTATTTAACCTGTGCACCGTTCAGTAGTTCACAAGAAAATAGTGTGACGCCGGCTCCGGATATAACGTCAGATGGCAAACCTGAATCCCAATTGAAAGCGACAAAATCTTGACTTAGCCTTCTATAAAATCCACTGATCGCCCCACCTCGGACCTCTCCAAAAATCAACCAACAGTTTCACCCATTCAATGATTTTAATGAGATTCATTCAGATTTTTTTCAGCACTACGGCCCTTGTATTTGTTGTCTGTGCCACTGCAGGCCCTGTCTCTGCTAATTCGTTATTGGCAAGTCCAGAGGATGAAGAAGTAACGATCAGTCATAACCCTACATGTGAGGTTTATGGCGGAGAGTCCCTGCCATATATAGCCTGTGGGAAATGCTCAGTCATTCCTCCCGGAACTGAAGTCCGAGTGAAAGCAGACGTCATCCTCAGCACCGATCAGTATTCGGATTGGTTCCTGACCTTAGATAAGGAATATTGCACACCTGCTACTCATGTTCCACTACGACATGTTGAAATTGAGTATCAGCCAACGCCACTCGGAAGTACGTGTTATGGCAAAATGGAAAAGAATGTTAGAGCATGGGACTTAGATCAATATAAGATTGTCGCAACATGTGAACTGCTTGGTCCTGGGGTGAAATTTCGTGGCAAGAGTACTTGGAATAGTCCAATTGGAGATGTTGCTTCGCCCTGGCTTGAGAGCAATGGAACATCTGAGACTGAATGGATGACACCTTCGCTTGGGAGAGTAACCAACCCAGAACAGGGTCTATGTATTTGGGAGTGGGGGTTCATGGATGTGAACAGTGAGTGAAAAAGAGACAATGCTTGAAATTGTAAGTGCCAGGAGTTAAGTAAGACGGTAGTGTACAAAGAAGCAATGCATGCAGGAAGCTACCTCATAACTTAATCATCCTGTGAAATTCAAATACTGAACACGCTTTTGAAGTGATAAAAATCCAGACCTTATAACATGGACTTGAAAAACAAAAACTGAAAATTATCTGTTCTTCGGAGTACACACTTTCCGCTAACTCTACGCTACGCAATGGAAGTTGATTTGATGCAAATCTGGGACAGCGGTCACATACCTGGTGTTAATTATCGACAGTGGGGTAAGAATTATTCATACGATCTCATAGCCGTCGATTAATACCCAGATCTGGCTGTTAAGTTTCAGCTGCTGGCAGGGTTACGCAAGGCATTGGTCCGATATCCTGCAGGGGAAGGATTAAAGTATTCCCGAATCGTCAGCGTATGCCAAGAAACCTTAATACGCAGATCAGATAACATGAGAAGCATACCTTAACTGACTAACCCCATTTGTGTGTAGCCACATGGTCACTTCACCTGCTCACCGAATTGTTTCAGTGTCTGGTCATCGTTCATTAGAAATATATTTTAGCGAGGATAAAGAAATCCAGCCGCGACTGTTTACGGTTCATCAGTTAGAGAATTTAGGCAAGAAAATACTGACACTGCCCCTCCAGATTAAACACAAGACCAAATATCTAATTTTTCCGACAGAGTCGGCAAGTCAGTATTTTGTTACTGGAAATATCTAACTGGTGAACGAATGGCATACCTTGGTACCAGGGAATCTGAATTGATATACGGAATCTCAGCATGCCGGTTTACTATAGAACCACCCCTGATGGTCCTCTTTCTTCTTAATGATCCATCCAGAAATAAGTCGTCAGCTCGCCACAGAGTACTAGAATAGTAAGTCCTATAGTAACGAAAACTTTAAGGTAGAGTGAGTTCTGGTGTCGAAGATGGATATTTTCAATATAAATATGAGTCTTTTGTTCTTTATTTCTTGTTATTTTGTTAACTAAATTTTCTGCGAACTTATGCGATCAATATATTCACAGTTTTTATCTTAATTCTCACAAATTAATATCATACAAGTTGACATTACATTGTTAATAAGTTTGAAACCCTTCCAATGAAACGATTATGAACTCTGCCCCACTGAGAAGGGGATTCACTGGCGTAGGATCGTTATTGCTTATGCGCGATTAAAACCTCGCTTTGCTGCAAGATTGTTGTTGCAGATAGTCGGCCTAAAGCACAGGAAATTTAAGGTTATCGATTACTTCTAAATTGAGTATTACTCATGTAGATCTAGCTGCAATCGCAGTCAATTAGCCATTAGCCGTTAATATCAGAAGTAAACTCACCGCTGATGGTCACCAGTCAACTGACCAGTCAAATCAACTACGACGACGTTAAGTTAACTTGACAATTAAGATAACTCAAGTTAACTGATTTGAAACCTATAGAAGAAATAAAGTTAACAAACAGATAACTCGATAAAGGCTAACTGACGTTGACACGGAAATAAGAAACATCATGCTTAACAAGAATAAAGGGGGGTAGGATAAAATAACTAATAATATACTATTCTGAGTGACTGAGAATCTGAGTCTATTCAGTTTCTATGAATAAATACTCGTGAGTCGCAGAATTCAGCATCGATCTATTTGTGTGAAAACACATGATAGTTGTCATTATAGATCACAGGTACTCTGTTCGTGAACCGGACTATTCATTAGTTTGGCAGGTAGGGTAAGGTAAACAAAAATTTAGTAGAATACATAATCTAAATCTCATAATCTTTTAATCTCCACAACAGGGTGAACTTCCTGAAGCAAGGTATATAATACCAAATGATGTATAAATAAGCTGATAATAATTAAGTGATAGAATAATACGTAGGAGTAAAAGATCAAGACGTGATAATCTCACGATATCGCTAACAACAATAATAATAAGGTTAGGGTGAAATCAAGATTATACAGTTGTACTGATCAATATCAGCACTTTATTCAACACACTATGAAACTAACTATCATCCTCTATTGTTCATGAACTTCTTGCTTCAACTCATCGTTTCTATCTATACCAGATAGCTACTTGTGTTGATTTGGATTGTTTCTTCTGTTGGTTTATTCATTCTAATGAATATTAGAATTTTCTGGCCTCTCGATGTCATCCAGCTTCAACGTACAACTGATTATCAACCTTCATTAATCATAGGCTGGAATAATTCAGACACTGATATTGTTGTTGTTACGGCACTACCATTTCTTGACCCGTCGGTTGTGGAAACGTTATTATTACGAGATGATCTTCTCGAAGGATCAAAATATCCATCTCCGCATATTTACCAACGATGTGGTTTAAAACGAATGAGTGTATTGGGTGTTCTCAATTGTGATGATAAAAGTTTATCGTTATTTAGCAAAAATAAGAAATTTGCATTGAATGCTAGGTTAGATGCTAGTATGAAATATCCAAAACATGAATTATTAGGATTGAAAGCCAGGAAACCGTTATCATTGAAAGTGAAAACTGGTCGTGGTGCTAGTGCTGTTTCCACGTCGTCATCATCGAATGATCATGTATTATTGAAAATATCATCATTAACTAATGACTTCGTCTCACCTTCTGAAATTCCAGAAACAACAGATATCACAAATGCCATTAATAAGAGCACTCATACTTCAATTCAAGTTATCGGGTTCGATCCTCCTTTGCCTCATAGAATGCAATACTTATCTCTATATCCAATATCCTTGGCGTTGTCAGAAAACTCCAATCTTAAAGTTATTAGCGAAGAATATGAAACAAATCTTGTTGAATCATCTAAAAATAAACAACTTTTAATTGAGAAAATTGCTGAACATTCGATAAGGGAACCCCGTCCATCCTTAAAACAGGGCATGATATTAAATAACTGCATTTCTCAGATAAATTGTTGTTATGAATTAGGTGAATTAATGAGACATAATGCTGATATCTTATTTCCTAAGTTAAGATCAAGGCGCAGAAGACTTAGTGTAAGTGAATCAGTATTGGAATCCGCCAGAACCGTTCAGAATGGTTTTTGGAATGTTATTCTTGTTCTTTGGAGTTCAGTAGTTCCTATTGTTAGCAGAATACTAGTGGGGGCACTACTAATTGGTAGAATAATAGCCGAAGGCATTCTTCAAGTAATTGAATGGAGACCGGAATCGGTGAATATAGGGTCTAAAACGTCATCAACGACGAGCTCTGTTATTTCTTCTCAATCCACATCGCGGTCATCATCATCATTATCATCATCATCGTCATCATCTATTTCTTTATCAGCGGCAGTTTCCTCATCCTCGTCCTCATCCTCATCCTCATCCTTATCTTCTTCTCCGTTGGTTTCCATATCACCGGCTTCTCCATCAGCTCTCAATTCTATAGAATCACAATCTTCATCATATCTCTCATATGCTTTAAAGGATTTGTCAGCAACTGCTCAACAGATTGATTTACGCCTACAACAATTTTGTTTCTGGCCAATACAATATCTCACTATTCGGAAACGCTCACAAGATTGGCATAGTAATTCGGATTTCAATGTCGAATATATTCGATTTTATAATACTATCTGGCTTGTTGTTAATGATATTATTTTAGGGGTGGCCATTGGTGGGGTGATTCTTGATAATAAAGAATTTCTGGTAGATGGTTTATGCTATTTAATAGATGAAATTTTATCGGTCAAATTCAAAGATATTATGCTTTGGTTAATGGACTGGCCCGCAGGTCTTAAATTGAATAATGAATTAGCAGCTTTTTTTGGTGAACTTTTTCTATGGGTCATACAATTTTGGGGAGCTTTTCTAAATATATTCCGTCCTTATTTTTCAGTAATAATTTCAATTATTGGATATTCTGGTTTCGCAGGACTCACTTTATCTATTTCACTTGTTTCAGATTTCATCTCTTTTCTTACTCTTCACGTATATGCATTTTATGTTGCATCGGCCAGAATATACCACTGGCAATTAACGGTACTACATTCACTTTTTCATCTTTTCAGGGGTAAAAAACATAATGTTTTAAGAAAAAGAATTGATTCTTGTAATTATGAATTAGATCAATTGCTCATGGGTACAATTTTCTTTACGGTATTGCTATTCTTATTACCAACAGTATTAGTGTTTTATTTATTTTTCGCATTTAGTCGACTGTCAATTGTTCTTATATGCGCATTTCTGGAGTCTGTCCTTTCCTGTCTGAACCATTTCCCATTATTTGCAATTTTGCTAAGAATTAAAGATTCTCAAAGGATCCCTGGTGGGATTCGATTCGATTATGAAGAAGATACAGGTTCAGAAACCAACAGGACGGCTAACTATGTCAAGCTAAAGCCCGTACCTCTTGGATTTAATCATATATTCCAACAGTATAATATCCTGGGTCAACGGTTACGTATGCATTATCTATCATTCCAGGTGGTGACAAGAATCCTCACTGGTCAATTTGTTCCTATCCAACGGACCAAACTTTATGTTCTTCTTTATTCTATGCTACCAGAGCAAAGAGTCAGTTTATCTGAGTTATTCAAAGAACTCAACAATTTAGTATGAAGCGGCCTCCGGCGGTTGGGGCGTAGCCCCAGACCCCTAGCTCTCGCTGCGCTCGAGAACTCTAAGTGAAAAGCTAGTAAAATAATCTTACATTAATTAATAATATAAACCGTTCAACTTGATGGTACAAACTACCAAGAGAATGCAAGCACAATTATTTCTATACATGTATCTACTGATTGTGGGTATTTCGTTTCACATCATTCCTTTCCTTCCCTTCCCTGTTGTCATAACAAATTCCTCTCTTCTTTCTCCTTCTCTGTCTATTTATAAACCCCGAATGACTATTCCATATATGCTATTAATGGCCGTAAGAATGATGTTCTATATATTTTCGCTTTTTTCCTAGATTTAATCTGCTCATTTCATTTATGCCTTAATAGACGTTGGTAAAATATCCTTTGATTTCTGTTTCTGCTGTTGAACTTTAGCCACTGCATAAACAATACCAGCCAAAAATCCTAAGAAAATAGCAGAAACCGAGGATAAAGTAATAGGATTATCAAAGAAAATTAAACCAGAAAGTGCAACTGGCAATTTATTAAGAGCTCCAACCATACTATAAGTAGTTGACGAAGTGACTCGAACACACCATCCAGAAGTATAAGAAATACCAAGAGAAAATACACCAGATAAAATCATTATAAAAAATACTACATTACGAGTATCAACAGGGAAATTACGTGCAATATTCTCCGAACTCCAATCTTCAAATAATAAGGAACCAATCAAAAGTACAGGGATTGACAAAAGATTATTATAGAACATAGTATCCAAATCAGTGAAATTAGTTAACTTAATTCGTTTTCTTAAAAATAAAACAAAACCAGCATTTGATAAACAATTAGCAAACATCCAAAAATAACCAAGGTTAAAGATACCACTAGTAGCCGAACCAGGAGCAGCATTACTAATATCAGACCATGCTGCAACGACAGATGATAAAACAATTAAAACAAATGAACCTAAAGCCATAGGAGTGACATGACCACCAAACCAAAGTACTTCACCATAGGCAATAAGAATAATAGTAACATTTTTAAAGATTGTAAAAACAGGAATAGATAAATATTGCATAGCCTTTGAAGCAGTATAAATCATAGCAACTAGAAGAAGAGAAATAGGAAACCATTTCTTAGCTTCGGCAGAATTATATGATCTGAAGGTTATGACTCCAGTGACTTTCAAAGCTTGAATAACCAATAAACAAACAAGAGATTGTACAGCAAGAAGGATACAATTATAATTAAAATAGCCTACTGATAATACGTATTTGTTTGTTACTGTCATCATAATCGATGCTAAACAATACGACAAAACTGCCACTGGAGGCGAGTTTCGTAATGAAACGATTGGAGCATCTGACATTTTAAATAAGTCGAGTATCGAGTCGAGTTTATATACGTATCAAGTTCGTTATCAGTTCCTTATCAGTTAATGCCACTAAATGATGGTGACGAAAAGATTAACTATTAAAAAGATCTTTCAGATTCAAAAGCCAAAAGAAAAATGTTGAAATGTTGAAATGGTGAAATTTAAACCTGATCTAACAACTTCTTTAGATATCTATTTCTAAATCTATTTCAAATTTAAATCTAATATAAGATAACCCAAAAAAATTTCGATCAATCTTGTTTTATCTTGTTATATTATTACTTCACACCAGAAACAACTATTTATTACTTCTTAACTTTAGATCTCGGATTAATCCAAAATAATGATAATAATAAGAAAATAAAAGAAAGATTAGATTCGATTTCGATTCCGAAGTATAAATTTCAAAACGAAAAAAATCGAAATGAAAGAAGACGAACCGAACCGGAAGGAGAGAAGAAAGGAAAGAAGCCACGTAAACACGCGTAAAAAGGATTCTCTAAACATTAATGTTTTGTTATTTAATAATAACTCGGTTTTGTTTATTATAACAAGTCATTTTTGATCAGAAAAATAACAAGAAAAAGATAAAAAAAAAGAAAAAAAAAAGGTTAAATTAACGAAACTCCCAACAAACAAATTCGAATTGTTAAATAGAGGTTTTATTAGTATTATCGGAAAAATTTCGTATTATTTTATAACAAATATTTTGTTTTAACGAGAATTGTCTCAGCTGAGCCTCTTCCTCCCCCCTCCCTCCTCCCGCTTTTACCCCTGCTGCCCCTGCTTGCCTCCGGCGGCTGGGGCGTAGCCCCAGACCCCTTGCTCTCGCTTCGCTCGAGAGGGTTTTGAGTTAATCAGAAAGTTCATCCGCCGGTTTGTTAAGCTTTCATTCCACTGGTTTTTTAACGACGACAAGTCTTTCGAGCGAAGCGACATGTAGGGGTCAGGGGTTACACCCCAGCTGCCGGAGGTAAACAGGGGTAAGAAAGTAGGGGATCGAGGGGATAGTGGATCTGTATTTGCATTAAAATTCAGCCGTTTTACACTAACCTCTTATCATAATTAAACCGATACCGACATCAATAGTAAAATAACGGGCGGCGGGCCGGCATGGTTATTTGTGCATGTGATGAGTTACATGTAACTAGCTAGCTTGTGCCGCGTACCATGCTGTACAGCTACCCCTCTGAGTTTGTAGCCTCAAAAAGTATATAAGTGATCCTTTTCCCATCCATCTTATTCAAATTGTACTGTGACATAATGTCAACCGGCATAACTATATTACTATCATTCTCAAGCTATACCCGACCAGAATAGACATGATGGTTCAACGACTTAGAATACGGATGATTAGTAGTAGTGTACGGGCGACTTTGCCGTCCGAGTTTCACCTGTCGTTGCAGTCAGAATGAATCTTTACTTCATATGTTAATATCATTATTAGCAATCTATTATGTAGCGAAGTTATACTGAATAAAGAAAACAATGAAATCTTACCTATCAGATAAACATTCATCAAAAACTGATGAATTCACCAGACCTCAAATCTCAACGGGGATTGGAACTTTCTGCCATCAATATCGCGGCTATTTTTTCCGAACCCACAATTTTGCTTCTAGCGGCTAAGGTGCTGCCTGTCTGCTCGCTTAATTAGAGGTTGGTGTTGGTGGTAGTTTCTCGAGCAAAGGCAAAAAAAGGGGGGCTATTGTTGCGATAATCCGATGACGCGATAATAATTCCGAGCCTTGCTTGTGAGCACCGGGCCGAAAGAAAGTCCTTCCGAGGCGTACTGTACGTGTTACGCGTATGCACGCGTATGACCATACGTGTTCTATCTGGTACCGGCGCGCGTCTTTTTGAGAACCATATGTAATATAGGTATGGATTGATATGTCTAGTTTCCTAGGTTTGTAACTGATTATGGCCTCTAGCCAATAGAAACCTAGCTATTTCACTACATCTCACGCTGTCCATGACAGGACTGCATACATCAACGGCGCAACGTTAACTGAAGGCCATTGTTATCAAATGAGTTCCATGCAGCAATAAGTGAGTACATACTACTACTGTATAGTATTATGAAATTGGTTCGTTGATGTTTAACAGTTCAACTTAATGATTTTTCTATTCAGAGAACCCGATACTCCGCGATCTCATCGACATTCTCAAATGCACATATGACGCGGTAGTCGGCTTAAACTATAAGTGTAACTACCGTAAAACGTGGGGGTATGCATAGATGGGGGTTTGGTCTCCGTGAAATAAAAAATCCGTATATAAAGAAGCCTAAAGTGAATGATTCTCGTAATTCTTTTTTCTTTCTTCTCTCTTTATATATTTCTATCTATATATCTATATATCCATATTTCTTGTCAATTTCTGCTCAAATCTCAAATTTCTTGCCCAAAATGGTCCGTATTGTATTCACTGGTGGTTCTGGTAAAGCTGGTAGACATGCTTTACCTTATCTATTGGCTCAAGGTCATCAAGTTCTTAATCTAGATTTGGTTCCATTTCCTGATCCTGAAGCAGGTGTTTTTACATTGAGAACTGATTTAACTAAATCTGGTGAAGTTTTTAATGCTCTTACAAACCATTTTAATTATGAAGGGTTCTCAATTGAGGGTCCTCCTCCTGGTCCTCCTGATGTAGTTATTCATTTTGCTGCTATTCCTGCTGATAATATTGTTCCTGATAATCGATGCTTTGAAATTAATACTCTTTCTACTTACAATGTAGTTGAAGCTGCTTGTAAACTTGGTGTTAAAAAAATTATTATTGCTTCTTCAGAGACTACTTATGGAGTTTGCTTTTCACAAGGTGATACTGATTATCATTCTTTCCCATTAGAAGAGGATTATGATGTCGACCCAATGGATTCATATGCTTTATCAAAAATTTGTGGTGAAAAAACTGCCCGTTCTTTTGCTAGAAGATTTGGTAATGATATTTATGCTCTAAGAATTGGAAATGTCATTACACCATCGGAATATGCTCGATTCCCAGGCTTTGTTTTAGACCCTCCTTCCAGAAAGCGTAATGCTTGGTCTTATATTGATGCTCGTGATCTTGGTCAAATTTGTCATCTAGCCATTCAAAAGAGTGGACTTGGTTTCCAAGTTTTTAATGCTACTAATGACACAATTACGACTGATATTCCAACTACTGAATTTTTAAAGAAATTTTACCCTCACGTTCCTATTACAAGAGAACTTGGCGAATGGGAAGCTCCATTAAGTAACCGTAAGATCAGAGAAGTTCTTGGATTTAAAGAGGAACATAATTGGAGAAAATATGTCTAAAAAATAGATATAGATATATATAGATAAAATAAATGGTATCCTGTGATGAAAGTTAGAGATTTGTCATATTCCCTGCTACACTGAGAACAATTCTCGAGCGTAGGGAGAGCTGAAGGGGGCTGAGACCATTCCCCACCGCCTGGGCCCACCGACTGAACTGTTTGGCTATGTTACCCCTGAATTTTTGAAGTAAATCCGTATATAAGAATATATTCTCATATGAGATCTCATTTGATTATGCCATCTGTATATTCCAGCTTCACCATTATCCATTTCCTTCCTTCTTTCTCTTCGTTTATCTGGATGAGAAATGATATTAGGATGAGTACAGCCATGGTGGATTTGACAGATTTATCATCTAAATCATGGCAAGATATATTTGCCACCTATCGGGTGTCGGAAATCCAGACATTAAGTCAGCAATTGCGAAGCAGTGCTCAAGCAAAGAAACAGGATTTAAGAAACTTAGTAGGAGGAAGATACCGCGATTTACTCAAAACAGCAGATAGGATTACTGATATGGAAAAAGCAGTTGGATATGAAGATGCTGCATTAGCTGAATTATGTGGAATTCATCATTATTCAAGGTGGACTACAGATGAACAAAACGTGACTAGGTTCATCAAATCTGCTAATGAGGAACAGAATGAATTCAATCTTCAAAGGACAGCTGTAACAAGATTATTTAGAGCTGTATTTCAACTTATCAAAAGACAATTAAATGGGACTAGTACTACTAATGTGACACTCCTTGCTAGAAGTTTATATTTAGGATACTTATTGATAACTTCGTTAGAAATGATACCGGGAGGCTCTGATGATGATAATGACGACATAGTTAAAGAAACATCCAATTTAAAATCCCTGAATAACCAATGCAAAGAAAGAATCTTAAAGGAATTAATGGAGATTAGCAGTGATTCTGGGAAGGGAGGAAATCGAAGCGATGGTGATAATCAATCAGATAAAAAATCAGTACAGAGGAGTCCAATTGATCTTTTCTTGGCTTATATGATAGTATCTGAGAATTCAGCAGATGGATTATTGTCTGATTTTCTGGCTTCAAGAGAAAAATATATTTCGGAACTAATCAATAAACATGATGTCAATAGAACTTCTGCATTGGTTAAGTGCTTACAGATTACAAGTTCTACTATCTTTATTTCAGAACAAGTTTTTGGTCAGAATCAACTTCATAGATTAGCCACACAGCAGGCAAATATATATACAATTTTAGACTCTCCAGAGTTTGGTGAAGATACTGCACAAGAGCTAAACTTTGTGAAAGTCCGTAATTGGTTACCACAATCGATTATAAATGCAGCCTGTCTACCAGATGGTGCTGTCTCTGTTAATAGAACGCAGCAAATTTCCTCTACGAAAACAACGACGACCGCATCCACTCGAGCAGCGTCAAGGGCAACTTTTCTCGACAAGCAATCAAAATTTGTCAATTTGATAGTTCAGATTTTGTCTGATCACTTGATTAGTATTTTAGAACCAATTAATCAACTTTCTGACTTAGTTATTCTGTATAGAGACATTTTACAATTAAATCGAGAGGCTAAGAGTATTCGGGATGTAAATAACAATACTGGAGATCGATCATGGTTTAACGGCATATTTCAGGAGAAGTGGGCTGATCGATTTGTGGATATTCTAAAGCACCGAATTAGTGAACTTGACAAGGTGACTCAGGAATGTATAGAGAAAACATATTCTGAAATTGTCGGAGTTGATGTTGGTACTTCTAATAATAACTCGAGTCTTAATTCCATTACGGATATTCCTCTTCATGAAGACGCCTTGTCTATTATATTCAATCAATTAGAAGATCTTAGTAAAGGTCAAGTTGGTGATGTCAGCGAATTTTCAAAATATTCTATTCAATGGAATGAGGCTGTTCAGAGTCTCAAAAAGCAAATCCAGGAATTTGAAAAGCTTCTATATTTCTTTTCGGCATTGCCTGGTTCCAGTGATGACGAGTTCGACCGAGACGATGATGATGTTAGCTATATTAAATGGCGACAGGAATGCGAGCAGGTTATAGTTAAACGATCAAAAGAGTTTCTCGATTTGATAGATTCTGAATCAAAAAGATTGTATCTTTCTGTTCTGAATTCCTTCAAGGAACTAACCATTAAAGAAGGTAACAATGTCCGCAGTCTTGCATTCATTATAAAATCAGTGATAATAGTTTATCGATCTATGGGCAATGAAGAAGATATTAGAAATGTTAACGATAGACATGATAAGGACTTCGATACGTTTCTTTTCAGGACATACGATAAATTGTCAGAGCAGATTTCTAAGCTGGTAGTAGTGGATGATATCAGTTATTATCGCAATTTGGACAGGTCAATAACCGCATTATGGGAGGGTGAGGATGATGCTTTATTACCTAAATTACCTTCTTTAGGTTTGTTAGAGAAGTTGTCAGTTCTTGCTTCCACTGTTGGTGATCTGTCAGGTCATGGCGATCTTCTATGGGAGCATCCTGCCGCAATTCAAATTAGGAATTCTGTTCGTCAGAAGATCTTGGCAACTTTGGATGGATTTGAGAAACAGTTTGTGGAAGAAGTATTACAAGAACAACAATCCGAAGAGAAAATTGATAAAATGGTACATTCAGAAGATGTAATAGCCAAGGAGGGGCAAGTCGGAAAAGTTTCAGATGAGGAACAAAATAAGTCTAAAGAAGATGAAAATACCTCGTTGGTAGAGCAGTCTGAAGAGACCCCCAGAGATGATGTTGCTAGCATAGATGACGACGAAAACGAATCAGAAACAAAATTAGATAACAAGCAATCGAGTGCAACTAATGCTCTTCTTCAGATCTATGCCGACCAATGCTATATCGAAAATCTGTTTGGTGATAACAGTATTCGTCCGTCATTTGGAATTGACACTCTTGTGGCAAAATCTGGTTTCAATCCATCAGTATCTTCTACGATTAATGTGGAAATGAAGGATATGGTTTTGCGGACATATCTTATGTATAGTCCACTTATTTAATCATATGTAAATAAACCAATAGTAATATGAATTGCATTGTAAGTATCCCGAAACTCGTTCGATGGCTCATGAACGGAACGGACCCCCAGACATGTTTGCCTCTGGCGGCTGGAGTATAGCCCAGACCCCGGCTCTCTCTGTGCTGGAGAATCGGATACTGATTGAGATAGTTCGGATTAGGTTTGTACAGTAAAGCGAGAACTAATGGCCTGGGCTTCCCTCTAACGGAGGAAGAGAATTGGCGAAGTCGATCGCTGAGATCTCTGACTCATTGATTGATCAACTACTGCTAGGGAATACGAGGGCAACCTATGTAGGAATAGCTAAGGGGACGCTAGAAATAATTCAATCGCTAAGGATAATTCAATTCGTAACACATAAAACTAATACTACAGGAGACAAAACAACACAATAGGTAGCCCATTATGCTTAATATCTATAAATAAAGAAAAAACCAAACCACAAGAGATAGGCGGTAAATCACAACTGTTGTCTGCTTTTTGGCGAATTTATTAGACTTCAAACCTCAAAGATTTCGCTCAAATTCATTCATACACATTGTGATTTCGAACCTTTCTTCTTTGTTACGCTAAAAATTCGAGTGATTGTTGACCAGCCGGTGATACATCAGATTCCGACTTCAATAATGAATTGCCTGTCGTTGCTGGAATAGTCGCTGTATTACTATGTATCGAATTTGATGATAGATGTTGGTGATCTGAATTTCCGTTTGAAGAAATGGCTTCTCCTGATCCATTTGGAGGATGATGTGATGACAAGGATGATGCAGACGAACCAGTTTCATCATGTATTTCACCATCAATTAGTTGCTTTTGAGAAGATAGTTGTTCAATTTTCACCGAATCATCATTTCCAATAGCACCTTCTAATTGGCTTTCACCATCCCCTTCCCCTTCAATATCAGCATCACCTTCTCCCTCTCCTTCAATACTACCACCTTCTTTTTCTTTTCGCTCCCGTTCAGCAATTTCAGCAGCCGTTAAAAACCGCCCCCCCTGTCCACGTGGCCGTCGCATGGCATGTTTATGTCGACTTTCATGAAGATAAGGACGTCTACCTCGAGCAACTTTCAAGGATTCATCAAGTTTCGCACGAGCAATCCTTCGTTTAAGGATGCGATGATATTGTTTAGCATTAACGTAAAACGGTTGTTCCGCCGGTTCTCCGTTGTCCATGATGTATATGGGATATATAAATTAAGAGAGTAATCGTAATTTTATGTTCGTTATATTATGAGATAATCAATATGCCTTTTCACTTTGATCGACTGATTGATGATATTTTTCAATGAGAGTTAACAAAGCAATTAACATCTGATTATTAAACTGGAGAGGAATCCAAGAGATGCTATTATCACCCGTTAATACGGAAGATGAAAATAAATACAAAGTTCTCTTTCTGTTAAATCTCTCTTTATTCTCTTGCTGGTTCCTTTCAACAAATAAATTTATCAGTGGTAAGATGGTAAGATATCCAAACTTTAAAATCCTTTCAACAAACCACACCCTTTATTCTAATTCGAACTTGACTTCCTGCCAAAAAAAAACCCAAAAGATATACAATATAGGCTCCTGATATATTCTCCTATTCTCTTCGAAGTATAAATGACTTACTTCTTATCAATCAAATCCAATCCAGATATACCTTGAGAAAAAGAAGAGGAAGAAGAAGAAGAAGTCGAATGTAGATCAGGCCAAGACCGTCGGGTAGGCGATATTAACCCTGGCGGTAAGGGTTTGGACACGTTAATAGAATATTATGTGCTGTATTATTATATATATTGAGGGATTACCCGGATAATAATGTCCGATTTAAACGCCTGTTGTTTCCGAATGCCGGAGCGCAGCCCCGAACCCCTTACGGTCCGGTGTTTGCTGCAGCCGCCTCCGACGGCTGGGGCGTTGCCCCAGAACCCATGCTCGATAGTGGTTTGTCTCTCTGTGTAGCCCTTGCTCCGTTCGAGAATCTGGCGTTTGGAGGCGAAGAAAGAGGATATGTCGGGGTTTGAAGCCCAATTTTGGCAGCTCTGGAGATACTCTCCACGAGTGCATGGAGCTATAACGTTAGAGACCTGGACGATCTTAACCTGGGGCAGATACGAGTGTGATTGTGGGACAGATTGCTATTCATTCAATTCCATTGTCATATTTTCATTTAATAATACACATATAATCGTTAATAAATCTACTGTACACATTACATATTAGCCGTTAACCAATCTTCTCCCAGAATGCAATCGTAGGGAGAAATATCAGCCACCGCTAAAGAGGAATAACTATTACTTTTGATTTCAGTATGTTCTTCCTCTAATTCATCCACGAGTATATCAATATATCCGTTGTCTGAAATATGAGCTCTTGCAGACCCTGACCAAAAAGGGTTCTGATCAGGGAGTTGCATTGAATGAAGAAAAGATTTCACACAATTAGGATCTATAAAGATATCTATATCACTGTTCATAAGCTTTCCATTCAAAAGAATTCTACCACCCACAACAAACACTGGGGATGAAAATAATGATGATGAACTTTTTGATGCATTGAATTTTTTCAACGCTGATATTGATTTACGAATATCTACAGATTCACTAAGTCTTAAAATCTTTCTATCTTCAAGACGGATTAAATAATGATCAAGTTCAGGATTATGGCCAAGGGCCAGACTAAAGAAGGAAAGTTAGAATTTAACTCATCAATTAACATATAACCATCGAATGTCGAGTGATGCGAGAGCCAGGCGTCTGGCTAGAGTCTGGGGCTAGCGTCTGGGAGTAGGCCTCAGCCGCCGGACGCAGACAAGATTCCCACTCGTATGGGTGATTAAACTGGACGACAGAAGTCCGATTTCTGCCTATACGACGAGGATGAACTAAAGGCAATGGGAAAAGAAGCGATGAAACGTTAACATCTCTTTAGAGAGCAAAATCCCCAGCCTCCAAAGTTAGTCAACTGCGTTTGCAGCATATCATATCCTATGCTGTACCGTATCTGATATTAAACATACTCTATCATTTGGAGAAAATAACTATTTCTGACGTTATCAAACTTGGAATATTTTATTCTTTAATCACATTTCAAGTTCAGAACAAGAGGCAGGGGCAGATGGCCTGCTATTTATCTAAATTTCGTATACGATAAAACGATTAATCGTAACTGATTAGGTCACGAGACTAAATGTTTTACTGATAAGCTTTTACCATATATTATTGTTCCATAAAAGGAAAGATCTGATCTGATCGCGTGAGCTTATTGGAGAAACGTACGTATGTACAGTGCGTACTGTACACACACAACAATTTTTTGCTGTTACCACCTTAGCTCTTATCAGAAGAAGATAGATAAGCCATTGCAACTAACCATTCTGAAGATAAGAAAGAGATAGCTTGTGAGCAACTTATCCGGTTAGTCATTGACTTACTGTTTGGTTCTGCCGCCTCTCCGTCCACGTTGAAGATCTCAGAAGCGAATATAATACGATTACTGGCTGACGCAACAGTCACCGCAGTAGCGCTGGGGCTCACATTTAAGGCCCAGGCCCTGTTCTCCTGCCAAACCCGCGGGTGTTATTGCATCTCCGGCGTCTAGGAAATAGCTTCAGAACTGCTGAATCGCTTCGCTCGTGAACTTCACTCCAAACTCAGTTCTCTTACTAGAGCCAAAGAGGGTGACATATTCTGTGAGTGCGTCCGGACCCATGGCTCACTTCGCTAGACCTAAAGTTTGTATTGCGGCATGTGAAAACGCAATTTGCCGTCAGGATAGGCACAGTGTTGAGGAAGGGAACATAGCCTAGCGCTTCGCTCGAGAGTCGTGGTTTGTAAAATATAGGAGAAGCGAAGCTTGAACCCGAACAATTGGTCAAACACACATACTGTAACTAAAAAGTATTCATTAAGACTAAAACTAATTTAAAAGACAAATGCGATTCGTTATATACACAGTAGACATCAAGAAAGTCGAAATAATTAGTGAAGTATAAATAATTGGTCTCAAATATCTGTGGGTTCTACCAAACAATATTTGATGGAGAAGGTCTCTCTTCTGGCATTTTCCCTTCTTCCATAAGTTTTATTCGTTGACGTAAATTAAGATGGCTTGCAGGTGACATTCCTGATACAATTGAACCAGTAGGTGAAGCCGAAGTATATGGAGTGGAAGCATCAGAAGCCGACGAATTTGTAATACGATTTGAATGCTGACTATTATTTCTACTTGGTTGCAACTGAGGAGCAGGAGGTGCAGGGAATTCAGAATCATCCAAATTAGTAAATACGCCCAAATATTGATCAAATTTGGGACGATCAGTCGCATTAGGAGGATATATATCTTGCATTATAAATTCAAGATCATTAGAATCGACAAGAGGGAATTTCGTAGTTGAATCAACTAGACCACTCCAAGTACCAGCAGATACAGACGCATTATGAGACGGAGGAGTGGGCCCGGATGATACACCCGCAGCCATTGCCAGGGACTGAGATAAAGTTGAATCTGTAGTAGATAATGAATCCGGTGAACCACCTACGCCCCCACCAATCCCTCCACCAATAGTCGGACCATTATTACCGTTATTATTATTAACATTTTTATCAGGTGAAAGTGGAGGAGGGTGAGAGGGGGAAGAAAAAGAGAAATTTTGAGGAATATCAACAAGAAATTGATCAGTATCTAAAACAGATGATAATGATGGACTTATTGCTGATGCCAATGCTGTAGAAATTGGTTGATTTTTCTGTCCTTCTAACATGGAAAGGCGTTTCTTTTGTTCGACCTGACGTTTTTTAATAACTTTAAGATTATTCAGATAGATAGCAGCATCACCGCAAGGTCTAAAAATTCTACCTTCATCAGCTTTCTGTAAATGCTCTGCTCCTATGATTTCTGCTAAGGTGATGAAAATTTCATCCCAACAATCCCAAAATGCTTTACAAACGGCGCCCTGAATTCTATCGGCCAAATCAGCAAGGATTTCTTTCGAAGTTTTTACTTTAAGATATAAATCAAAAGTTGACATATTAAGATATTTATTAGTCCCTGAACCAGACGACGATGAATATTTACGTTTTTTGGAAGGGTTGGAACCTGTTGTTGTATCATTTGTTGAAGATTGATTGTTATCATGACTATGAATATGATGATTCATCCAAAATTTGATAAGAGGATCTCTTTCAGCCATTGAAGCTACTATTGTTATTAAGCGACTCTGGGCATCAAGAGAAAGACGGGGAATTCGAACATCACCTGAAGTAATATCATTATTATTTCCATTTAATTTTAATCGATCTTGTCGAGTTTGATGGTCCTGTAAAATTAATGGTAACACAGGAGTAGCGGCTTCTAATGCCTTTGAAATTAATGCAATACATCTTCTTCTTGCTTCTAAATCACATTCTGGTACAACTAAAGATCTGACAAGAGGATGCTTAATAATGACATCTTGGATTTTGCCATCCATGAGTCCAGTATTTAATGCTGGTAAATAAGCATCCAATCTTGCTAAGATCTGATTATCAGATGATGGTTTACTCATGATCTACAGTTGATTATTTTACCGTCCAACTACTGAGTATTTACTAATTCCTGGATTGAGGGAGAATATTTTCTAATATGATGGAATTTACTTCGATTGAGTCAGCAAGCCCAGCTTGGCTATTTGTCGCTTATCGTTGAAGGGAGTGCCCTAGCAAGATGAAAAGATTCTTTTCAATTTACTTAAACTTGAACTGGAGTTAGTAAGCTTCCAAAATTAGTTCTGAAATACAAAAACTTAATAGAATCGTATATTCCGTGTCCGGTGGCTGTGGCTCTCAAGCTGTTGTGGTTCGGTCTCTGCGACACAGGTCTCAGGAGGAGCAAAAAGAATTACACCCAGTCTCTGAAACCAAAATATCAAACTACTTACTCGTTCAAATTCGTATTGATATTTCCATCCAAGACTTTAAACAGCAAATATCGTTTTTCACTTTAACCACCTCCGCGCTTGACACAGTTCACCACTTTTGTCGCTTTAATTGAACGAACCTTTATAAACCAAAATTAGTCGTCACTCGTCGTCTCGTCGTCAAGTTTTCTTTATGATCGTGGTCTGATTTACGTTCTTCTTGTTCCTCCTTCGTTTCGTTAACTCAGTTACGTGTATTTCAATCTTCTGTTAATGTTTGTTTTTTACCACGTTGAGTATGGCAGAATTCCTTCAAATCTCGAAGTTGTCGGCAGTATCAAAAATAGTCGTCAATGATTTCTTTTCAGGTTGAATTGCTTTCGATAATTCCGTTCGTGAGAGTTGTGCTTCTGGTTCGAGTCTCCAACAAAGTTTCGGTTTTTGCAATTTTGTTGGTTTTAAATTTTCTGGGGTCATTAACTGGGGAAAACCGTTGCTAATAAATAAGGCCGTGCGCATTAAGAACATGAGGCGTAAGTAAGGTTTTGGCGCGTTAACAAGTTAAAGCCGGCCGACAGTCCGGGAAGGGAAGGGTGGATTAGCTATACTAACTCAATAATCTAGAATTAAGCAAAAGAAAAATGTATTTGCTTTTTTCTGTTCGATCATATTTTCTTTTGTTGCATGTTCATTTACTACAAACAGTTTTTTGTAACATTAACTAGTTAGTTATTGTAGTTATTGTAATAACGAGTACGCACATAGTCACATTGGCGGCAGGAACTGTTACTGTATTAAAACACTAACAGTTAATAACTCTAGTTTAATTAACTAGCAAATTAGCAGAAACTAACTAAGCACAACACGATAATAGAAGAAAATCGCTAAACAAAATCTATTAAAATAAATGTTAGTAAAAATAGATATCCGATTTTGCCAGGTTATTTTTCAAAGTGGAATGATTCTTGACGGTTGACTTTTTTGTCCCAGAGACATTACATTGTCTCGTCTTACTTCGTAGTTAGGTAAAGTCAGTGATTCGTTATGGATTAGTTGTCCACTGTTGTTCCTTTGGCAGCTTGGCCCTGCTCAAGTTACCGCTTAGCTTCGATCGGAGTCCTGCAATTTGCCTTAGTTGTTACTACCATTCTGTCACAGTAGTACTTAGTGCTATTTTAATTTTGATCTAAACCAAGTCACAAGTTTCAAAAACGGTTAAATATTTATATTGTCCGAAAACGAGTTCTCGCGTTTGTTTCCATGAACATAGTTATGGTGGGGCAATTACTACTTTCAGCTGAAGAATCTGGCAGTATGCAGGCAATTGAGATTTACTAATGGTGGGGTAATATGCACTAGACCGTCAACTCCGTTAGTAGAATCAATCTAACAAATGACTATGTTAAGTCAAAGTAAGTCAAGTTGAGTCAGGCAAAAAGGTACAGAGAAGGAGATCAAGAGGAGTGAATTAACAGGTAATCTCGAATTATTGCAAATCCTTTGTGGCAAATAACGAGAGTATTTGTGAACTTTGTCGGTATTTACATGTGCCTCCAGGTGCCTAAGACTCCATTGCTCGCTTCGTTTGGGTCAATTGGTACGATCTTCCGATTGTGGCAATAGCTAAGGGGTCAAAGTGTCCATAAAATAACCCAGATTGAGTCAGACAAAGTCGGCCTGGAATGTCTTAACATCAATGACAGAAAGACAGTGAGTGGAACATGCCCCTCTCCACCTCTCACTGAAATCTTAAAATCTGGGGTACGGCAGTGGGTTCCGCCAGGATAGTTCAGACATATATACGCCAATTCTGATGTGGAAGATGTTCTCACAGGCACTGAGTTTCAGCCGAGCAGCCCCTGAAAGAGAAACAGAGATAACTGATCTTTGTGACGACAATCATGTGCAACAAATGTTCAGGTAATAACCAGTGAAACAACTACAGGGTCTACAACAGTTCTTGATTCATTAATCCCATTCATATTCTATCTCAACAAGAGCTGAGGAGTGCTATACTCCAGCGGTAGACGGTACGCCCGCAAGTGATCGGAGTTATTGCCTGCCAAATCTTAAACTTTAATTTAATGCCGAGTACAGTATCTAACATCGATTCGGGTTAATCAGCCTGTGTAAATGAACTATTCGACTTAAACTCTAAAACCTGCCTGAAAAAACCGGAGATGAGTACAGCCAAATGCATGGATTTTTGATTAAACTGGGCAGCCATCCTCCTGTCCGCTTCTCCAGGTAATCCGATTCGTCTTTGTCTCCGTGAATTTAACATTTTAGCATATTCATCAGTCTGTATTTTCTTTTCAATATGTAAAATCCAGAGAGTATGGGTATCCTTATAGCTACCTCGCAATAACTATCCTTCTTGACATATTAAGGAGTTAATTAATTGGCCAGTGCTTATGCATGTATAGTAATAAGTCTGCATGCATACATTGGCCCTATATACGATGTGCGGCTTTTCGGCGTTATTGACACCGGACCATCTATAAACCGCCGAAAATGTCAACTATGCATAAACCTCTATGTTATTTTGACTGTCTGAGTCGACCGCCTGCCTCCTTAGCAAGAAGGCGAAGAATATGTGCCAACGAAGAACAACTTCTTAGTTCACATGCTACATAACCTGTTATTGATCATCCATGCCCGTCTTCGGCCGTCATGTGGGCTGGTTCCTGATTCCTGAATATTATTGCATTAAATCTTATCTGTATTGATGACTCCTGAAAACTGATCGATATTGTACAAGAGATTCATAAATGCCAAACTAGAGAAATTCTGAGCTTAGGGAGAAGAATATGAACCCGGCTGCCGTTATCCTGTATAGCTAGTTGTCGTTAGGCGGCTGGATGTAGCTCTAGCTGGGCCCTACCTGTTTGAAAAGCGAATCTTCAACAGTCATCTGGGTCGGAAAGCTTAGTACTAGCGAAGGTGCCAAGAAAAGGTCAAAGGGCGTAAGATTTCAGACAAAAAAAAACAAAAGTGCGGGGGAATTATGTAGCTTGCTGTTTGTGTATGGAAGTCAAACATGGTTCTGGCTAGCTCATTATGCATGTATACTAATACAGTAGTAAGATGAAGGATCGGGATTAGCAGTTTCAAATAACATTCGATATAGCAATAATAATTTCAACGGTTCGGGTTTGCAATCTGCAAACGTATATTTTTATTGATAAAATTTAATTCTCCTTAATAGATACATCGTTTAAAGAATATAATAATAATAGTACATGATTAACTATCGCTGGCTGACAACAGTAAATCCTGGTTTACTCTATTAAGTTAACTTTATTAGATTTGTTTTAAATTTCACATAATTGGTTAGTTAGAAAGTATTTTGTTGAGTGGCTGGAAAGGATCCTATCCCGATTATGGATTAAATCGAGATTGGTTCGGAAGTAAACTTTTTATGAACTTTTCCGACAGGCGGTGCTCCAGCTGTCAGGTCCGGGAATAACTTACAGCCGTGTGGGTTAGGGTGGACATATCTTCGTCGGAAAGCCGTTGAATATAGCGTTAACCCACATACTACTGTACATTCCCTGGCAGTTTGAGTCAGCGGCGGTCAGTCCGAACATTTATTCCATCCCATCTTACCTTCGGTGGACAGGGGGTGTGTGCACCCATGTAACTTAAATCGTGACCATAAAAATGTTCTCAACCTCTGGTCCTCTGATCACTGAACTCTCTTCTGCATAAGTCCGTTGCGCTGCGCCTCAAAAGCTCTGCGTTAGATCCTGTCGGTGATGAATAAGTACACAAGTTCCACAGGAAAACGGGGCTCCTTCTGCTGTCAGCGATCCGAGCCCTCCGTCATACAAACAGTCTTTAATCCGGGGGATCGCTTCTTGGCCTCCAAGTTTGGCATATGTAGGTATTATTTCAAGTATGGTTGTTGTTCTCTATTCTCGGACTACACGGATAAACATTACTTAGAATAGTCTTGGCTTCGGCATCCCGCTTCTTCCCCAAAATTCATCAGTAAACAAGTTCTTGAGATTTTTCTACCGAATTTGTAGATGACTATATGCTTACCAACAGCGTGTCACCATCATTTTTCCGAAGTTATGAAAAGTCCGCGGGTATAACCTACCTCCGGTGGCCGGGGCGTAACCCCAGATCCCTAGCCCTCGCTGAAAACCCTGCGAAACGAGGGTGATTCGGTAATGTTCTGCCAACGAGGGTGCTACGGGAAACTGAATTGAGAGATCAGGGTCTTCTGGGGAAGATGAGACAAAGAGCGATGGCAAGGACACCGCGCGAAATACTAGTAAGGTGCTCCCAGCCATAGCTCCAGATACGAGAACATGCTATCCCCTACAACTCTAGTATATCGATACAGACTAAGGTTAAATGACAAATGAGGTAAGATAAAACGTAAGGTACGGTACACACGCATACATAGATAAGCAGTAAGTTATATACTACATGGATAGCACATTAAATATCATCGACTAAAGGAAAACGCTCAAGCAACTTACTAGAGAATACTTAGTGGAATATAAAATCAAATGTTATTATTATATGTGATTAAGATTAAAGTTAAAATTAATTGATATTCCTGGAATTGATAGCTACTTCGATGACTTGAAAAAAAATTAAATTTTCTAGACGAAGTTTTGATATTTCATTTCGTTCTCTATAGCTTGGGCCAGTATAGCTTTGGCTCTTTTCTAAATTGTTGGGTCCAAGATGATATGAGACCTTCCCTACTGGTTGGTTGTTAGCCTCAAGTTGGAATTTATTTTAGTAGTTTATGTTCTATTCCTATTTTTCTATTTTGGGTTAGCTTAACTTACAGGAGTATGTCTCTGTACAGTACATGTATTTGCGGGGTATCATGCATTAGCTATATCTACCCTGCAAGATTGAGAAAATTTTTAGTATTCTTAAACTAATTTATGCTTCTTTCAAACTCAAGCATCAAATCAGTTATCGTCAATTATCGCGACTGGTGGGGTAAGATCTGTTTATTGAGATACACATGCAAGTTGGAACGTCAGTCAGTGAGTTAGCGAGCCATGACGTGTAGCATTAACTTCACATTAACCAAACTGCATAACATGCAGCATACTTTATCTCGTAGTTAACAGTACGTGATTGCAACTGCATCACATATGGCAGCACACTACTTTACATGTATTATGTTGTAGTTACTTTGAAATCCGAAATCCGATTTGGAAGGCACGATTTGCAAATTAACATAACATGGATCGGAATAGTTCCCAACTGGGAAAGTAATGAACTTCTTACTTCCAACCCGAACGCACTCCTCTGCGAAGACCTACCCCAAGCTAAGATACAGCATAATCTTAAACTAGAGTGAAGCGGCTTGAGCTCCACGAGACAACGGGAGTGTAATTGCCTCCGACAGCCTGGAGAGTAGTAGCCCCTGGACCTCATAACTTTCGCTACGCTTGAGATGTTAAGTTATTGCTGGTTTGGTTCTGACCTGAAGTGAAGAAAGCTGTGAGATCTGGGACGTACTCTCAGTCATCTAAGGAACACGTTAATGGCGCGCCTTAAGTCTCTTCGCCGAACTGGGCATAAAAAGACCGACAGTGGAGTAAGTAACTGTTAAGTGAATATGCTAATTCACAGAGTCGGATTACAGAATGTGAAGGAGCTTTATAATCTTCAACTCGAAGTAAATCCTATCGAATGATCAGACTTGAGCCAACATTGAGCTCCTATATCATGCAGCAAGACATGGATCATCAAAGCGAGCAAGATTCCACGGGTCGTTCTAACTCGAATACAGCGAGAGCAGGGGCCTCCCGCTCGAGTCAAAACAACTATGCAATTTTAATTCAATTAAATCACTATTAATAATATGTCTATATAAAAATCATGTTCGCAGCATGGTTTTACCCAAACGTCAATTTGCCAATGGCTACAACGTAGTGTTTAGGAATATGCCGCCACAAGTCCAATCGAACTACACAATAAGAATAAACCTACTGGAGCTCAAGATTAGGACTTGAATTTATCATCGATCTGTCGACAGGGAGGTGTCAACCAAAAGGGCTTCATATTGTAAGTCGTTAGCTTATTAACCTATCAACTTGTTAGAATCCCCTAATCTTTTCAAGAAACAAATATTTATATAACCCATCCTACCACCGAAATCATTCCAATGGGGTCCCTAAACTCCTTTAAGAAAAGGGGAGACCCAACGATGGATATGACCAGTGTCCTCTTAATCAGAGATAAAAGGTCGGAAATAAATGTAACAAAAAGAAAGGCTCTTCTCCTAACAAATAATAACAGAAAATATCACTAACTTCAGCTTCCACACGAGTGCCGAATTGTTCTATTCAAGTAAGAAAGGAAATAAAAAATACTTCCTCCTACAAGAATTAGAACACAGATCGCTTTAAAGATTAAAAGAAAGAAGGAAAAAAAAAAAAGGAATAAAAAAGTTGATTCCACAGAAAAAAATATTTATTTTATACCTGAAAATTTCCAGCCGGGTAATCGCGCGCGCGGCCGAAGCGGCCACCCCTGAATAATTAAATTATTACGTAAGCAACCATGATGAACCTCGCCCAGCTCGGACAGAAGTAGAATCCGATAACATATTAGCATACTAGGTTGATGAAATTTCATCTCTTGTGAGATAGCTTAACGCTTGACCAAACTAAGAGCTAGGGGTCCGGAGCTATACCCCACCGCCGGAGGTAATACGTTGACCTATCTTGACCTTAGTCACTTCTATCGCTTCTCTAACTGCAGAGGATGGCTGAGTCAGCTTATAAAAACTGCTCAGTCATATTTCCCAGGGTTCGGTTTCATTTCCTATCAAGAAAACATTTGAGCCGCATTTTTTTCATACAGCTTTTTCCGAGGCAGAAGAAGAGATTTTGAAGATTTATCTATTGATTTGTTCATTTTACTAATTTGTTTCTGAAGATTAATCTAATTAAGTGGTTCTATATCTTTCTTTTTCAATGAAAAAACCAAATGGAAAATCAAAGTCTAGTGCAGCAGACTTATATATCAAAAAATTAGCTGCTAATGACCGACCTACTCGTGATGATGCTCTTAAATCCTTGACTCAATTCTTATCTAAAGGTCAACCTATTGAACGAATGGAATTATTAAAACTTTGGAAAGGGTTATTTTTCACAATGTGGTTTAGTGATAGACCTCGAACACAACAAAGATTAGCCGATGATATGGCGAATCTACTTCAAACAGTTCAGAAAATCAACTTTTTCCCATTTTTAGAAGCCTTTTGGTCTATAATGGCCAGAGAATGGGATGGAATTGATAAGCATCGAGTCGATAAATTTTATTTACTTATGAGAAGATATTTAGCTGCTACTTTGCGAAGGTTACAAGCGGAAAAATGGGATAATGAATGGATCGCTCAATATCAGATAGTGATGTCTCAATATCCTTTGAATGCTCGAGATGCCAAGATACCAAATGGTATAAGATTACATATATTTGATATTTATATAGATGAGATCGAGAGGGTATTAGGAGAGAATAATAATGAGGATGATGACGAAAATGATGAGAATGAACTAAAATATCCAGAGGTGCCATTTGATGCATTACTATTACCAATTAAAGAAATCAGTATTAACAGCCCACTTAAACTCATTCGTGAAAGAGCCAAGTTATATGTTTTAGAGGATGAACGGCTTGTTGAGTGGGGTGTTGTTAAGAAAGAAACAGAGGAAATAGATCAACAAGACGATGATGATGAATGGGCTGGATTTGACTAACCATAACCATGACAATGTAAATTATTTAACAATATATATGTGCACGTAACGACCTGAATAGATCTCCTTTGCCTCTTTGGTATAGTCCCATGCCGCTAGGTCTCGCTGTGCTTGAGAGGAGGTTAAAGTTTTAACATTTTACTGCACCATGAGCCCCGGAGTCAAACTTCGGAAAAGAGATATGACCATCAGGAGAACAAGCATATCTTCCGGAACACTACAACTCTGACTTGGCGAAGCGAGCCCAGAAGTTCGTGGTTGTGGGGGCAGATCCTCTACTATTCACCCTCTGAGGTGAAACTTATGGTAAAATTCATTTTCATTTGCTTTTGACATACACAACTTCAGAGAACAATTATCATATATAACGATCCATACTAACATCTACAGCTGGTTACTTTCATTGCTTTTCAATTTCCCCTTCATTGCCTGGGTCTCTTCGAGCCATGAGGATTATTTGAATCCTGCCATTGCTGTTGTTGATGCGGAGGCTGACCATAATAGCCTGCACCACCTGGAAATCCAGGATACCCTTGCGGGAATCCTTGTGGGAAAGGAACCATAGGGTTAAATCCACCAGGACCAGCCATTGGATTATAACCACCTACACCACCAGCCATATGACCACCGCCACGTGGACCGCCCATGCCAGTTCCTCCATTACGATTATTAACATATCCACCTCCCCGGCCAGGGCCTCCACCGCCACCAACATTACCACTACCTCCCCCCATGCCACCATTACCGCCAGATCTTATTTGATCATTTCGGTTGTTTTTATTATACTGTTGAGCACGGAATGGGAAAAGCGTTGGGTTTGTATAAGAAACTGTTAAAGCAATTGTCGGTATCGATGATGATGAAATATTTTGTGGTTGCTGGTATTCACCATTGGACGGCTGTTGTGAACTATCACTTGTAGGTATGGAAGCGAGGGATTTATCATCTTCATCAGGTTTAGTTTTAGAATTCGATGGTGATTGTTGTTGTTTTTTCTGTGATGCCAATAATGATTCCAACACTTTGGTAGCAGCAGAAACATCTGTAAATTCGACATAAACAATTCCCTTAGATTTACTGTTGACTTTATGCTCGTCGAAAATAACCACTTTAATTTGCTTTTCTTCATCAGCATCAACAATCAAGCCTCGAACATCCTCTTCATTTGTCCACCAATCCAAGTTTGATATTAAAAGTGCCGAAGTAGGAAAATTCCCTCCTCCCCCTCCTCCCCCACCTCCACGATTATTGTGATAACCATTGCTATTATTAAAATTGTTATAGTTATTATTGTTATGATTGAAGGAACTATTATTATTATTATAATTCATATTATTATTGTGATATCCAGGTCCGTTATTATAATTTCCATATGTTGAAGGATTTCTCCTGTCATTGTTATTTCCACCATTATATCCACCACTGTATGCACCACTATTTGTACCAGTATTTCCACTATTAGAAGATCCACCGCTGTATCCAATACTATATCCACCAGGACCTCGTGAATTGGAGTTCACTGATGATCTGGAGCCACTAACATTATTTCCAGGTTCGGCAGATCCTCCTGAAGAAGAATCGCGGGAATATGATGCTTCTTGTATTTCTGCTTTTGGTTCAACACCAGAGAACCCATCTTCCAAATCGATTTCATAGTCGTCAGGCATTGTTTAAGAAGAACAAAACGTACTTCAAATAGGAATAAAGAGATGCTGAGATGTTTCAATCCGATCCAAAATTTGTTAAACAGGGGTTGCCTTAAAATAATCCAGAAACTATCAACCACCCTAACTTCACTAGATCTAATATCAAATGCGCTAGATCTATATTCTAGATCCCTCTACAGTTCAATAAGAGCTTATTATAATCCAATGCAATATAAGATCCACTAAGCTCCCTTTAAAATGTCAATTCAACATATAAGATCTCTTTAAATAGATCTTCAATGTTAGACCCTTTTATCTTCAATTACCGAGTCCTTAATAACTCTCAATATCAAACTCCTCAAAATCAATTCTTCAATATCAGGTTCCAATATTAGATTCCAATATCAGCTTCCTCAATATCAGATTCCAATAACTTATTCCACGATGAAATAGATCTCTTGGCAGCTGCCGACTCCTATCCGATATTGAGATTCATTGAATCTTGAATTCAGTCGGGTAACTCAGGTTAGGGTATAGAAACATATCTGTGGAAGAGACGTCGTAACGCTATATAAGAGTTAGATGAGATATATATTCTCGGCTCTTGATATCTATGGCAACTATGAGGTCCCCCCTCTCTACTCCCTCCTTGAGAAGTTGAGATGTAGCGGTCTACTAACAGAGGATGCGTCGTTGCTATGTTCATTTGCTTAGGAGCCGTCAACATAGATCTAATGTCTGTCAAGTTTATCTGTGCATCAAATGTTGTGGGTACGAATATTATACACATCCTGCGGAGGTCCTCGGGATCGTCCCAGGTCCCTCGTTCGCCTCTGGCGGTTCGGGCAACGCAGGTGAGCCTAGCTATCTCTATATATTTGCGCGGGAATTCAAGTAGTAATTTCTCGTGAGGCTGCTCTCTGCAGCTCTCGAGTGAACAGCGAGAGTTAGTCTGTCTGGGTTAACTAAATCCTGCGCTTCGAGCAGCGTACGTTTATGGTGTACAATTGGAACGTATTTTTAACGTAACAAAAACCAGGGTTCTATGCCACAGCCGCCGGAGCTGTATGTTATTTGGGAGGAGATCAGAGAAAGGAGCAGAAACGAGAGTAAGTAAAAGTCAGTCCCTGTTGCAGTGGAACCACTTACAAGAAGAGTAACAGCAAAATGTGAATCATTTTGTATTTTCCTTACTTTTTTTCGTCGACCTTGATGGCCATACGGTTCTCAAAAATATGTCCCGATTTTGACATATCATCTTAGTTAACGTTATACCGTTGCGTCATCACAACTGCAGAATAATAACCCCTAATATCTTTGATTCATTGAATCGACAACACACAGTTATATACGTCTAAGCATATAATGTGCTCGTAAATTCATAATTAGCTCTCATATCAATTGAAGATCTACAGCATATTTTTTGACCTGAGAAAATGGCAGCATGGGATTTGGCTTTCGAAGTTTCAGCTGATCTATGCTGAATATTTATCTGATCTGCTCGGAGCCGTTTCAGAGCCGCACATACCGTTTCCGGAATAGCCGATCAATATTATCAGATCAGATAAGATCGAGACAATTAATCTCGGAGAATGAGTGAGGATATTATATTTCTCGTTAAATTTCGATCTACATCTGATTGCTGTTAGCAACCTGGTCCAATCAAGTTTCAAGATCCAGATACCCCTTTACTCCGTCGGAAACTTTAGAAATTGATTGAAGGTGGGCCGATCCATTGTCTAGGTTGAGTTCCTCTTTCGGTCGCTTTGGTGACATTTGCGAAAGGTCAATATGAGCATTGATTGAAACCATGAAGATGAAGATGTGCGAGGACCGACCTCGAGGATAGACTACTGTTATCAATTAGATGGCTTTCGCTGTTGTCCGATTAATGGAAACTTCGAGCCCGGAAGTCAAGGCATAAGTCTATATCAACCTCCGGAGGAAAATGAGGGACTAGTCCGAGGATAATCAGATGAAATTGATCTCTTCTCACATTCCACCATCAGTCACAGCTGGAGACGTGCAGGTTGGCGATCTTGGCTTTGGTGCATAATTCTTCTTTATGCAGATAGTCCCGCCTTAAAAACGAAGTTTTTTCCCGAAATAGATTCAATCAGATAAATCAGATAATAGATGAATTCCGTTTTCGGAATGTGAATATCTATTTTATCTGATCTTTCTGTCAATTTTTATTTGACCTTTCAAGTAATTTTCCCTCCCATATGTCGAAGTCTGAGAGTGATTTCATGATTTGAGGGTCATGATAGAATCAAAAGTACGTTTTGGTGAAGTTCTTACTTCTAATGATGATTCAGATGATTCAAATAGCAGCCTGGATGAGGACTCTTTGCATGATGTTGACAACAACCCGTATGACAAGTTCACAGAGAAAGATATTGCCTCAGTAGTTCCTTTGACTGATGACATGATGGAGAATTGTAATAGTATGTTTGACAGGAACCATTGTTGTGTTATGCCGAGCTGTTTGATATTTTTCTCGGCCGAAACGAAGCTAGATATCTAGGGATATTGAATGCCATGGGTCTGGGACTTTGCCCGAGACGCCAGAAGAAAGCTCTTCGGTGAATATTATTTACTAATTTGTCTTATTTAGCCCTTCGAATGTGGGTCATTGGTATGTTTCTGGCTCTTGTTATTGGTGGAGTCGATGCGTACTTTCAATTTCGATTTCCCACAATTCTAGTTGGATCGTTAGTTGTTCAATTAATTTCCTATCCTTTAGGTCAACTATGGGTCATTCTAATGCCAAACTGGAATATCCCTTTGGGTGGAACGAGAAAATTACAAGTAAATCCTGGACCTTTTACTGCCAAAGAAAGTGTTTGTGTGTTTATGTTTGCCAATGTTGCTATAACTACAAAAACCTCCAGTGATCAGTTGGTTCAGTTAAAGCATTTTTTTGGGCTGGATATTGGAGCAAAATATCAGATATTCTGGTTGTTAGGACTTTTTCTTTGGGCAATGGGTGTCGCAGGTATTTGTCGTGGTATATTGGTAAACAACCCTGCAATGGTGTGGCCAGAAACATTTTCTAATGCTGCTATGATTAGAGCTTTTTATGGCGGCAACCAAAATGAAAAGCTTGACACAGAACCTGCTAATGGTTGGACAATAAGTCGATTTAAATTCTTTTTAATAGCTTTCACATCCGCATTTACGTGGTACTGGATACCTGGATTGTTATTCACTTCTCTAAGTGATCTTGGGGCATGGATTTCATGGATAAGACCAGAAAATAGCACGCTTTCTCAAGTTTTTGGAGTTAAAACCGGATTGGGCATTTTCCCGTTGACTTTAGATTGGTCACAAGTTGGAAGTCTTATTTCACCTTTGATCTGTCCATGGTGGGCTACTTGGAATGTCATTTTATCATTTATATTTTGGATTCTAATTATTATTCCGGCTCTTTACTATAACAATATCTGGGGTACTGCTTATTATCCAATTATGAGTAATGGAATATTTAATGATCAGGGCACTACCTATAATGTTACGAAAATCATTTCAGATAAAATTGAATTCAATAAAGTTGCATATGAGAAATATTCTCCAGTCCACTTGCCTATATCGTATCTGATACAGTACGGATTGAATTTCGCGGCATTATCAGCTCTAATCATTGAATGTGGTCTTGAATTTTACAAACTTAGAGTAGAAGCAAGAAACACAGTTAAAACTGATGATGATTTTCATAATGTGTTTATGAAAAAATATAATCAAGTGCCAATATGGTGGTATATAATTGTTGGATTGATTGGATTCACAATAGCTATCATAATGATAGAAGTATATCCTTTACAAATTCCTTGGTATGGACTAATTGTTTTTATGATAACTGGATTCATCATTTTTGTTCCAGTAGGAATCCTTGAATCGATCTCAACATTCAAAGTAGATTATGATGCTGCAATTCAAATAATGGCTGGTTATTGGTTTGATGGTAAACCACTTGCCTTGCTTCAAGCAATTACATTTGGTTCAGTAGCGGTAGAAAAAGGTTTACATTTCTCCAATGATATGAAGTTAGCTCATTACTTTAAAGTCCCCCCTCGTGTAACTTTCGCAGTTCAATTTGCGGGTTCAGTTATTGGCACTTTAAGTAGTGTTGGAGTAATAGATTGGGTACTAGGCAATATTAAAGACGTATGTACCCCTAAAGCTAGAGATAATATGGTATGTCGATATAGTAATACTCAGTTTAATAGTAATGTAGTATATGGACTCATTGGACCTAGAAGATTATTTAGTAGTAGTGAATATTCTGTTATTTTATGGTTTTTCCTGATTGGAGCATTATTGCCAATTCCAATTTTCTTAATCAAGAGATATCTTAAGATGAATATGAATCAGGAGAATAAGGAAGACGAACGTAATAGACTTAAGCTTCGCTTTATCCGATACTTTAATGAGTTTTCGGTACCATTATTTTTTTCAGGAGCTAGTAGTATACCATCTGTGACTGGTTTGAATTATACCACGTGGGCTATAGTCGGATTCATTTTCAATTATAGGTTGCATAAGAAAAAGGGGAATTGGTGGAGAAAATATAATTTTGTGTTGTCGGCTGCTTTAGACTCAGGGACCGATTTATCATCAATATTTATATATTTCTGCGTGATTTTGCCTGGGGCTACTATTTCATGGTGGGGAAATAATGTTCAGAATAGCGGTTGCGACTCAAAAGGATGTCCACACTTGACCAATATTAGTAAGTGATTGTCTTTGAAGGTTTCATGTCCGAATTGTTTGTTTTTATATTTTTACAGCCAACCGGAGTAGTTTAGAATCATTTCAAAACTAAATCAAAGATTATCAGCTCGTATTCCCAGAATCTTTCTCAAGTATCACACTCCTCATCTGCCTCAGGCGACTCGGATATATTTTCCTGTTTTTTTCTTCCTATCTGGTGATCGAGCTAATCTTCTCTGGTCCGAGCTCCCGAGCTCTCCAGGGTGCTCCGTTAATCAATTCAGGGGTATACTTTGATCTGCAAGGACCCTGCTTAGGATCGACGCTCTGCTGTGGTACATATCTAAATGCCTACAACGTCAACACGAGACCTGGAGTGTGAGCCGAACTAACTGCTCGGGAAGTATAACTAACGTTAACTGAAACCAGAATGTATAAGTTAACATGTCGTTAACTTCAAGGAGAGCGAGCAATTTGATGAGAATAGGCCGAAGCCGAGAACGCATGGTCGAGGGGTATTGAAAAGTTATGGCTGTAACTCAACCTAGTTAACTTAACAGTTATTTCAAAAATGCAGTTTCAGCAGGCAAGAATGTGGAACCTGTTATAGTAACTTTGTTAACTTAAGTTACTGGGAAGGTTGGCTGCCGGACTATGCCAAACTTGACTGTAGACAACTGCAATCATTCAACATGTAAAGGAAAGGATCCTTAGTCAAATTAGTTAATATTAACTTAACTATCAGGGAAAATATATTAATAAGCAATTTATTAGTTAGCAAGTCATTCAGTTATACAGTACGGCATATAATACTGTTCCAAATTACAACATCGGACGTGTAAACACGTCCAAGGAAAAAAAAAGGAGAAGCAAAAGACTGAAGAAAAAGGGCAGAATCTTCTCTTTAAATACTTTTCCGGGAATATAACCAACACACATTCATAATATATGGATATGCCTAAGAATAGCTCCCGTATTTCTGGTTAAATGTGATGTTTCGCATTTTTATGGGTCTAGAACCTTGGTAGTCTGGAACCTTGGCTACCCGAAGGGACTTTCGGCCTGAGTGAGATGTCACCAAGTCTCGATCCGGCTGCTACCTTCAGACCTTGTCTACTTCGATCCGCAGCGGCAAGTGCTACTGCCAGTCGCAGAGAAACCAGTATCCGTGCACCGGGCAACCAAGGAAAATAAGCAAAATCTGAGGTTACATCAGGCGCGTGAACTTAAATCAATGATTTAAGAGGGGAAGAGACATCATAAGCAGTTAGTAAAATTTCAGCTATGTAAGGATTAGATCACTGAAGGATGGCTTGCAGCAAAAAAAAAAGTAATAACAAACAAAGAAAGAAAGGTGGCTGCTAGAATATTACACTGAGCTTTACGTAACTTGGAGCCGAGTTAGATTTAAAACAATTCTGAGATTAGTTAGGAAACATGGGGGTAACAGACTGTTTACATTGAAATATTTTGCTAAGCAATTTATTAGTAGCTAATTATTTAAAGAGATATTCCAGATGTCGTAGATCTCGACCACTCAATTTCGGGACGTGCGAACACGACCGAGGAGAAACAACGTAAATGACTTAACTTCTGTTCCCCAAAACAACGTAATTAACATAACTTTCGTTCCCCAAAACACCTCTCCTACGACTTCTCATGAGAAGTGACATGTAACATTCTGGGTTCACAAGCCATGCCTCATTCTGCCTCCGGCGGCTGTGCGTGAACGTGAGTTCATGCAGGGGCATTATCGCGTCATAAATTCTTCTTATCAATAATATGCTTACCCTAACCTTGAGATCGCAATCGTTCGGCCGCCGGTAAGTACTGCATAGTAAATTGCCCCTCTTCCCCCTGTTCCCCACCGCATTCGCGGTGACGGTATCGCGGTGCAGTGCAGCACATACGCGTGTTATAAATAGCAAGGCTGAACCAGGCCCTGGCATTAAAATCACTTGATCTCCTCCTATCTAG
The DNA here is from genome assembly GCA_030579875.1 of Sugiyamaella paludigena. Classification (NCBI taxonomy): domain Eukaryota; kingdom Fungi; phylum Ascomycota; class Dipodascomycetes; order Dipodascales; family Trichomonascaceae; genus Sugiyamaella; species Sugiyamaella paludigena. The sequence continues at coordinate 402,968 of JAKTRU010000002.1, read as the reverse complement.
CTAGTGAATTCGGATCCCTGGCTAGCTTTCTTAAGCCTTAACTATTGATTATTTAGTCTTGGATAATAAGGAGGAAGCTATTTGTGATCTTTCCAGGAATATTATATATCATTAACAGAGAGAAAGGAAGTAGGATCTTTTGAAATTAAAATAGAGTCAAAAATAGCTGTTGATTCCAAATACGTTGTTTTCATAAGGAGGGATAACTGTTTAACTAAGATAAGAGAATTATCATAGACTGATCATATCAGAATTGATTGAAAGAGAAGTGATCTATATCCAGCAACCTGAATTTCATTCTGGTAGCGGCTGTACTACGAGTACGTAATTGTAATAGTACTTGGGCCAGCAGTTGTAATCGTAGTCGTGATAACACGTTATACTGCTATTACCCTTTTCTTTCTTATCATTTCTTCCTAATTTCTTTTGAATTTGTTTCTGTCTATTTTGTCTTTCTTCTTTGGTTATCTTTAATTATTTCTTGTTCTGGTGGTGAAACCAATATTATGGCAAAGAGACTGTCAAAGTGTTTTGTCGGAGGTGGCGGCAGTCATATTAGAGAACGTACAAATGATGAAATGATGAACAGTATTGGCGAATCTATGGACTTAGTGGTATCTGATTCCATTGATCCAGATTCAGTTGATTCCACTTCCACTGATTTGAACGACTTAATTAATCCCAGTGATATAAATGATTCAGATAAGAGTAATGGGACGATTGCGACTACCACAACCGTCACCAATTTTGCTCTTCTGTTACCGCAAGAAATATGGTTAACCATTTTCCAATATTTAGATATTCCCGAAATCTATTATTGCTCTAGAGTAAATCATCTCTTTCGTCAATTAGCCCTTGATCCACAATTGTATCATCATCGTTTGATTCAAACTGCAAAATGGTTAAACCAAGTCTATCCTTTGCGGCCATCCTGTAAGGATTTATTCGATAGAAACATTCTACTTTCAAAAGTTCAATTGGCTCCAAGTCCATGTCAGAAACATATTCAAGCAAGTACTCGTTTGGCGAGGATTTTTGTTAGGGATTCACTTCGTCGTGGACTTAGTAGAAGACCTACTCGCAAAGAATTAATTGATAGAGGAGTAATAAAACGAGGAGGCATTTTTGCCGATAAGGTGGGATCTTTGGAAAAGCAGAAAGTGATTGATGTAATTCGAGGGTTTTTCAGTGGTTCTCAAAGACCTAGTTTGGAAACTGCTATTAAAAGAGGGGTAATCAAACCTCCTCCTGATGATGAAATTAGGCCAGTTAGAGTATTAGCTCGGATGTTTTCATATTGTTTTCGAGATCCTGGTGATTTAAGTAGATCCAAAGTCGCTGATATAACTATGAAAGATCCACCCACCAGAGCCAATGTTTATCGTATGACTAAATGGTTTGAAGAGCTTTCTAGAAATGATCGCTCTTTATCATCATCTCCATCTTATTCACTCTCCACTGTGGCAACAACATTCTCTTCTCCATCTGCAACCTCATCTGGGAGCCATCAAATTTCTGGTATTTCTTACGATGGGGTGACTGCTTTACGGCAACGATTTATAACTGTATCATAATAGGAAAGACAAATTGGTAGCCAACGGCTGTTCGTTGCAGTTGCTTGACCGGACATTTCCTCTATCAGCCCCTTTTGGCTTACATGATAACATTACTACTCTTTTTGAGTTTTTCATGATTTTATGCAATTTTTAACGACTTCTAATGATAACTAATTTAATCTTAATTTCAGACTTATAGTCTGCTACTCATCACACGTACGGCCTTCGGGGGCAGCTTGGGCCTGGCCCCAGACTCCTACCTCTCTGGCTGCTCTCGAGAACCGATCATTGACCTCCCAATTACCGTTGATAACTCGAGACTTCCTCTGCTCCTCAATATTCAGAGGCACCGGAGCCCAGCTAGGACTCTCAGGCTAAGCTCCAGCGCGGCCAGTCACATTCCGATCAAAAATAGACAGTTATGCATAATCGTTTATATTTGTTCGATTTACCCTACTTTACGTTATCGTATTATTTTCGCAATTACGAACAAGCAACCACATTAAATCCATCATTGAGGCCATGTCTATGGATTGTTCTTCTTCTTACCATCACCATCACCATCAGCAACCATGCCCACTAAAGACGAAGAACCGTATCATGTTAACCTAAATGTTCGACTCATGTGCCCCGAGTGCCGTATAATGCCTCCAGATATTGTGGAGCGATTCAGTGAGGGAGACATGGTTTGTGGGAATTGTGGGCTGGTTCTTGGAGATCGAATCGTAGATACTCGATCAGAGTGGAGAACGTTTTCGAATGATGACCAAGGGAATGATGATCCATCTCGTGTAGGGGATGCTGGTAATCCTTTATTGGACAATAATCAATTGGATACTATGATATCTTTAGGAGTACCAGGTTCTAATCTTGGACGAGATTTGAGTAGGGTTCAGAATAAAAATCATGACAGGAAGGATTCTGCTTTACAGACGGCATTCAGTAGGATTTCACAAATGTGTGAAGCATTTTTGTTACCTAAAATTGTTCAGGATGCTGCAAAGGAGGCTTATAAAATTGTCTATGAGGATCGAAAGTTGAAAGGGAAAAGTCAAGAAAGTATTATGGCTGCCGCGATTTTTATTGCTTGTCGACATTCTGGAGTAGCTCGTACTTTTAAAGAGATCTGGGCTTTAACTAGTGTGCCAAAGAAAGAGATTGGACGTACTTTTAAAATCATGGAGAAATTATTACAATCTGCTGGTATTAAATTATCTCATACTACAAATGAAGAATATCAGACTACTCAAACTCATGCTGAAGATTTAGTTCGTAGATTTTGTTCTCATTTAGGTTTATCATCTCCAGTTACTAAAGCAGCTGAACATATTACAAGAAGAGCTAAAGATGAGGGAACTTTAGCTGGTCGATCCCCCATATCTATTGCAGCAGCAGCAATTTATATGGCTGCTTCTTTATTTAAAGAGTCTGTCTCTGGTTCAGAGATTGCTGATAAAACTGGTGTTAGTGATGGAACTATTAAAACAAGTTATAAATTTTTATGGGAAGCTAGGGATAAGTTGATTGATTCAGAATGGATAAAGGATAAGAATGTCAAATTAGAAGATTTGCCTAAAGTGTGAGATTGAAAACTGTCTATTTATTCTTCTTCTTTGTACGTCTTGTTCTGTTTTATATTTATGGGTCTGTTATTATTATTATTATAATTATGTTAAAGAAAGGGAAAAAAACAGATATATTCTGCTATTGTTAGTTCCATCTAATTGTCTTATTGTCTAAGAAATCAACTGATTAAATCTGACCTTCTTTACTTATTTTTTGGGTTTGCGTTTAAAATGGGGTGTAGGTTCTAACATGTGCTTCTGCCAGTACCAATTCTGCTAGAGAATTTGTTGCTATCTATTCTTATCCTCTGTTACAGCATGGTGTGTCTGATCTTATGGCATAGTTTTACGGGCTATCTGTAACAAGAAAAGATATTGCTGTATGCAACTATTTAAGTGTTTGTCGTGGGTATATATTTAATACAAAGAAAGCAAATCTTTTTGTTACATTCTACTTAAGCCTCAGGGCCTGACCGCAGCGATACATTATCCAGGTGGAAAACAAAAGGCTGGGGCTTCGCCCCAAACTCTGTAACTGGAACTACACCAGAAAGATCAATCTCTCTAGCAAAGCGAGAGCTGTTGATTCTTGGGCTTCGCTCCAAGACCCAGATCATGAGGAAATATGAAAAGGCAATACGTGCATAAAAATATTATTAAATTCTAGATATCACCTGTTTCCAAAACCTGCTTGAATGTCACCCCTAGTAAATTCAATGGAACTAGATTCGCCTGGCTCAAGATAATATTGGCTTTCAATTTTGACAAGATCGTTGTATGTGACTGAGTATTGTGCTTGAATAGCCGTCCAAACGTTTTCTAGTAATTTGATATTTCTCTGTTGATCCGATCGGTTATCATCCTCATCAGGAGTAAAATGCTTCTCAACTCGCTTACGAAGAGTTTCAATGCCCTTACGGACTTCTTTTGCATCATATCCAGTTATAATTTTACGAAAATTGGATTTGGAATAACCATGACGCTTTGAAGGATTTTCATTGGGATTCTTCGCAGCGATAACATGAATTCCTTGAATAAAATCTAAGACTTTACCTAATGGTCTGTGAAGAACCGTTTGAACATAAAGATCTTTCTCTTTACGATAGGTAGTTTGAGCGTGGAGATTTATCCCCTGTAGACAATAGTTATCTACACCACCCAATGCCTCCATTAAGACGTACATGTTTTCAATCATCATTACATGATAATTTAAAACTTCCTTGTCTTCATAATCACCCGTCCCATTAGTAGATAAGTTTGTTGAACTATTATTAGCAGGTGTAGATCCATTTGAAGAGCCGCCACCACCAGCAGCAGCATTCCCTTCTTTTGCGATTCTCTGCAGGTTATGAAACATAGCCTTGCTGACTTGCTCATAGGCATTATCAACCAGTTTACGAACTGGGAGATCTTTTGTTGAAATTTCACCAGATATCTCCTTGAGATCTTCTTCTATGGTGAGACAGAATAAAGGAAACTTCCGTACAAAGGGAACTACACCTTTTCGCTTCTTACTTGAGACAATAGTGCTGCCTATCAGGGATATTTGTTCAGATAAATACTTCCTGAAAGAAACCAAAATTCGATCACGAAGCCTATTAAGTGCTTGCGTTAGAAAATCTTGATTGGTAGATTCCAATTGATGAAGATATTGTTCAACTGTACCTAGTAGAGCCGGAGCACCCAGTTTGAAACTAGATAAATAGTAATCAAAAAATTTCGACAATTGATCCAACCAATTTTCAAAAATGTTACTGACATTACTAGAAAGTTCCTGTGCCTTCGAATAATCGGGGTCTATCTCTCGAATTTGTAATTTAGAATATGCACTCTGAGGTCGGTATCTCTTTTCAACTGGTACGACAGAGGTTGAAAAATTGGGGAAATCATGAGCACTAAATGAAGACTGGTGGAATAGCTGCGTCAAAACTTCCTGCTCAGCAATAACAATGGATGTTAGACCATCGAGAATTTTTCTTAATCCTCTTTGAATTTGTTTCCTGTCCGAGATGTCGACTATTCCTCGTAGATCATCGGCAGACGACCAAGAAGAAGAAAAAGAAGAAGTGGAAGGAACAGGAGTCAGATTAGACGACACGCTAGAAAGCTTATCACTGGAGCTGCTCCCACCACCTCCAATAGAACTTCGATCTTTAGAGCTCTCCAACGACAACGAAGACGATTTGAATTTTGCTAGGGTCCCAGATCTCTTCAATGATTTCGCCCGAAGTCCTTCAGCTACTGAACCTCCTCCAACATCCTTATCACCAGCATAGGAGAATTGTTCGTATCTTTGCAGAAGTGAACTGACTTGTCTTCGCCATTTGGCAAGAAAGCCTGAGACGGCTGTTTCGTAGTACTGTCGAACAGTTAACTCGTACGATTTCAAAATAGCGTGATAACTCATCTGGTCAACTTCTTTTACAAACATAATAATCCCACTCAACGGGTATAACTGGTGCATGATCAGAGGATCAATACGCTGAACTTTGGGGTCATCATTGGCCTGGGGGATACTTAATCTTTTTTCACTCTCTTGAACAGCAGTTTTGAACATACTATCAAGATACATTTTCGTTCTAGCAATAAATTCGGCTGCTGCATGTTCATATATGTGCCGCTTTTCGCGAAGAGCTCTCAAATTTCCTAAGGAGCCTGACTCTTTATCATTGTCAGATAATCGAACTGCCCTTACTGCTTTATACAAGTCGACGACAGCCGACTCTAACAGAGTCAACTCTTTCACATTACTGTATTGAGCCTGTTTCAGAATCAAGAGACGATCGTCAGGTAAAGAAACCGTCTGTAGAAGATTGTTTAGCTCATTCCAGAGAGTCTTTTGATTCGTAGTCTGAACCTGCAAGCCCTGACCTTGCCCTTCAATATGAGAAATATCGTCCCCGAAGCTGCCTAATTGCAAAGCAAAGAATGCCAGCATAGTGTCCAGCTTTTCACATTCAGTCACTGCCATATCTAAGCTTCGATCAAGATCATCCAATCTATCATCAAGATCAACGACATTATGCAAATTGGACGCTTCAATCTGAGCTAGTTCCAGGGTGATTTTTCGCTCTAGACTCAAAGCATCATCTCTTCCTGTCCAGCTGAATTCCTCCAGAGTTTCTTCAACAGCAGAAGCATTCGACATCATTGATAAACGCCTAGTTTTCGACAAGTTTGAGGATCCCGACGGTTGCCGCGGCTTATGAGTTTTTCTTTCGCGGCGGTCCTGACGGTCATTACGTTCTTTTCGCTCATGAACAACATTGTTTTCAGGAGCTGCTGTAGTTATTAACTCCGAAGGCACACTATCCCTCATTTCACGAATTCCTCCGCTATCCTCATCTTCTTCGAAGCGATGTGGTTCATCGACAGTTTCCCGAGCCATGTTCTTCACTTGTGGAATATCATTGATCGATACTTTCTTATTAGTTTCGTTTCCCGTAGTTAACGTTGCTGCTGCCACAGCCACTGAGCCTAAAGCTATAGCAGCAGATGTCGCGCCCGCAGTCGTTTTTGCCGTACCGGTCACGGTAGTTACTGCTCTGATAGTGCTACCACCAGTTTCGGGCTGATGTGATGCTAACTCAGGAAAAGATTGAGTTACCTGTGATGAGACAGTAATATTAGAAGCAGTAGATTTTGTAGGTACTAAAGATGTGGTCGAAGCACCCGGTGAGATACCCGGCGAAAAATTATTCGTTGACGTTGCCGCCGACGGTGGAGGAGCTACTGCTGCGTGTGGAGTCGACACCGGTGGCAACTGAGACGTAGATGAAAGTTCCTTAGATGGAGCCTGAATTCCTAATGTTGAGCCTGAAAATGGTTGTGTCTGCTTGAACGCTAATGGTTCGGTAGTTGCTTTAGATATCGATGCTACGGATGAAGACATCTGCTGTTGAGAGTATGAACGACTCGGTCCAGGAGAGGTTTGCTTAGGGCCAGAAGACCTCGTCTGGGGAGGCGAAGATGGTGACGAGGCAGCCATTTGAGCCTGCAGCCTAGCCTGCATCTGTTTCACAGTGGAAGAGGTTGATGATTGACTACTTGTAGAGGACTTTCTCGTAGAAGGGATAGAAGAAGTTGACAAAGAGGTGTTAAGTGGTGGAACCTGCGATTGCTGTGTTCCTAATGCAGGTTGTGACGGACGTCGTATTGGCTGGGAACCTCCCGTTGCAGCAGCAGCAGCAACAGCGGCAGCAGTGGCAGCTGAAACCACTGAGCCTGCAACAAGCCCACCAGCAGAAGCAGATCCGGCTGTTGAAGAAGGTATTACTGTATTTCTAGACAAAGGAGGACCACTCCCACTAGATGATGTTGAGACAGAAGATGAAACAGAAGGTCTCTGTTGCTGCTGTTGTTGAAGTGATGGTGGTAGTTGCTGCCGTTGTTGCTGTGATGGTGGCGGTTGCTGCTGTCGCTGCTGATTGGGAGGGGCTCGAGATTGACCATCTACTATAGGCGCTACAGAAGTGCCAGAAGGTCTTATATCTCGTGATGACGTTTCACCCGAAATCTGAACAGAAGACAATAACGGACCAGTAGATTGATTTGAAGGTTGAACTGGCGGAGCTCTGGTGGGTTCGGCTTTTCTAGATTGACCACCCTGCGCCATTACCTGTGCCATTGCTTGTGAACTTTGTATGACAGTAGCAGTATTAACAGAAACAGGCGGAGGGGGACCACTACTTGAAGGAGTACCAGCTGAAGGAGGACCGCCAGTACTATCACGAACCTTCGTCACAGTTGGACTTTGTGGCATCTGTGGAGTCCTTGTAGCAACATCAACTATATTCTCTAAATCATGGAGTTCTGGAACCTTACCATTGGTATACTTCTTGTAAATTTTCAGAATACCACCAATGATGGTTGCCTTTTCTCTAGGACTATTTGTCTGCCAATAATATGGCTTACCTAAATGGACTGTGAACCCCACAGAACTTTGGGGATCATTATCTATTCCAGTCAAATCATCCAAATTCCAAGTCTTTCCTATTTGAACAGTACCATTGGGATTTTCACGAGCTTTGTGTACACGTACACGACCTGATTTTCTGACTGCTAAAATTACCAGTCGATGTTTCTTGGCAGATTCTGGTGAAGTTGGAGGTGGTCTTGAAGAAGGGTAATGAACATCTTCAATGATTCTCACATGAGTAATATAACTTTCCAAGACTAATGAAATTCGTTAGACTGTGTGCTATCCTCCGGGGCTTAACTCTCACGTTCGAGGTGTGATCCAGTTGTTTACTTACGAATTCCCTGTTCATCCAATTTAGAAAAACATGAAGCAATTATAGATTGTTTATCTTTATCATATTGTTCTTTCAACGTTGCCATTTCAGCATTCGCAGTAGCTGATTGAGGACTGACATTTGATGCTGCAGAATGAGTACTTGCAGTTGATGGTGTTAGATTTGAATTCTTTCCATCAAAGCTTGAACTACTTCGTTTATGTTTTGGTTTAAGGCTAAGATGGCCCGGGATTGACGGTAAGTGATTCATGACGACGAAATTAATTGTATCAACCAAAAGAAAGCTAATTTCAATCAATCAATCAAACTCTCCTGAATGAGAAAGAGAGATGGTGAATCGAATCCAAAATGACGGGTGAATCGGGAAAGAGAACCAAACAATGAATTATGTGTACTACTCCACCACGTAATGATACGCAGGTAAGTGTACGTGTCACAGCCGTATATGTCACATGATTCTGGAGAGCGGCCGGGCCCGGTAGATCTAAACATGTAGGCCAGTCTGGACTTTCCTTTGGAGGCCGGGAGGCCAGGGTGTAGCCCCAGCCTGGTTCTCGCTACGGCCGGGATCTTTGGCGAGCTTACACTAAGCTGTGGCGAGTTCGAGATGTATGTTTGTCTCATCATAATTAAGACGGATTATTTTATCATGCAAGGCTGTTTGTGCCGTAAGTTAGTGCGAGAACTAGCGGTAGTAACCAGACTAAACAGAGTTTAGTAAGGCGTATTACTAAATTTACCAACGCCGGTCCAACGGGATAGGATAATGCTGTTGTTGTTAATAGTATTGATGATTTTGTATCTATTATTCTACTATCCCACCGCTTCTCCATTTGTAGTTTGAACCGATAACCCTCGGTGATTAAGATCCGATCTTTTAAACAAGGAAATAAAACCTAACCCTGTAAGTATATGGGGGGATATGGAATACTACTAAAGGTATCAAAATCTGAAATCAATTAATAATAGCTTAAATCATATTCTAAATATTCAGCAGAGTAGTTCGGACATTATAAAAATATTCCCAGAATTGATGATTTTATCACGTTGTTTGATTCTTCGTATTCTACTGTTATTCGTCTCTACTTATAGTGAGTGGTGGTATCTTGTGAAATACGCGTGCGTGTTAACCCCGCGGCCAAGTAGCATATAGACGTGTAACAGATTAACCCGTCATGCAACTCTAATTAAACAGTTTATAGTTAGAGATTAACAGTACTAGTACACTATACCTCGATTCTGGTGATACCCAATCTAACGCAAATTGAAAATACTACTATTTAGACCCTTTATAGTGATATAAAGTTCGTATGCTATAATCATATGCAGTAATACGCAAGTCAACGTTAATTTGTACGTACTCCTGTCACACACATTTTTTTTTAGGCGGTGGCCTATACGTACCTTATCTTTGTTCTTAACAAGCGGTTAAGTCTGTCAGTTACTTATCTGTCAACTTGATATCCTCCATCTACTATTATATATATCTGATATATGATATCATTTCAAGTTATAATTATTCCGATCGTTTATTATATCCAATACTGATTTATTATTATTATTAACTGACTATTGGTTTGGTTTTTTTCATTCGTTAAACTCTATTTGGCAGGGCTTTCATAAGGTAAGTTAGGAATTTATTGTCATTAGATGCTGCTCTTTCGATCCACACATCATTATTATGAGAAGCTCAAGTAGTTCTTCGAGGCCAGACCATCTGCCTCCGGCGGCTGGGGCGTAGCCCCAGACCCCTAGCTCTCTCTTCGCTCGAGAGACCACTTTAAATTCAACGTTTTTAACCAAATTTTCAATAGTTACCATATAAAAAGAAAGGTTATTTTAGTGGTTGTTTCAGATTGTTTATCAGTGGTGTGTTTTGTTTTGTTTATCTGACTTGCTGGCTAAATCACGATATTTGTTATAGTCGTGAATCTTTCTAGTTGTTCATCTAGTTCAGGTTCACAATAACATGGTAGAATTATCTTCATTCACTGATAATATATTGAAATCTTTCAAATATAAAAGATCTCCTGTTCCTTCACCTCAGTCAAAATATGCTGTAATTGTCGATGCAGGATCAAGTGGTTCTAGATTATTTGTTTATGAATGGCCTGACCCTGTTGAATATGGTCAAATTCATTCTCAAAATCAAACAATCCAACAATCATTACCACCTCTTCATTTAGATAAAGCATGGAATAAAAAAACTTCACCAGGAATTTCTTCTTATGTTTCTTCAGATATAGATGATATTTGGTCTCATCATTTAAAAGATCTGGTCCGACATGCTCAATCGGTTATCCCCTCTAAGGATCATTCAACTACACCGTTTTTCTTCCTGGCTACAGCTGGAATGAGGCTTCTATCTGATCAGGATCAAACCAGATTATTAAGTCAAGTTTGTTCTTTATTAACGGAAAAAACCGATTTTTATTTACCTGAATGTGGTACTCATGTAGCAGTGATTGATGGTGAAACTGAAGGCCTTTATGGATGGTTAGCCTTAAATTATTTATTAGGACCTGGTAGAAATTATAATGATGATGACGAATTTCGTCATTCTTATGGTTTTATGGACATGGGAGGAGCTTCAGCACAAATTGCATTTTCCCCTAACAAGACTGAAACTCAACGACATTTAGATGATCTTTATCATATTAATCTTAGAACTATGAATGGTGAGAATCATTCTTGGAAAGTCTTTGTATCTACATGGCTTGGTTTCGGTGCTAACGAAGCGCGTAAAAGACTTTCCGAATTACTACTATTAACTTCTACACAGAAGAAATCTATTCAACCTCCACGTGCAGAAAACCACCAGCTGTCTTTAGATTATATTCTTGATCCTTGTACTCCAGTTGGTTATTCATTTAAATATAATGGTAATTCTACTGCTATCTTCCATGGTACTGGTAATTTTGACCAATGTCTCAATCGTTTGATTCCTTTATTAAATAAAGGTTTGCCTTGTAAAGATGATCCATGTCTTTTCAATGGTATTCATGTTCCGGCAATAGATTTTAATTCTGATAAATTGGTTGGTGTCAGTGAATATTGGTATACAGCAAATGATATCTTTGATATGGGTGGTAAATATGATTTTACAAAATTTAGTTCTAAAGCCAAACAGTTTTGTTCTATGCCATGGGATACTATTGTTACTAATTCTGATAATGGTGTCTATAAAAATATGCCCCGAGAATATCTTTCTACTGCTTGTTTTAAAGCTGCTTGGATTGTTAATATTCTTCATGAAGGGTTCGGTGTTCCCATAAACACTAATAATAATGAGAATATGGTTTTACTTGAATTAAGTAAAAGGGCTCTTCTTCTTGATGAGCACTTAGAGAATTTAGAGTCTGCTGATAATATCCTTTCAATGGAGGAGGCCGGTAGCAACGAACTATCTGAACGTGACGATAATTATGGAAGTTTGCTTGAGGAACGAAATATTCATGATTTCTTGGACCCATTTCAAAGTGCTATTTCCATTGATGGAGTTGAACTATCTTGGACTCTTGGTCGTGCAATGCTTTATGCTTCGAGTCAGATTCCACCACAATCATATTCTTCTCAAGTGGATGTAGGCTATATACCAGTAGCCACTTTTGAAAATCCCCATTATGTATTGGGAGGTGAGATATTGAATTTACCCTCAGCACATATACCACCATTTTCTTCACCGTTATCGTCATCATCCTTATCTAGTAAATTTGTTTTTTTGATATTTATTGTTTTCTGTTTCGTCATATTTGCATACACCAACTTATTTTCAAGGAGGTTTGGTTTCTCTTCATTCTACACCAAACTTCGACATATTTCTTACCCATTATGGTCATCGTTATATAGATGTACTGGGAAATCAGTTGTTGATGTTTGGGATCGTGATAGTGCAGATGCTGACCGTCTTTTGGAAGAAGGAGGATGGGATGGTGACATTAGTGGCAATTCTAGTCGATTGAATCTTAATAATGGTACTGGTGTGGCTATGAAAAGTTATAATGTTTCTCCATCGGAATCCATGGTATCTGTTCCGAGAAGAATGAAATCGGCGTTCAATTTGGGCAGATCTACTAGCATGTTGGATATCACAACTAATAATGCGCCTTCAAGAGTCAGTAGTAGATTGGGCATGCGACCAGATTCTTCACCACGGCCAATGACTTCTTTCGAATTACGTGATGTTCATGAAGATATATTTAACAAGAGAGGTGATTAGCGCAGTGCTACTCTCGAGATGATCACCTGTCTTACCATTGCACTAATATTGCAGAGCTTGGATTATTACTAAATGGGTCATTTTATTATCATTGGGGCTCATCGGACATTATCAAGGGTTCCATCACATCTGGTTCTCTACCATATATCCCTTGTTTATTAGTCTGCGATCTTCTAAAGATCTCAAAAAAACTCTTAACTTTCACTGTATTACTTCTCTTAAATTGAATATACTTCATATCTACTAAGGACAGCTTCTATATTAAATATAACGTCTACTTCCCTTCCGTTTGAGTAAAATCCGCTCTTCAATCCGCTCCTATAGATCTGAATGTAGATCTGAATGCATCATGCATGCGCATGTGTCTGCAAGCATATCCACACAAAATCTCCCGCGCGCTTAATAGCATATATTCATAATATGCCAAATAAGTACAAATGCCAGATCTTTCCCTCCTGTGAGCTCATGTTTGTTCAAATCGTTATTCATACCTTCAGAGGTTATATATCAAAATATCAATTTATCAGTTTATTCTCATTTTCTATGGAGTCGACTCTAGCTACGATATAGGAGACAAAATTGATGAAGTTTCACAGGATAAGTGTGGTGGCGGCGGCTACTACTGCGGTGTTAGCAATATTAACTAATGCTAATGATGAGGGTCATAATGATATCGATCAGGAGTTGGAAGATTCGTTAGATTTTACACATGAACCGCAATCTATTCCAGAGGCTGTATTGGAATCTTTGGAAGTTTCCTCGATAGTAGATTTTAGTGGTGGTTCGTCCACTCTAGAGTCTAGTCCATCTAGCTCATCTGTTTTAGATTCTACTGATGGGTCTGGTTCGTCCACTCTGGAGTCTAGTCCAGATTCTATTGGTGGGTATACCTCAGGTCCATCTCTCTCCACAAGTGATGTTTCAGTCTCGGTGTCTGGAGAAGAAGAACAAGAAGCCGATCATCAAATAATACTGGAAGTTGGAGACACCAACGAACAGAAACAAAAGTCATCCTTACTATATTCCCGAGCTTTGGAGATTTTAGAACCACTTTTACCGCCTTCTTCATCTTTATCAACCCCATCATCTCCAAAATCATCTCATACAATCCTCACATCGTCGAATATCCCCCAACCTCTGAGAGCTAGATTAGGTCCTGCTCAGATTAAGAGATTTCTTTCCCAAAAATTACAATGGCCAAGGGGAAAGCTAATTGAAAAACTTTTTGACCTTTTAGGCAGAACCAACAGATTAAAGAGCATCCTATACTATTTCCTTAAAATAAACGAGGATCAACAGCAATACCAAAGAAATCAAAAACAGCTTATTTTATTGCGAGAGAAAGAAGATATATTATCTACTCGAAATGCCAAAAATCGTGAAAATATTCTAAATCAAGCGATTGATTTATTAACTGAATCCAGTAAATTGGGTTCCGATGATGCATTATACTTACTTGCTGAAATGCATTTCTTTGGGAATTATACTTGTCCAAGGGATTTTCTCAAATCATTACATTATTATGAACAGTTAGCATCTCATGGAAATGCTTCTGCCCAGTTCATGACAGGATTAGCTTATTCAACTGGTTTATTTGGTACTCTACCGGTTGATCAAGCTAAGGCTTCATTATATTATACGTTTGCTGCTCATGGTGGTGATGTAAGAGCTAAAATGGCTATGGGATTTAGATACTTAGCAGCCATTGGTGGGCCACCAAATTATGAAGCGGCATATGCCTTTTATCGTGGAGCTGCTGACAAATCTTTAGAATATTATCTAAATGGACCAGATCCGTTTATTCGTAAGCATCTTGGACATAATTCAATCATTATACCGGATGAATTCTATGGTGGGATTTATGGTCAGGGGGCTAGTGATGTATCATCTGGTAGTGGAGATAGTTCTAGAGGAGGGTTTGGATCCAGTAGTAGAAATGGTAAACAATTATATGGGCTGGGATCCATTGAAGGAGTACTGGAATTTGATGAATTTGTCGCCGATGAATCAGTGATAGTCCAATTTGCATTAGCAGTTTTATTCTATGAAGGTGGTATATATTCTGAACCAGATTATCAAAGATCGATAATTCATGCTCTACGCGGGGCAGGTCAAGTATGGGATAGTTCAACTGGCCAAATGAGATCTGCTGTCACTTCAAAGCTTGATAAGGAAACAATTTATTTTGCATCTCGTTGCGCAGGATTTATTGGTCAGCGATATTTAAAAGGGGAAGGATTTGAACAGAATTTTACAAAGGCATTAGAATGGTTTCAACGAGGCGTGCAATATGATGACCCTAATTCTCATAATGGATTGGGAATGATGTATTTACATGGCGTAGAGTTACCTCGAGATGTTGATAAGGCTTATGAACATTTAAAGATTGCCTCAGATCGCAAAATGTCTTCAGCTCAGTTGAATTTGGCCAAAATATTTAGAGCAAAGGGAGATCAAAGTAGGGAGTTTGAATATATAACGCTTGCTGCTCAAAATAATAATTTGGAAGCTCTTTATGTCATGGCGACTCATTTTGTTCAGAATCAATATGGTGGTGGTGGTAATGGTCGTGGTCGATCTTATGAAGATTCAGTACTGTTACTTAAACAATTAAATGAACGAGTAGAAGATTTTCATTCACCTCTTAGATGGGCTCAACAAATGTATAGGCAAGGAGATTTAGTGTCCGCATTACTGGGATTTCTAATTGCTGCTGAACAAGGGTATGAAAGTGCCCAAGTTAATGTTGCTTATATACTTGATGATTCACCAGGTTACATTGATTTACTTGGAAGTAGCTATACTGGTGTTTCTGATTGGAGAGCCACATTCCCAAATGGTTCGGAATCTGGTTTGGTTTATTGGACTCGAGCCTCTAAACAAATAAATACCGATGCTCAAGTTAAAATGGGTGATTACTACTTGAAAGGAATTGGGACAAAAGCTGATTCTGAGAAGGCTGCTGCTTGTTATGGAGCTGCTTCTGAAAGGGGTCATAGTATGGCCAGTTGGAATTTGGGTTGGATGCATGAGAATGGTATTGGATTAGAAAAAGATTATCATTTAGCTAAACGATACTATGATCATGCATTAGCAGCTTCCCCCGAGGGATACTTACCGGTAAAATTATCCTTATTACAGTTACATTTGAAGGCATATTGGAATACATTGACCGGTGGTAAAATTAGAGGCATTATGAACGAGAGTAGACCGAAACTTTCCATTCGGGAACATTGGGATTTATTTTGGAAAAGATGGAATGAAATGGAGTTTAAATTATGGGAAGAAGATTTGGACGTATATGATCTTGGTGGTGGTGGTGGCGGTGGTATAATCGGTAATGATGATGAAAGAGGAAATGGCCCTAGTGGTGGTGATACAAGACCTCCAAATTCTATAACTGGAGTTTTATTGGAATGGGATGATTCTGATGGAGATCTGTATGATATCATTATTATTCTCGGATTATTTGTTGTTTTGACTCTTATAATATCATTTAGGCAAAGAGTAAGACGCGTGAGACAACAAATACAACAAGTACCTCATGACCGAGTACCGCAGCAGCAAAATCAACAGCAAAATCAGCATCAAGAGCACAATGAGGAGCACAACGAAGGGGAAACTAACGAAGAAGAGATCCCTTTAAATGCTCCTTTGGGTGTTACAAGTGCTCATCATGCTGAAGGAGGTGAACCCGAGCTGGTTAATATCACCGAGAATTAAGTTCTTGCTAAAGAGATATATATTAGTATATAATGTAATAATATTCTTATTATTTATGTGCCCCCCAATCTAGTTTCATTGAATATGGGTCTACCTCACAGGGGTATTGGCTCATCTTCAAGACTCTCCAAGTACAACAGATTTTTCGCGCTCTCGAAGCCTAATTTTCCTCTTTCAAAGTCTTCATCATTACCAAGGCCACAGAATTTAATTGCTTCTTCGGGAGGAACAGTCTTACGCTTTACCTTAAAAACATATTTAGTCAGGGCAACAGCTTTCAATTTTCCATTCATTGACTCGAACCGAGATAGAACAAATATCCATTTATTATCCCATCCCAATATTCGGGAACGAATTTTAAAATAAGTATAAGGCTCAATTTCTCTTTTGAATATAGCTAACACGCTACCTAAAGGAATATATGGCCAAGTGAACCTTCCTGTCTTAACCTCGGGATCCTTATAATAAAGAAAATAATTTTTAAAGACGTGCATCATCAAGTCCTGCCTAGCAGTGTCCACATCGGAAAAATAAGTTGAATTGGATTTGTGTAAATTGAAATCTATCTCCATTAAAGGAGTATGAGTTATAATTTCACGGCTTTCAAAAACCGATTTTGGCTTGACCTTGCGACAAAAATAGAAATGTTTTACCACATAGTAATAAAATTTAGCATGGAATACTAATGGAAGTGATTTGGCGTTGATTACTACTAGAAATATGAATAAAAACTTCAAAATGAACGACAACATACTGATCAGAATGTTATCTGAATGATTCCAATAAGAGACCTGACTCGATTCCGGCAAGGAGGGACAATATGTATGATATAGGAAAGTATTTCAAAGTAATAACTAAAAATAAGCGAGGTAGACATAATCAGGTTTGAGAGATAAGGTGGGTACGATAGTCAAGTCTCGTATAGATATACCAAAAAAATGTGGGCAGTGACTCACATTGAAAGAAGCGTTTAGTGTATTTTTAACGAGTTCACTCCGGCTATCATATTGAGAATGTTTGGATTCACTCTCCTTACTCTGAAGTATCACTCTTGGGGTATATAGTACTAACGCGAGATCTTCCGAGTCTATGAATTGATAGAGTTATTCTGGCACAGCCTGACAGCCCGAGAAGGAGGTGAAATATGGATGCCCGAGAACAGAGTTCCCGGCTGTACAATGAATTACAATCATGAGTCAATACGATTCTGTTGTTTCTCTGCTATACTGCGATTGAAAAAGTTTATTCTTTCTACCACAAAATCTAAGAAAGAAATTTTCTCATTATACTATAAGGTAGCATATCGGTGGATTGACCCCCTCCAAAATTATCTGCTACTCTGATTTGGGGACACAAGAAAATAGGTGATGTATATACGAAAAATAGACATACCCAAATAAAACCAACAATTTTCTTCCATATTGGAACATAATTGGAATCAATTTCACGGGTAGAACCAGAAATCTTACAAAATAAACCCTGAACCGCATCTTCGATCATAATTCCAAAAGCAGGAGCCAAGAAAAAAACTAAGGCTCCTGTTTCTCTGATTGGTATACTATATTGGATGTCATACATGACATGAAGGTTAGCTGAAAGTGCAAAGACAATAAAAATATTCAAGTAGCGTTCTATAATAGAAGGGCGAGGAAGCCTTAAAATATCTCTACAAATCAGATTGGATATACTGGTGTAAGCACATCGAAGCAGCTGGTGCCAAAATTTACTAGATGTTAGCTAAAAATCATAGATGTACGAGTCTCGGGATCTGGGGCTGAGCACCAAAATCGGAGGCATATTAGTCATCACATCGATAGAGAACAATCAAGTACAATGGCTTCGCAACTTGTTGGTAATTCTTACCCCCAATAATTTCTAAGAGTATAAGCATCTAGTATGGAACCAAATAAAGGTGGCCAGTCGGCTGTCTGGGTTAATCCTGAAAGCACGAAAACCACAGAGAAAAAACGATAGTTTAAATTTATCCATAATCTTCCAAGAAGAAACCAGGAAAGTAATGATGTCCAAACACGAAGAGAGATTTCATCTAATTGAACAGATCCTTGAGAATTCCAGAAATAAAGTTCTCTATAAGGAGCACACATTTTGTCGACAATATCTGCAGTCGGCTTCTGGAATGTGAACAAATCTAAAAGTAGATATTCCAAAACAAACATTCCAACTTGTCTTGTAAAGAATTGAATCTTTGAAGGTATTTGATTTCCAGCAAATTGTGGAGTATTCTTTGCTTGCCAAGTAGTACCAATACCTCTTATTCCAAAATGTAACAAAAAACCTTCAAATATGTGACGAAATACACCTTTACCTCTGCAATTTCTCTCCCGAGATATGTCATTATAATCTAATTTTAAAATCAACACGAGATTGATAAACTGGGGTAGTCCTATAGCTGGCGTGCATGCAAACGATGCGTTATATATAGCTAAAGGACCGGGATACCTACCAGCGGCTAGATTGAGCTGATAAAATATGATTAATTCTATGGGCAACGATGCTGTTCTAATAATTGATGACTTGGATGTAGTACACATCACTAGGGATGGGAATAATCCCGTAAGGACATAAAGGCCTAATGGTATGAGGTTCTCAGGGCTCATGATTTGAAAGAATCCTCGGAGTATATAAAAAATAATAATGGAAGACAGATAGATACGTCCCAATATATATTCCGTAGTATATATATATAGATATTTATTTATATTTCAGTTCTTCGAATGCTTCTATATGAAATTTTCCGAAGCTATTCTTTGATTGGTTGTTCCCTGATGGGCCTGGTCCATCAGGGGCTCGTATAACCTGCACTATGAATCATCATACTAAAAATTTAAAGAGTAAGCCAAGAGGCAATCCCTGTGAATTGCCATCATGCCATCCATAATATAATCTAATATTAATGATTAATCAATCAATAATTGGAAAGGAGATACGAGAGAGAAATACTAACTTGTTGCCAGTGATTGGACTCAGTTGTCAAATATAAGACATACATGTATTCCGGAGAACAAATAACGTTCTTCTGCGATTTGACGTTAGATCTGTCTATCACCTGTATTGACCATTATTGGTAATGATTTGCGATCCTTATCTTGGCGCGTTGTATGGGTATATTTTATGGTAATCAAGTCGAAGAGTTAACCTGCATATAAACTTTATTTATCCCTGTGCGGGAGATAGCACTCTGCATAGGAGAACAACAGGAAAAAGATTCCTCGGCCCAGTTATTAATTATCTTAAGTTAGATGAAAAGGAATTTTTAACAGTTAAACATTGAAAATTATCTAAGATAACTGTTAACGTTATATTGAGGTCCATGTTTATGCACAGTTAACAGTTAACGTTAAAGTTAAGTTAATTAAGGCGGCTTAAGTTAACTATTGACTCTAAGTTATGAAGTCTATTTACTTCACCCAGCTTTAAAAGTTTAACTGTTATGTTAAGTTAATTTAAGTTAACTTATGAAAATTGTTTCATGGCTGATTTATTAACTGTTAATAGTACTTTACCAGCAACTGACTGGCTTAAGTTGCAATAAGGTAACATATCCTGATAAAGGACTTGATCAACCCTATCTCATCCTTATATACGCACTTTGTTTCCTTAAATTCTCTCCATTTTATCCTTATAGCCGCCCTCGCATTTTTTTAACCTCAACCCTCGAAGATTAGTACTAGAAATCGACAAGCCATCTCTAGCTTTGACTCACATGAAAAAAATTATATCCTGCGAAGTTTTAATGGTGGATCATAAGAAATTCACTCAGTTTGTATTCATTATAGTGCGCGAGATTTGATAATTAGGAATCTGCGAGAAAATCACTCAACATCTATAATAGAAAAGAAGGGGTGTGAGGCGATCTCCTCCTATTGAAAGGAGAGAAGTGAAGGTAATACCAACAATATAGATCTTAGTGGTTCTTACACATTTACATATTCAGGTATCTGAGGATATACATATATCTCTCAAGATTGTATATTGGAACTGCGGTATTTCATTACTAGATATATAATTATCGCAGGTATAAATCTGAAGGTAATATCGGTTATATATCTCATACTCTTGATATTGATATAAAAGGACTAAGGATTTTAAACAATCTTGAAATCTTTTTTTTGCTCCATATTCGTTCTTGTGTCTGTTTAGCACTAAAAGAACAAATACAGAAACAAGAATTCCTCAAGTATCATTTTTATCAATATCATCTTCATCCTCATCTTTATTGGAGAAGGAGAATTTGATTGATATTGACTCTATTCATAATAATAGCTTGATCAATATTTTCGTTAGTGTTGTTTCCTTCTTATTCTTCTTCTTCTCTTTCTTACTTTTTAATCTATTCATAGTCTGTTTTTTTCTTATTTACTATTCGTTCTATTTTGTCTTCTACTTTGTCTTCTACTCATCATTTTTCCTCTTTTATTTCCTCATAAACAAACGAGGATATCATCTTATAAATCGATTGAATGGATTCTACCACCGCTACTAGCGTCCATCAACTGCCAACTTCTCCAATTATTACTGATACCAATACTACTACAATTGTGTCTAATGAAGCCATTCAACATGATATATCAGCTGATCCAATTTCTGATATAATATGTGGATCTTTGGCGGGTGCAACTGGTAAACTTATTGAATATCCATTCGATACTGTCAAAGTAAGATTGCAATCTCAACCTGTTAAAATTGAACAAGCTCAATTTAAGGGCCCTTTAGATTGTTTTAAGAAAAGTCTTCAATCTGAAGGCATTTATGGATTATATAGAGGAATATCTTCTCCTATAATAGGAGCAGCTGCAGAGAATGCTTCATTATTTTTTGCTTACAATCTTCTACAAGATTTAATTAAAAATAATGGAATTGAGCTTGGTAAAGCTCAAACCTCTTTAATTTGTGGTGCAGGTAGTGGGGTATTTGCTTCATTTATTTTAACTCCTATTGAACTTGTTAAATGTAGAATACAAATTCAAATGATGATGCAGCAGCAAGCCTCGATTAATGGTGCTGTTCGAAGAGATGGTGCATTCAAAACTATTCTCTCTATTTATAGAACAAATGGAATAGTTGGATTCTGGAAAGGTCAAACTGGTACTTTGATAAGAGAATCCGGTGGGTCTGCTTCTTGGTTTGGTGCTTATGAGTATGTCAGTAATTTATTAAGAAAGCTCCGAGGTGGAAATTCTACTACTACCAGCAATATTGATTCAATGGTAGCTGGTGCCGCTGCTGGAATAGCCTATAATATTTCTTTATTTCCAGCTGATACTATTAAAAGCAGGATGCAAACTCAGGAAGTTTTATTATCTTCTGCCACCACAACCTCCTCTTTCAGCAATGGCTTCTGGTCAACAGGGTTATCAATATATAGACTGGGTGGTATTAGAGCACTTTATAGAGGATGTGGCATTACTTTATGTCGTGCTGCACCATCCAGTGCAATTATTTTTCTTGTCTATGAGAATCTCAAAAGCATAAGAAATGAATATTTATAGAATTTAATAAATCGTAATGAAACATAAGTTCTCTCTAATTTGTCTGCAGTGACAGAGACGCGACCCTGTTGCTCCCTTCACTCGATAATTCTCGAGTGAAGCAAGAGCTAGTGTGTGGGGTTAGTCGCCAGCCACCAGAGGCAGAATTGTGGTTCTTTTTGCTAGACGCATTGCTCGCTTCGATCGATTAACATCCCCGGAAGCAAAGAAACCACAATGATCAGAAACATATCAAAAACAGCCATACAAGGTTATTAAAGTAATACAACCAGCCTATATAATGGTAAAGAGGGCGAAGGGAAAGCTGGCTGTGTAAGCGTTATTTCAAAAGTATATAAATTCCCTCTTTCACACTGAGTAAAAGAGTCACTGACGTTTCTTGTCTTCATCTGCTCCCAGGGGAATGTCATGATTCCCCATCATGCTCCGACCGTAGTCGCGCGAAAAAATCCGTTTAATATTAATAGCTTAAACATTCCCATGAACGAATTTACTGGTTCTCAAGAACTCCTTCCCAATATGTTGTGCTAGGAGGAATTAGTTATTCCCGAGCGGAGCAAGCGGTCTAGAACCACGCCCCAGCCGCCAGAGGTAGTATAAGTGATTGGGAATGAAGATGCAGGTTTCTCATTAAATACATTAAGATCTAGGTATTTTCGTATATACACACATTATATCTTATGCTACAGGAGTACCATTTCCTGGCTGCCCTTCTTGCTGCTTCTTTTTCTTTGGTTTATCTTCTATTTGTTCAACTTTAACTTCATCTAAACCCTTCTCTTCTAATAACGCTTGAATGTATTCTTCAACATCATCTCCAACATCACCTTGAATAATAATTTCATCTTTTCCTTCTGGAGTCTTAGTAACACTAGCACCAGTAGCAAATTTAGAAGAAAATGTTTTAGCCAATTTCTTTAAATCTATTCCAAATACTTCAAGACCAGTGATTGATATAACATGTTTCCTCTTTGATCGTTCTATTCTCTTTATAATAACTTTCGAGGCCAATTTCTTTTGTAGCTCTCTTTCTGCTTTTGCTTCTTCCTTTGCTTGTTGTTTCTGGATCTTTCTTTCAATCTCTTCTTTCTTCTCTAATGAAAGACCTGATGTCGCTTGTTCCAGAGACTCTACAGAATAAATCTTTTGATACATATCAGGATGTTCTTTCTCTAACCATTCTTTACATCTTTTCACTACACCTCCAAACTCACAATATTCAGGAGGGAAACTACAAATACCACAATATACTACGGTTGACATAATGAAAATGAATATGAATGAAATATGATAATAAATTAAGTATGAAGAATATGGATCAAGTATGATCTGAATCAAGTACAATATGGATCAAGTATAACATGGATTACTATGAATTGGAACTTTTCATGGTTATTTCTTCACCACTCTTTTGCTAGTACGGCTATGATCTGTAGGCTCGATTACGTAAGTGGCTGTGTTTTGATTATGTCAACTTCTTCCATGTAAGATATGGTGTCCGGTTTCAAAATAGAAGGAAGATGTTCGAGGTGAAGGAAAATGAGATTTCTGATCATTTCTCTATTGGTCTGGATAGAGATTGATCTATGCGCTGGCCGCGAGAAGTCGGGCTGGCTATTCTATAGCATAATCTGTACTAGCTAGCTCGAGATAGGGTCTGCGCTTGAAAAAGATACATGTTTAAGGCTATGACATACCCGTGCGGGCCGTGCCGTTTATGTAATCTTAAATCGCTTAAAATCAAGAATTGGTTTAATCAAGACAAGTTCTTCTATCAAGAGAGAAAATCTACATAATGTAAAAGTCAACTTTAAATCCGTTCGCTGTGTTTCTCGATATAAATATTGACTGATAAGAAAATATTCTAATATATGATGAACTATGTCTTTTTCGTCGTAGCCCATATTTTCAGTGCCGTACTATCGTCATTTCTTTCGTCATAGACGTGGCTGAGATTTAATCTTTACGGTAGGATCTGTAAGTATCAGTTAGAACGAACGCCGCGTAGTCTGCGTAGACGTCAATTATGCGGAGCGAATTTACTCCACAATGTCCACAAGAGATTCAAATTTTGAAATTGGGTCGTTGAGATAATCGAGCCACCGGCCGCACAAGTTCCTTCTCAACTGGATGATGGTGGTTTCTCTCGGATCTGCCCCATTTTTGTTATGTCACCTCAGGCAGCTAGGAATCAGTCTATGATCATCAGATGGAAGCTCTCTTACTCTATATGTCTAACTGCTTTCGGAGCCCCTTTCTCTATATATTTTGTCTGTGAGACTTGCAGTCTGTCATAAAGATAACTCAGGGTGCACCTAAGAGTGGCCGAATTAGTATCAGGGAAGCTGCAGCGCTCGCTAAAGTAGCCCATAATTAATATCACGCGACACTCTAACATGCATGCATTCATGCAGTTGCCTGCATCTGTGGAGATATAAATGGTTAGTCCTGCGGGCTTTAGATGTAAAGTTAACTTAATCTGTCATTGTTAATGGCGGCAAGTTGCAACCGTTAAAGCCAAATATATTTAAAGTTGCAGAGAGCTGCGCACTGCATATGGTAATCTTTTTCTTTTCCGAGCTTCCTTGTCTACGAATTCGAATAATGATAATAGCTTCAAGAAGTTAATCTGATTAATCAACCCCAATATAGAAGTCAGATATAACAAGGAGGCTGGTGATGTTCAGATTCGTTCAGTGTCTAGTAAAAAACATGGGTACACACTGATAAGTAGCTTCTGAAGTTCTGAATTACGAAGAATTTATGTCCTGAAGTAACACAACATTTTGTAACGATTTAAAAAATTATATTAATTTCTGGCTATTATTTGTAATAATTTGTTCTATTTTGATTGTTAGGTCACACGAGTAAGGTGCAAAGTGCATCGACTCACAGATTACCTCATTAATTTTTTCCCATCGGGAGGTCTTTTTGCCGTGAAGTAGCGTTCATATTAAGTAATAAAAGTCTAGTGTGTGATAGTGCCCACTCGGGACAAATAAGTAGAAGATAAACTGTTACGGGCTCATATCACAGCCTATATATAATCATAAATAATTCCCCGTCCCTAACAGCAGCTCGTTGGTAAAATGGATATACATCCTAAACGATACGAAACATCAGAACAATTTCAAGTCATGCAGTTAATCTCCATCTATTATCTTCCAGTATTTTTCTCTAGGTAGCAGTTCAGCAAATCACGGTCACTATTATCAAGTACTCTACCTATTGCCAAACACGCACAATGGTGTTTCGAATAAACGAAGATATTTTCCTTGAGACTTTAATGCCATTACTTGATCATAATGATACAGTTTTTTTACTATTAGCATGTAAAACATTCTATTCTTATTCGTATAGTCAATTAGTATGGAAGCATCTGTATAACCAAGCATATGCTTTTGAAGACGGATGTGTTCCAGAAACCGTGCTTAACAATAATTGGTATGAGCAATATAAGTCTCGTAGTGGGGCAAAAGTGTTTATCTGGAGAGACACAATAGATAACACCATACGTGATTCGGGTAAATTAAAATATAGAAACTGTTTCCAAATTACAAATTTTCCTTCAAGTCCTGTAGGAGTGCATCCTAATTTGGGCATCTCCACAAGGTCAGGGGATCATTTCGTCCTCCCTGATGAAAAGTTGAAAAAGTCAACAGCAGCCGTTACTCTCACTGGAGATCAGAAGATAAATAAGATTGATCTAGGTTCTCTTATATCTTCTGATGATGGTGGATTCGGGGCATTAGGTAGAATTGGAGATTTTCTAGGTCTGAGTAAATGGAAGAAAAGTGAAACTTCTAAAGGCAGTGGCAGTTTGAGACGGCCGAAGCAGAACGCAGCTATAGAAGATAGCAAATTCGATAAGAACATTAATTCAGATGGTGTTAGCAGATTGGTCAATCGAGTCTACTCTGGTTTCGTCATAGGAGTTTCTGAAATCCAGGGTATAATAGTTGGGAATCGTCACAACCATAATCAAAATAAACCTGAAGATGAGTTTCAAGAAGATACAGGTAGTGAAAGTATTGTTGGCTGCGTGAAAATACGATTACCTATAGAAACTGCCGAAGGAGGTTTGTTAACAGATCTGTTGTTTCTTAGAAATGATGGTACCCTATTTACTGCCTCTTCTTTTGATATAGAATTTGGAACTGGGGATCACAATTACACATGGCCCATGTATGAATATTCAAAAGTAAGTGAGATTTTGAAAACTATTCATAGAGCCACTGACAATAGTGAAGAAGCGTCAACGGCTGCCGTATCCATTTCTCATGCTGCTGCTGCTGCTGACGAAGATAATGATGATGACAATAATAAAGAAGAACCTAAAATTGTTCGCGTTGTTTCTATTCCCTTTTTCCAGGACGATGGAGATGAGTTAGTAGCCTTTAGTAATAAAGGTGATGTTATAATGACACAAAGGTTTTATGATTGGCCGAATGGATATGTATATCGAGATTTTGTTTTCCCAGAATTACAGCATGTTGGGTGCATTGATGTGTGTGCAACTTATATGAGTTATTTTGCATTATTAGAAAATGGGACCGTGTTGCGATGGTCGAGGAATGATCGTTATTATGAAAAAATCAGACCAATAGATATAACTTCTAATGGAAAATATAAAGTATTTCAGATATCTGCTTCTGGCGATACATTTTGTGCTATCATGTCTGAAGTATCTTAACGATGATAATTATTTAAATATTTATAACTACAAGTATAATAATATAGCCAGTGCCAACTATGTATATCCATATATCTAATTTTCAGAAACGTAAGTTCATGATAGCTCCCTGCATAGAATAGGATAATATAAAACTAAAATTCAATCAATATACCATGCCAAAATCAGACTAATTATAGCCTCCAACAATTGCAAATTTAGGGATGAATTTCTACGACAGAAGTAATGGGATGGCAACAGATTTATATGATCCAAAGGACTCATTGGGCCAACGGTAAAGATCCCCATCAATAGTCCTCTCTACCACGACCCACAATCAGGACTCAATCCAGAGCAGTAATATTTATACTATACTGGTTACCTGCTTCCAGATGATGAAACGTTACAAGATTTGAAGAATGGAATATATCATTATATCTTTGGCGTCTACTGAGTAGACATCATCAAACTGCGATATTCGTATGCCATTGTCAGTTTACAGAATCCCATTGCAAATCAGAGCAACGGGACATGCGATGTCTCAAGTGGCCCCGACCCACCTAGCGCCCACCACCCTCAGTATATTCTTTCAACAAAAAACTTGCTTCACTTTTTCACTCCCTTTCTTATTTGTTTGTTCTTTCTTATTATTCCATGTCATAAATTTATCCCAATTACATTTCTTATATTTTCTTCTTGGCTTCCGGGATGTTTCACTATGACAATGGCATTCTGGCGGGTCGATCGGTCGATCGGTCGATCCAGTGTGATGCACGTGACAAAGGGTTAGGTCTGAAACGACATGAATTTTCCATGTCGATCGAAGATCAGTTTTATATTGAGGGATCTGCCGGTGGTTTAAATCTTGAATTAGATGAAAGTTGAATTGTAATATCAGTGAAGGCGAATAGTAGTTATTTATATATGTCACGGTTTGAATTGTATTCTCCTGAGGGACTCCGAGTTGGTATGTATAGACAAGGCGAATGGGGGAGGCGGCAGAGCCGGTTTCTAACTTCGGAGACGGGTTTTGTCCAGTTGGTGGAGATGTTCAAGGTTAGCCTCTAG
Source organism: Sugiyamaella paludigena (assembly GCA_030579875.1). Taxonomy (NCBI): domain Eukaryota; kingdom Fungi; phylum Ascomycota; class Dipodascomycetes; order Dipodascales; family Trichomonascaceae; genus Sugiyamaella; species Sugiyamaella paludigena. The sequence goes on along the minus strand of JAKTRU010000002.1, from coordinate 375,400 downwards.
CGATTGGGTGACTGAAATCGCCAAGGCTCAGTGTACTCGAGACCCACCTTTGGATGGTTCTAACGTTATTCTTATAGATGGACGACGATGGAATGAATTAAGGCAATTTTCTTGTGGATTAAATACCCATGCAAATTCTGCAGATGGTTCGTCATTTGTTGAAGTCGGAACTACGAAAGTTATATGTATAGTGCAGGGACCCCGAGAACCGGAACTTCGAAGTCATATGAATACTGATCGAGTTTATTTGTCAGTTAATATTTCTGTATCTCCGTTCAGTACAATCGAGCGTAAAAAAAGACCAAGAAATGATCGAAGAATACAAGAGGCCGCTATGTCTATTCAACGAACGTTCCAAGAGGCTGTGATTAGTCATTTAAATCCTCGTACTGAAATCAATATATCTTTACATGTTTTAGCACAAGATGGTGGATTTTTCCCTGCTTGTATTAATGCTACAAGCTTAGCATTAATAGATGCTGGAATACCTATGTATGATTATGTTAGTGCTTGTTCAACAGCTTTATATGATTCAGTTAATCCATTATTGGATCCTAATAATGCTGAAGAATCTGATTTATCATTTTTAACTGTTGCTGTCATAGGAAAAACTGATAAGATTTCATTGTTACTATTGGAGAGTAAGATGCCGTTAGATCGCCTTGAATCTATCTTGGCTGTTAGTATTTCTGGATGTCATTCTATTCGAGATCAAATGGATAGAGAGGTTAGAAAGCATGGAAGATCCCGTTTGGAAAAGTTAACGGAATAAGTGAGATAATAGAGATCTCTAGGGAAATTTGGAATATATAGCATTACATGATCGAGGCAGGGGTATTAATGGCAGTGCCTTGTAGAAGTTCCCAATTATGAAGGAACGAAGTAATTACACCATTGCTGCTTAATGGAAATACCTTTTGATTCCCACGAAATTGGTATTCAACATCCTCATTTATGGATGCCCTCGCTATAATCTTGTTCATAACTTATCTCAAGATCACTCGAGTCCTAGAATATGCCTGATGAAAATTCTGCCCAATATTACTTTGGCAGATATGAATTGTTAAAAATTTATAAAGTATAGTAGTGATAGCAATAAAAGTGACCAAATCATTCAGAAAAGAGAAACTTCCCTTCTCGTTATTGTCTTGGATAGCGCATAGTGTTGTCTACCATGGTCGTAACAATTATATATTTATTTATGCCCCAGCCGCCACCCTGCAGCTGCCCAACATACTCTCCCTATATATCCGTTTGTACCTCAGGCCATTACAGTTCGAGTTCAGTTCTTTACTATAGAGAGCAATCCTATCATGGTTATATTTATGTTAATATCAGCCACATCTGGCAAGTACTGTAAGTAAATTAAGTTTCAAACCCTTATAAAAGACGTTTTGTGTGATTGTTTCAGATTGCCGCACTTCACGTATTGACGTAATTTAGCTCCACATCCTATGCTGCCTCTTCTATCTTCTGATTTCCACAATAATAATAACATTCATTAAGACGATTAGCCCGTATAGTTTGGTTGTTCTTGATTTAAATTGATCTCTTTTTAAGATTGGAAAGGATGTCTAAAGATCCTCATGAGTAAGTTGAACTGTTCTCTTTCGACATCGCTTCTTTCTGCCTCTGGCATCTGAGGCGTTGCGACATGTGGTAGTTCGCTCGAAAGTCTTAGCGTAATGCTACATGTTTTGAGTGGAACGGTCCTGAGACGAAGCCCCAGGTGCTGAAACACGTTATGGGTGTTGAAGTATGATCCGATGAGTAATGTACTGACGTTAAGTTTCAAATCATATACTCCCGTTGTTGGGAGAATGAAATCGAAAAGATGGGTTCAAGCCTCTAACCCTTCATATGATGGTGATGACTGGGGTGATGAATATAATGATGATTATTATGATGATGATGACGAAGTTCCTGAAGTACCGCCGTTGCCTGATATGACTATCCCTAATGTGCCTAATATTCCAGAGAATTACTTGACGTCGTCAACGATACCTGGGGGACCAGGAACTATCACTGGTAGTCCTATTATAGGTAGTGGTGGCCGTAAGGTTAGTGGTAGTCTGGCAGGGGGATTTATTGGCGGTGAAGAGATAATCGCGCAACCACATTCTTTAGATATTCCTCTACAATTAGGGACTAGTGGACAGCGATTGAAACCTACTAAATCAGATGCTTCTGCTTCATCAGCTGGAGTTATTAGATATTCACTTTCTGAAGGCGCCAATAATAATGATAATTCTTCAAAATCAATTGAATCTCCCCAACTACCTGTTGTGACAGAATTCAATGATGCACCGAAGACTATACCTGCAGTTGATGCCCATGTTCCTATAGTGATCTCACTGCCGACGACACCTGAACCAGGAACTGTGGCCAAGGTTGTTCCCAATGAAGGCACTCTTCCAAGAGCTCGTAAACCAGTTTCAAGCCCTCAAATTGACATTTTGGAGCAATTTTCTACTCCGACTGCAGCGACTCCTGGAGGGTTATCAAGTGATAACAATGAGACTCCCACGATTCAACCTGAGAAAGTCGTGGCACATGCCTCTTCTGCATCAACCATTATCCCAGGTGATGTTAATTCCAGTTCCAATCAACCAGTGAAACCGTCCCCTTATCAATCACGTGCGAATGAGGAAGATGATGAAGAAGATGACCATGATGATATCTATGACTATTATTACGCAGACCAAGATAAGACAAGCGAGCATGAAGAATCTCATCTGAATAAAGATGTGAATGCTACAGAAGAAGATAAACAGGCTCGGGGAGGTGATGATGATGATGACATTGATGAAGACGACGATGTGGTCGCAGAATATGATAATCACAGATCGAAGTTTTTCCAAGTAGCTGCATCTCATTTAGCAACATCAGATGTGTCTGCTAATGCGCCTGATTTGATTGAAAGAAAACCGGATGACTTCTACGGAGAAACAGATTCAACAGCCTCGTTATCTACAGGACGCCGGTCAATGGATAGTGCATCTATTGATCAACAAAGGTCAGGAGGTCGTGCTTCTTTAGATGGACTTACTTCTTCTTCTAGCACTGGTCATCATAATCGCACAATTTCTGGATCAATTCGAGAGCAACCAGTAATTGAGGCTTCGGAAGAAGAATCCCATGAAAATGTTGTCGCTAGTCAGCGGCGTTCATCTTTCTCAGATTCCTCAGACTCCGATTCCGATGAGTCTGATAATGATTTGCACACTCTATCACCTCCTGTTGGTCGTTGGAGGCCTTTAGCTGCCACAGAACCTTCTACAATTAGTCCGATGCATGATAATGTTGACCATGATTCAGTCGATGCTATTGAAGAAGGCGATGGTTATATTAGTCCGGATCAGGATGAACTCGCTAGAGAAATCCTTGGATCATTTGTTGGAGCAAATGGTAATGACAATGATGCTACAACACCTATTAAAAGAGATAATATTAAAACCCCTGATTTACATTTTGAAAACACTCAAGACGATGAAGAAGATGTATCACCGGATCCCGAGTTATTGGCACTTTATCAAAGTTCAAGTAAATTTTTAGATAAGAGGGCATCTCATTATGATTCATTGGCTGTTATTGAACCTCTAAGTACCAATAAATCCAGATCCAGTAATGACAGCGGTTCGGAAATCCCTTTGGCAGAAGGTCCAATTGATGATGAGACTGATGATGATCCTAATAAAGAACTTCCACCTCTTCCGGAAAGTTTACCCAAAGCCTCGAACTCTGATCAATTTGACGATTTTGATGGTGATATGAGTCATCCTGAAGCACATCGGAAAAATGATAGCTTAGGGAGTACAGGAGAAAAAAATGGCAATAGTAATAATAATAATAATCGATTTAGTGTATCTACTGTTGGGTCTGAAGGATCGACTTCTATTGTTTCACATTCAACAGTATCTGGTCTAGATTCTCCCTTAACTGAGGAGACGGAATCTAAAGGTTTTCCTGACAGTACGTTATCTCAGAGATCTCAGCAGACTGGTTCTACTGGTGGACGTCCACGACAACTATCTCAAGCGGCTAGCATTTCTTCTAAATTGAATCGACCACCAACTTTTGATTTCACTGGAGCACTCTCAAAATCACGATCTGAAGATCGTAAACTTGCCTTTGATCTAGCTAGACAACAACAATGCGAATATTCCCCAGGTCTTCAAAGCTGGCTAATGGTTGTTTCTTCGTATCACAATGGTTCAGGTCTTCATACTTCAGGAGTTCCGCCTAAACCAACCCAGACTGAAGTGAAGGTTATGGCTGCAAATTCACAGCGGACAGTTTCTGCAACAATAATCAAACCTGCTAAACAGATTTCTAATCATGTAACAAAAGACGTTCTCGGTAAAGTTGGTGAAAAGTCATCTAAAAAGGCAAAGGGACTATTTGCTAAAGGCAGAAAGTTAATGAGTGGTGGAAGCGCTACTAATGGTTCTTAGTTGGGAAATGATAGTTGGCTCTAATAATTTTCTTTAATATGTGATATGAAATATATAATAAAAACTGATTTAACATTAAGGAAACGGCGTTGGAACATCCTCCGCCCAAATTTCCCTGTTCATAAATTTTGAACTTCGGCTTGAAGGAAGCGAGTATGCCCCCTGACTCAAAGTAACACTCCATTGGATCATGAGATCTATGTGACAATTTACGTCACATTACTTAACATCTTATAACCATAAAAATCATTATTATATTTAAATATGTACATTGTAATTTCATTTTCCCTTACTGTGCAGAGTTCTGCGAATGAAAGTGGTTTCATGAAAATCTATCACCACCGCGCCGACCCTAGGAAGTTAGCTAATGAGTTACCTCCATGTTTTGCCTTCGGTGGCTGGGGAACAGCCCAAGATCTCTAGCTCTCGTCATGCTCGACAGTACCAGTACTATCTCGAAAAGCGAGGGGCTTCTCAAGCGAAGTGAGAGCTAATGATCAGGGCTACACCCCAGCCACCGGAGGCAGAAAGAGACCGGGAGAACTTACTAAATAGGAACTACCTCCACCTTCATATTTACTTTTACGTTCACTGGTAGGTGGACCAACGTATTCACCGGGAGATAAATATACCGTTTCTTCTGTTAAACGTGTATTACCACGATATCTTAAAGACATGTTAGAGCAATGGGAAGAGAAATTTGATTGATTAGTTGTTAACCACTTACATTTTAGTAGATATCGCTACTGTTAATGCTAAAACAGTAATAACTGCCCAACCTCGATTAACTTTGAAAATTGTTTGCCTATCCATATTGAAAATATTAGGAAGAGAGATAGTTTATTGAATTTGAGAATACCCGAGAGAAGAGAAGGATTAAAGGTTCAAAAGAAGAGAGTTAGAAATCTGATGATCCAAAAGAGCTCCGTGTAAATGCATCAACCGGTTCGTGGTGCTTGATTCTCGTGAGCAAATTAGAATAATAGTCTGATTTTGATCTTATGTGCAGATCGGTCGTTTCCCTCGTTTCGGATCCGTCGCTGCTTCACTCTGCTCGGGGGGAGGCCGGGGTGAAGCTCCAAACCCCAGCTTTCGCTTCGCTTGACAATTCTAATTAGCGTTGGGCGTTGGCATCAATGGTGTTATATAGTAGATTGAGCTTCTGGAGCGAGGCGAGAGTTATGAGTATTTGGCTACATTTCAACCGCCTGGAGTGAAAATTCTAGGTCCCAACCTCTCCCAACCTCTCGTCAGTTATTAAACTCGAGATCCTGCACTCACAGTACAATTGTTTCTTAATGTGATTTATTTCGCGACGCGAGCAGCTCCTCCCAGCGACACCAGCGTCATGGCCAACAGGATCTCACAAGCCATAGTTTAACTAGCAAATTGAGATAACAGTCTATTTTTGTTCTTGGCGCCAGTAACTGCTATCCCGCGGTCTCCACCCCCGCGGTCAGCAGGCAGCAAACGAACAATACACGTGACTATCCCTTACCCATATGTTATACGCCAATTTCAACTTCTCCTCTTCGTGATCCTCAATAAAACATATATGATTGAAGGCTGAGTGAGTGATGACAAAAATCATTTCTAACTTCTTTTAAATCATTCTAGATTGGTTCTTTTTTTCATAGATTGCTTAATCTCTCCTACTAGCTGGCTGGTGGTTAAGAAGCAAAGAAAGAAGAACAAGCTTGAACGAATTTGGTAGTGAAATAATATTTTAACGTTGTTTTAGAAATCAAACAACATCGGATTTACCGGAGTATAGGAATAACGATTTGAGGTCGGATTTATACGAATATTCTTCAGTATAAATTGAGAAGTGCTAAGACACCATCGTATATCCTTCTCTGATGTCGTCAAATCCTCTTATTAGAGGTAGAAAGAATAATGGTTCGGCTAATCCTTTACGAAGACCCAATCCAACTCCTTTTATCAAGAGAGAATCTCGCGATGTTCTATTAAAGAATGGTAAAGGACCTGCTTCATCTTCATCTATTAAGGTGAAGAAGGAGCCAGAAAATGGCAGTTCATCTAGGTCTTCTGCTACTACCTCAAATTCCTCTACTTCCGCCACAACTGCTGCTTCTCAATATACTGATTTTAAATTAAGAAGTTGTACTGCCGAAGAACTAAAAGATACTCGTCATCATATTCTGAAATTCCATTCCAAAGTTCCGATCAATCCTGCTACTGATTTTACTCCTCCAATCCGATTTCATAGAAAAGATCCTCGTAATTTACAATTCCAGTTAACATTGAACGAAATGGAACAACGAGAAAAAGATAAAGTGGCCTTTGCTGAACAGCAAGCACAGAGACAGAAGGATCAACGTGAGGCTAAAGAGAAACAACAAGAACTTAAGGACAAAGAAGATAAGGAAGCTGGTATCGATGTCCCGGTTGGAACTGTGGCCCCTGAACCTGCCCCAAAGGCTACCGCAGATATGTCAGTTGTAGCACCGCATGGAGGTGCGAGGAAGACTTCCAGACCTTTTCAGAAAAAGACTCGTCAAGTAATTCTTGGTAATGAAGCTACTAGAAAACTACGTTACGAAGAATATTATCCTTGGATTATGGAGGATTTTGATGGTAAAAATACTTGGGTCGGTAATTATGAAGCGGCTCAAAGTGATACTTATGTATTATTTGTATTTGATGATGATGGATTTAAAATGGTTCCTGCTGAGAAATGGTACAAGATGACCCCTCGTAATAAATATACCACCTTGACACTTGAAGAAGCCGAACAAAGAATGGAGAAAAAGACAAATATTCCAAGATGGATTATGAAACACATTTCTGAAGAACATCAAGCTCAAGCTACTGAAAGGCCTTATAATATGAGGCGTAGATTTAAAACTGTTGATGGTCCTTCAGAATCTCGTGGTGCTGCTGGTAGTTTTGGTGGACATAGCGGTGGTGGAGGCAGTCGTCGTCGTGATGATGATCATGATGAGATTGATTTTGATGAAGAATTTGCTGATGATGAAGAAGCCCCAATTATGGATGGTAATGAAGAAGATCTCAAAGAAGTAGAAGAAAAAATCAAAAAAGAACAAAGAAATGCTAATAATATTGGTATTGCGAATGAAGTTGATGATGATGATACTTTTGATTTGTTCAATAATCCAGATGAGCCTAAAATTGGTAAAGAAGGTAAAAAACTCAAGAAATACTTACGATCACTTGAAAAGAACTCATATTATGAAAGTGATGATGATGAGAATCCTTATGCTTCAGAATCTGAGGATACCGAGGAAGAAGATGTTAATACTACCGCTACTACCCCCACTGGTTCAAAAGTTAAAGAAGAGCCTCAACTACCTGAGAAGATCATCAAAACTGAGCCATCACAATCTTCTTCTATAACTGTTAAAACTGAAAGAAGATCTCAATCCCCTGTTCCAATAAAGAGTACGTCTGTTTTACCTAGGAAGAAGTACAATAATCTACCTCCTGGTATGGTTGTTCTTCAGCTGTCCCCTGAATCATTGTCTAGTTTTACTCGTAATGTTTGGAATCCCAATGCTAAACGTCGTCGTGAATTGTCACCTTCAGAGTGGGAGGGTAGCACCAAAAAGCTCAAAATCAGATTATCTCCTTCACCACCTGCGGTTAGCTCTAGTCCTACGACTGTTGCAGCTACCACTAGTAATACCGTGGCTGCTGATTCTGCGAATGACGAAAACCTTCTTACCGCTGAAGATGTTCGTAGCATTATTGCTTCCAGACAACTAAACGCTAAAGAGCTTTTGGGAATTCTTAAACCTAAACTTCGTCGTCATCCTGATAATCGTGAACGACTTACGCAGCTACTCCGAGAAGTTGCCAAGCTTCATAAAGGTGTCCTTGTTCTTAAAGACTCTCCTAATTAGAATAGTTAATCTGCTACAAGTATATTATATAATCTAACTAAAATGAAGAATATTTATAAACTGTTGTCCAACAGATCGTCGGCTCTTTTTTTCACATTAAACTTTTCGAGTGCAGAGTCTGGGTGATTTATCACGCTATAGCACAAATATATATTGGTCAGCCGTGAGGCTCGACTAATCTTATCTTATCTTATCAGATTCTTCCCGCTGACCGAAAGCAATTAACTTTTGTGTTTCTCAAAATGGTTAAATATATATAATAAGATTATATTCTAATATATTACGTTCTATGTTATTATTATTGTACATAACAGTCATTATTTAAGCCAAAGGGGAGTCCTTCAAATGCCTTAAGATATATGCTAAACGGGCAACCTTGCGGCCCACAGACCAGAATGAATTTGCCAATTCATCATCATTACTACCAGGGTACCACGAAACAGGCAACTTCCTTCCAATTAGTTCTTCCTCACTCTTCAGTTGACCCACTGGGGTCAGAACATACGGTTTTGACAGATCCAAAGTAGGATAATCTTTCTCAAAGTCAATGCTATCACCCTTCACCTGTATAGTCCTGAGATGTTTTGAATATGTACCGGCTTCTCCTTTAATTATATCCAAAGCGCCGCTGTTTAAGGATACCAGCATCTCTTTATCTTTAAAAAGTTTCAAAAGCGTCTGCTTAAGTCCTGGAATTTCACTATTGGGAGGGATATCTTTGATAATTCTTATAGGGTCAACAGCTGAATTACCACCTTCAAAATTTTCCAACAAGGCTTTGATAAATAAAGAATTCTTCATACTATATCGAATTAGGTCATTCCAAAGATCCTTATCATTCTGTATACGCGCAAATCGAAGGGCTTGTTCGGGATCGCCTATTTTTTCTATTATAAGTTTTAAAGCACGTTGATTTTGTCCAACCTTGCCTAACAGATAGACTAATTCAGGTATATAGTTGTTTTTCTCACATATCTCCAGTGCATCAGTTAAGTTGTAATTGTTGTTCTTATTTAGAAATCCAATGAGCTTAGGACGATCAAATTCAGCATAAAGTCTAACCTGTAGGTCACCAAACCCTTTGGAGATAAAGGAATCACGTCTATTAAGTTCTTCAAGATAAAGAAAAAGAATGACATCCAAACCATCTCTCTTACTATCAGCATCATCGTGAAGTATTTGAATCACTTTCTCTGGCAATATCTGATGCCTTCCTTCAACAAAGAGGTTCACCACAGCTTGTGTTTTATCGCGAATAATGTCCAGAGGTGCGGATTGGAGTTCATCTATAGTCAAGTTATATGTGAAAACGCGTGGTATGGAATCTTCTAAATAGGACAATAAGTGATATTTAGAAATATGATCGACAACCGTTGCATGGTGAAGTATTAAGAGATGATTTAATGCAGAATATGGATCATTATTCCTCGTATACAGATCTGCAAGAGCCATTCTAAGTGATGTCAACTTAATAGAATTGCTGCTACTATCATTAGTAGGGTATACTTCTGTTTCATTAAGAAGATCCTCCAGCTGATTCTTCAAAGAATTATAATCATAGAGTGTAACGGGCCACTTACGCATTATTTCGATTAGCATTGGTTGGTCATGTTCTATACAATGCATGAGAACAGAATTGTAAAGTTCTTGTTTCAGGTCCAAATCTCTATCGATAGGTAACATGCCAGCTAAAAGACTTAAATGACCAGAACGAATAAAGTTCCGACCCCATCGATCCCATTCCTCACGTAATACAGATTTATTCTCCGGTATGTTAAGGCCTACAGCGTTCAAAACACGCTGTAAAAACTCTGCGGCCTCTGACCACTTATTATTCTCTACTAATGAGTTAACATAATTGATTCCAATACTCATTCGTTTTATTGAATCAAGGATATTTTCACTCATTTCCCAGCATTTTTTGTACATATTTCTTTCTAATAGCCATTCGATTCTATCATTAAGAGTGCGTTCCATGGCTATGATTGCGTCGGTAGCACTAATAATGAAATATTTTGCAGGACTACCTGGTACGGAGCCGCTATGATGACCTAGATGGTAATCATCCAAACCTAGTTGTTCGTAACCACGCATTGATAATACATCAGCATAAATTTCTTCGCCAGTGGATGAATCTATCAGTTTCAACTCGGGTGGATTAGCTTTAATCCGTTTTCTGCTGGAACTGATTTCACCACCAGTATCAGAGTTCGTGGCCATTGAATAAGTTAATAACATGATGGTATCTTCTTTGAATGGAACAATCCCACTGATTAGCCAGTCCACTTTACGAACACTTTCAATCTCAACTATTTCTTCCGGATGCGCTGATATGATGGATGCTCCTGAAGATAAGAAGGATGAACCACCACCAACACTCATGATTCTGTTATTTTTCTTGTATGACTTTACAGTAGTTCCAGAAGCTGGTGGTAAGGTATTATTACCGATAATAGAATTAATAGCATTAAAGGCAACATTAGTATCGGTAATATTTGAATTAGGAATGTTAGGAGTAGTAGTAGTTGAAATTTTGAGATTCCAAATATGATCTACCCAAGCAACATAAATTCTATTTGATTCAGGAACACAAATCCTGGGTTTATAAAGATCAGCTCTTGGTGAATTAGCTGGTCTATTGATATGTTTAAGTATCGCTTTACTGATAGTACTATAGATCGTAATCCCATCTTCACTCATCCAAAGAATAAGATTTCCCAACCAATGCAATGATATAATAGCATCATTCTCCTCGGTTGAATGTAAAATAGTATCAACTCGTCTTCCTAGCCAATTTCGTTCACTATATACAACATTACCGGCCATTCCAGCTGACACATAGACTTTAGAAGTTTTATAATTAGGATCAAGAGCCACGGCATGAATAGGGCGTTGGAAATCCGCAGCAGATATATCCTTTGGATCATTAATAGATCCAATGACAACCGTACCATCAATTGATCCCGAAGCCAAGTAAGTTCCATCTGTTGAAAGTGACAAGATTGAAGCTCTATGAGCATGAATTGATCTAATAGGAGTCATATCGGGAGATGTTAAATGAAGCCAACCAGAATGAGTTGCAAATGCGAAAAATGTATCAGATATTAAACAAGTTGATACAACATCAGATGAGAAGACAGAAGGGGGTAGTCCAGTTAATCTGGAATATTTCAACTTCGGTTCTTCCTCTTCTTCATCTTCATCTTCTTCTCCGTCTTCTTGTACTCCTCCATCTTCTTCTTCTTCTTCTCCATCTTCTTCTTGTTCTTCTCTATCTTCATCATCCTCATGTTCTTCAGAAGCAGCTTCTTCATTGCCATTATGAATTCGGCTTTGTTCCACGTTGTCGATATTTCGATGATTCGACCCAACGATATCATTACTGCTATTTAAAAAGTCTTCAATTTTAGTTTCTGTAACCAGGTCTGAATTCGTTATAAACAAATGTTCGTCATTTTGGGCTTCTGACAATTTCTGGTGTTCTTCACTTGATGCTCCATCATCATTCCCTTCGGGTGGGGTCAATTTTCCTGATTCCATCACAAATCCTCCATGAGAAGAATTGATTCTCGACACAATGGCTAGTTATCCGATAAACAAGAACCAGGAACAAAGAAAGATAATGATACCAGGAATGAAATAAAGGACAAGATGTGAAGATTCAAGTCATCATCTGGAGTAGGGAGAAGGGGTGTGAAGGCAATAGAGACCTGGGGATATTATCCGCTAACAGTAATATACTCTAAACTCTTCAACAAATATGCTTATAACGGGGTATAGTCATCTGATACCTGATATAAGTCGATCGATATCGATATCAATTGATCATTCGCTAGTCAGACCCCCTAGCTCTCGCTTCTGTGGAGAAACTATACCGATTATGACGCGAGCTAATGAAAGCTAACGGGTGGGTGGGGTGTGGTGACCCAGTTCCATGAGTACCGCACAGAGCCCAAGCCCGACCGCGATCCCGACTGAACATTTGATGGCTATCTAGGTACCTTCTAGTATGTTACTGCTGCAGCACTCTTTTTTGGGAACTTCTTCTTCTTTCTTCAGTTTGTCGACACGGAGTTTTATAATTTTATATACCCCTATCCGGTTGGTAGACTGCTCTATATAGTTTATTAGGCTATCGTAGATAAGGTATTTTTCTCTTTCTGAGAGTTGATTTTCAGGGGTGAATCTCTCGCTAACAAAATCTTACCTGACAATATCCGATAGATATTCTATTAACGAGATCGAACGTTGAACCTGGATCTGGAATTGCAACAGATTCATAATTTTATAAGACTCAGAAAGGGGACCATTAACTTCCATTTTTACATAATCTGACAAAAGCTTAATATTCAAATTCGTAGTCATCAATCGACAGATACAGAGAGTATAATATAACTATATATGCGTGTCGCCAACCTACCCCGTATATTGTGCGTAAGTTATTAAAGCTACTGCCTGCTGTACACGCGGCTGTTGCTCGATTGTAGATTAGGGTTTGGCAAGATTATGACGAGCGGATTCTTGGTTCAAATGATTGATCTCAATCGACCAGATGGTCGGTATGTTTAGTTCTCTATATATCTATATGTTATCATAGTAATAATGCCAAAGGCAATTAAAGGTGAGTTAAATAATTAATAGCTAGTTCAATCAAATTCATATTGTATGCTAACGAATCCTAGGTGTTCTAATTGAATGGTATGATGACGATGATCTGTTCTCACGTTCTGTCCCTCATTTGTAACTAACGTTTCTCAGTGACCCGTCTATTCGAGCACTAGTTCTCAATATAGACTCAAAATATCATGATGTCATCATAGAAGAACTAGATGATACCCATTTACTTATCGATGGTTCCAAAGTTGAATATGTGAAAAAAGAACTTAATAGGTTACTGGATGAGAATACTTTCAATCCCACAGATGGTGAAAATTAGAAGGGAAGGTTTCATTTCTATCAATTATTTATTTATTATGTGTTGTAATTAATATATGCTATTTTTCAATCTCTATGCAAAAATCCTCCCAGAGTGGTTATACCACTGATCCTCCACCACCAGTGGATCTTCTCTGTCGAGAATCAGAATGTAACCGACCTACAATATCACCTAACCACTGTATTAAACCATCAATTTCCATGAGCCCATCAATTTGTTCAGGGTTTTTGGCCTTAGAGACAATACTATCATGATATCCTTCATAAGTCTGTATGACCAAATCCTGAATAGAATCCAAAAGTACATCTATTGTTCTTTCATCAGTAATATAATTTTCAATCATTGACCTTATACGAGGAAGCTCTACTGTTGCATCCTGCCTTAATTTACGAGTGTCTTCCAAAGCAGTATCCGGATTGGGATTATCAGCATGATCCATAATAGCTCCAGCAACTGTTTTAACCGAATGCTTAGTTAAGTCATGGATTGCATTTCGAAGTTCGGCATAAAGCTCTTCTTTGGCATCCAACATGTTATTAACAACTTTAGGAACACTTGCTCTAGCAAGGTTGAGAAGATTTGCTGAAGCAAAACTAACTCCTTCTTGACGGATAGTAGTAAATACTTCTTGTAAACCACTAAAATCTACCTGGATTTCGGCTGGAATACTACTGTCAATATCGAAGTCAACTATTTGCGATTGTAACATCAGAAGATTTTTCACCAAGAACAAACTAGCTTCAATATCACCTAGTCTAGCAATTGCTAAGGGGAGCGCTCTTTTAAGAGCTAATAAACTTTCATGTACAATCCGATGGGCAAGATCATCAAAGACTCGAGAATTTATAAGTTGATATATCCGAGACAGTAAAGATACCGCTGTTCTCATAGGTGGGTATAGATCTTGAAGGATTTGGTCGGTAGAAACAAATTCTAAGGAAGATGATACAAGATCATTTTCTGAAGCAGATCGAGATCCAGATGAAGGAGCAGGAGCAGAAACAGAAGGTATGCTTTCATCAATTTCTGAAACTTTGCTTCCCTTTTCTTCTACCTGCTTGACTTTTTGATGCGTTTTTCCTTCAATTAACTGCTTAGAATATCTACGACGACGTCCACCAAGATGAGAAATATCAGAATTTTTAGGAACATATTTTACAATATCCTGCTCTACACTACTTTGAACTCGGAAAACAAGACGAGATTGAACATCCTCAAGAATTGGATTGAATAGTCCCGAACTACGCACTCTTCGATTCGAACTACCATTTGATGATTTGTTATTATTTTCGTTCATCATTTCATCACTTTCATCATTTTCCTTATAAGTTAATAACAAGGAAGTCAATTCACATAAGTTATCAATGTTAGGTTCACGAATTATACGTTGTCGAAGTAAATCGTATAACGGTTCACTAAGATCACTCAACCAATTTTCAAAGGCAATCCAAGGACCTGGAAAAAAAGATTCAAAGAGCTTAGCTTCCTGAACATATATCCCTTCTTTAAAAAAGGATAAATTGCTTCTACAAACTTGGACGAAGCCTCTACCAGTACCACTAGTATTATCACCATTACTAGTCTCCTCGAAATTTCTATTAATAATTGGCATTAACAACCGCTTCCTCAGTCCAAAATATGTATACAAACAGCCATCGTACAATGAGCTATACTCCTTATTATTTTGACAGCGAACAAATACTTCAGTCGAAATATCTTTCAATTGATGTGCATCAGTTTCAAAACTAGCATATATCAAAGCTGAAAGTGCTGTAGGGTTCAATGTATTCTTCTTATTGATATTATTTTGAGCAGCAGTAGATATCCTGTTTTCAATATTATGGGAAGTATTATTTAGTCGAGTATTTATATATTCCACCGCCAAAGTCAACGCCCTTGTCATGCATTGTCTATATCTCATCTGATAGAGATCCATATCTAATATTTTCTTATTTTTAGAATCAGCAAAATATTCTAATCCTTTATCCAAATCCGATAATAAAGGCTTAAAAAATGATTTCCCTGGTAAATCAGATCCTGGTGAATGTAGTCTTCTCATAGCTTTTTCGAGAGTTGTGAAAATTTCCAAATTCATTTCTACGTCTGATGACAATTTGATCAAATGACCTTGCTCAGAAATTAATGAATGACAAGCGGATTCAAATTCGTTAGTTTCAAGTCGAACTTCTTTAAATCCAGAAGAAAGTTGATCTAAATAGTCAATCACTTTATCACAGGTATTGATTAAGTCAGCACATGCTCTAGAATGAAGATGTGATGATTCTGAGAAGATTATGTATGGATACAGATTAGCTGTTACCAAATCCAGTTGTGGAGAATGGCTGTCTGTCCCCATGATTCTATATTCAGTAGCTCGTCTGGCTCGAGCTGTATCATCAACATAATTTTTAACTGCGACTTCAATCTCATATTCACATTCCTTTGGATTAAGAAAATCAGTTAAATTGTCCATTTTATTAATCTCCTCGGTTGTAAAAGGATAGAGTAAATCATGAGTAGCAGGTCTATCAATCTTCTCTTTTACCCTGTTCAATGTTGTTAAGGAATTGGCTCTACGAATTGGAACTGATGGAGAACTTGGAATCATAATTTGTCGTTTACCTATAACACCATGGGTCCCATTAATCCTAACTCCGCCATTTCCTCCCGGTGCTGCTGCTCGGGAATCTTCACCATCCCTCGCTACTGTTTGAAGTAAAGATCTGGCTCTTGGTCGCGTCGTAGTAGTGACAGTAGACATACTGGTCAATCGATGTGTTTGCTGCTCAGGTACAACCTGAGTCTCGGTTCTATATGCCCAATCATCATACATTTCTACAAATTCCTTTCGAAACCGATAATATATATATATCAGTTCTCGAAAATTCACGAGAAGGAAGAAGCGTAGAATGTGAAATTGACACATGGTGGATACCAATAAATCAACCATTTTGGGATTGTCAATATCGGGTTATTATAGATGACTAGGTATATTCACTAATCAGTGTCAGATCGGTTCAGTATTCTCTTAACAGTTCCTAGTACTTGGTGAGAATAATTTGGCTCTTTTCCAGGGATGGGCTACGGTGCCTGAGGGCATACCCCAAAATTGCCTATCAGAGTGACCTGACAGTACCAGGGTTCAGCTCCCACTTCAGTCGATAGGCTTACTGACTTCTCGAACGGAGGCGGAACGGGACATCTGTGTGAACTATTTACCACTGTGATATCTTAGATTTTAGAGGTAAACTATAGAATCAATTGCTCATCATATATCACCAAGATATCTATTTCCAAGAAAAACAAACGAAAAGTGGTTTTTGCGGCCCCTTAAGGGTGTTTTCATAAAACCTTATAAAGGATTATATCATATATACGTCTCCAGATATGTCAGCGATGTACCTGCATAAGCTGTATCGCACGGTTATCACGTACTCTGGAGTATCGAGTATCGAGTGTGTCGTTTATATACTGTGTAGTCCGCACTTCTATATGTATTTCAGAAGAATCTGTCTGTCTATAAATACGAATATAACTACAATCGCATATACGAGAAATTCAAAGTCAACTTCCAACATTTTGTTCTCGACATTACCCATTGAGTCATAGCCGGACCATCATCTCCGAGAAGATCCTGCATGACAAGAACAACTAGAGGTGAAAGATGTCTGGCACTGAATACTATACTACGACGTAACTAGGTAGCTGTAGTCTGTAGAAATGCATTACTAAGTTTAGTAAATCACTACTGTTTAACCTTATTTCACGATAAGACTTCCTCCATAAGTAGTTAACTTACGCTAGTAACTTACGCTTGAGTTAGAGCGGCGGACGCGGCGGATGCGGCTAAAATACGGAACTCTACTTCCCTGGATCTCTGCAGATGTAAATACGAGGGAAGAATTATGGTCCTTTGAAATATTCCCGGATTGGAATTTGATCTGGATTCTTTCTTCTTTACATTTTATTCAATTGTCTATAAAATATGTCGGATAAAATAGATGATTGGAAAAAAACCAAGATTATAGGGATCATTGGTCTCGGGGACATGGGTCGTCTCTATGCCAATCGATTCTCTAAAGCAGGATGGAGGTGAGTCAGTAGATCATTGAATAAGTAGTGATATCTGTACCGAATACTAACAAATAGAGTTTGTGCTTGTGATCGGGAATCCAAATATAATCGAATTAAGGAAGAATTTAATGGTATGTTTCTGGCGGAGCCCAAACAGGATTGATTATTGCCATGTCCTAACAATGTATAGATTCTCCAGTTGAGATTGTGAAAAATGGTTTTGATATTTCCAGACAGAGTGATTATATAATCTATAGTGTTGAGGCAGAAAGCATTGACTCAATTGTAGCAATGTATGGACCATCTACCAAAGTTGGTAGTATAGTCGGCGGACAGACTTCTTGTAAGGCACCGGAGATCGAAGCATTCGAGAAATATTTACCTCTGGATGTCGATATTGTATCATGTCATTCATTACATGGTCCAAGAGTAGACCCCCATGGTCAACCATTAGTCATTATCAAACATAGAATATCACCGAATTCTGAAAGTGCTGAATTTGTTGAAACCGTTTTATCTTGTTTACAATCAAAGACCGTTTATCTCTCTGCGGAAGAACATGACAAAATAACAGCTGATACTCAGGCAGTTACTCATGCCGCATTTTTAAGTATGGGTACAGCTTGGAAGCAGAGTAAACAATATCCATGGGAAGCAAGTCGATGGTCTGGTGGACTTGAAAATGCCAAGGTCAACATTTCACTTCGGATCTATGCTAATAAATGGCACGTCTATGCTGGATTGGCTATAACGAATCCTGCTGCACATAAACAAATTTTACAGTATGCATCATCAACCACTGAATTATTTAAATTAATGCTTGAAGAGGATGAAGATGGCCTTAGACAGAGACTTTATAGTGCACGCGATTTTGTATTTGGCTCTCTTTTACCATCTCATAGTCTTCTTTTATCAGATGATCTATTAGGTAAATTTTCCCTTGGTAAAATCCCACCCGGTGGGTCTCCTCCAAATTCACATTTAAGTCTTCTTGCAATTGTAGATAGTTGGTATAAATCCGGTATAGTTCCTTATGATCATATGATTTGTTCTACTCCTGTAAGTATTAACATTTTAGACTGACAGTCAATTTTTCTAGTGCTAACTTGTCAGTTATTTCGAATCTGGTTGGGTGTGACTGAATATTTATTCTGTACCCCTGGACTTTTGGATAAGTGTATTATTGATGCGATAAATGATAGAGTTTTTCGACCAGATGATTTGGAATTCACATTGGCTGCTAGGGTGAGTAAATATTGATGAAATACTGTTTATTAAACTTTCACTAATTAACCTATAGAATTGGAGTAAGATTGTCAGTAGTGGCAGTTTTGAGCGCTACAAAGCTGAATTTGAAGATGCCCAACAATACTTTGCACCTATGTTTCCAGAAGCTTTGGCATTGGGTAATGCTATGATTAGTACTATATTACAGAAAACTAGTTAAAAATTAATAGGGTGGTCGTAAAAAATACGTATCCTGAGGAGCACCTCTTAGAGCAGAATATTCCCTTCGTACCCAAAAATAGAAGAATCGGATTTTCTCTTAGAAAATGCATCTTATTGAATTTATTTTTTATATCTCATAAATTAATTTAATTCATCTTCTCTTATAAATACAAGGTTTCAATAACCAGGTTCCTTCAGGACCTTTTTTCTCATCATCTGTCTCTCTTCTATCTATGAACTTTGGCTTTCGAGCTTCTTGTTTCTTTTGTCTCTGATCAAGAATATCCTTTGGAGGTTTGAAGAATTCAAATCTAATAAACATCTTATTTGAATCATCAGTTGCTTTATGGAAGAGACCCAATCCTTTCAAAGTTTCCACAAATTGAGTTGAATCCGAGTCTACAAATCGGGATTTGATTTCAGCAA
Source organism: Sugiyamaella paludigena (assembly GCA_030579875.1). Classification (NCBI taxonomy): domain Eukaryota; kingdom Fungi; phylum Ascomycota; class Dipodascomycetes; order Dipodascales; family Trichomonascaceae; genus Sugiyamaella; species Sugiyamaella paludigena. The sequence goes on along the minus strand of JAKTRU010000002.1, from coordinate 356,177 downwards.
TCCATAATTCACCACGAGGTTTTAAGATACGTAAACCTTCTCTTATAAAATCAAGAAAATTAGTACCCATTAATGCTAAACAGAATACCACTATATCAGCACTTTGATCTGGTAAAGGAACATTTTTAATATCAGCTACAGTGATTCTCTCATTAACTTTTTTCAAGTCAAAACTATGGACTTGAAATTTTAGTTTTTTGCTCTTCTTACTGCCCTTCATATTCATTAAATCATGAGCTAACTGAGCCTCTCCACAGCCCATATCAGCAACTACTACTCTACCATCACTAGGGTTCCCGGGCAGACCTCCAGGAGCATTAATAGGTTTTTCAAGTCGTTCTTTGAATTTCCCAACCAATGTATCAACAGGATTTTCTGGCCATGATTTCACTTGAGATCTAAATCCTTCATGATATTCATCAAACATTTCTGGCGACTTCTGGATTAACTCCAATGCTTTTGCAGAGCTAGTGGTATACAGTTGCTCATTAATCCATCTAAATCGCGCCCCAGTTAATTTCTCTTTCATTTTCAATTGAAGTGGTGTTAATTTTTGAGCAGCTGACGCACTTTGTTTTATAGAGATATTAGAAGACACTGGACTAGTTACTTTGATAACATCAGAAAAAGAATTAGAATCATTACTGTCATTATGTTTTACTGAAGAATTCTTTTGTTTCTTGTTGGACTGAAGGGAAGCCTCTTTATTTAGTTTTGCAGCAGGTTCATGTTCTTGTTTGTTGTAGTCATCATGTGAACTCCTCCTCTTAACCCCGGATCTTCTATCTCCTGACTTATTATAATCAGATTTCTCTCTAGATTGTTCAAATTCTTTTCTTTTCTTTCCCTCATAAAGATCTTGGAGATCATTAGGAGCAATTTTGCGATTTTCAACTTGTTGTTTATCCTTCTTCTTTATTGATTCCGAAGCAGCTGATTTAGCTTTTGTTGATTTCTTAACAGATGGACCACCTACAATCTGTTTAGGTAGTTTCCAGCCCTCAACTTCAAAAAGTGACATCTTTTCTTTATTTCTATTATGACTCTCTCTGTCAACAGTTATTCGGTTCGATTCTCTTCTTTTAAGAGGCAGGAGAAGTGAAGACCAGAAGTGAAGACCAGAAGTGAAGACGAGAAGAACCTTCGGCTTTTCTTCAGTCGCTGACCAGAAAAAAAAAAAAAAAATTTAGCCGTGTCTGCCCTGCATCAGCCGACGTGCGGCTAAATATTGAAAATAACCCGAGACCCCCTGAATCGGGTCAAAGCGAGAGCGACCTTATATATGAATTCACCTACAATGCTGAGTCTCTGGGAATAGGAGAACCAAAGGCAGTGAACTCTATTGGGGGTCGCTCGAAACGGTCGTTCGTTACGCGAGCAGTCAACAGTCAACAGTTAGGTAAAGGGTCATGTTCATCTTAACCTTAACGCATGACACAGGCTTACAAACAACTTAACATTCGTATACTAACGTTGAGTGTAAAATAAATACTAACTTTACTAACTAACTTAACGTCAAGTTACATAAAATTCACGGCTTGAGGGATTCTCTCTCGCAAATCGACATCTCCAGGTCGAGTCCCAAACCACACGGCTGGTTTCGTTCAGCTCTATATCAAGCTAGTGCGTATATAAAGATGTTCAGTATGCATTCACTCCTCATCGGAAATTTCTTCTTTCGCTGACATGAACTCATCCGCCGTTGTGGACTTTCCATAATCTGATTCTGACCACTCTACGACTTCTTCCTCAACTGTGTCGGGCACATCATGTATTTGGCTTTCGCCCATACTGTTCTCCTCAGGAATTGTATCAGGAACAATACCAATATTTCTATCATAAGCATTCTTCGAAACAGAAGTGCTTGTTATTATCCTCTTGTCTTTATCCATTTGTTGTATTGTAGATTCCTTAACTTGTAAGATAGGAGGATCAATTTCTGTGTCTACACGTGCCACTGCCATGGCTGCATTCGCAGTCTCCACAGCTTGGGAATTTCCCTTACTCTTAGTTTTCAATTCCTTTCGTATTATACGTTTCTCTGGCACAGGAGCCGGCAGTTCTGAAATCGACACCAAAAATGACGAATGTGTCCTCAAAATAGATGGCTCGCGTGCTAAAGAACAGTACGCCCTTGGATAATAATCTTTTTGCAATGTGGGATTCTCATATTCATTCCCCAGAATCGAAGCTCTTAACTTTGTATGTCTATCTTTAGCCTGTTGCGATTCATCGTACTGTTTATCAACACTATCAATAACCCATGATCTCGATAGAACCTCCTTTCGGACAATAATAACTTCATTAAATAATCTAAATTGATCTATTAAAGAAGTTTCTCTTAAGCCGATATCACGTATTTCCACATTCCGTTCATATGTGGCTCTTTCGTTGATCCTCCCTTTGATTTCTATAAATTTCCCCTTACAGCCCATATAATCAATAGCAGCGTTAGCACCAAATTTAACACATTGAACTTCATCTCCAGATCCATCATCTAGAATAAATGTATGTTTCAGGGTTCCAATCTTGGTATCATCCCTTTCGACATTCAAACACCACCCACTCATGACTACATAATCAATAGGATGATTTCTGAAAAAGAATGGGCCACCATTATATCTTTGAATATACGATTGACGGCCATAAATAGATTTGAAGGATTCCAATAATTTAAAGTCCATACAACTTAAAGGAACCCATTGATCGAAAGTAAGCGATAGATTGAAGAGTGATTCATGATAAAATCGATCATATTTCTGGTCGCGAAGTTTTTGAGACGCGTCCATATTGCAGAAGGGACAAAGCAAAAAAGTGAAACATAAAGCAAATGGCAAAATGATCTTGTCTAACTCAAGATAAAAGAATCAACCACAAACCATAAAATAAAAATATCAATAGAAAAGAAAGAACTTGAAGACTGGAAGGCGAAGATACAGAGCCTGACCCGACTGGCATCAGCGAATTATTCATAGTATTACGTAAGTACCCTAACCATTATCAATAATAATCTCCAAATCCGGTAATATTTAGTCGATCTATCCAGATCAAACGGGTATATCATATCTGATAAGATCTGGCTCCACGCCGTTGATCCAACGTTTGACTCCGTCCAGTCGGAGTTATAAAATGGTCGAGCTTTTTATTCTGCCTCCCGTGGGCTGTAAAATCTCAGATCCTATGGCTCGCTTTGCTCGGTTAAGTTCGTGTTGAAGTTCATTCATGGAATACGACGTAATTTTAAATTAAATCCCGGTCAACCAGAGAGATCCTGAAGTGAATGGGATATTGAGATTCAACAAATTAATCTCGAGCGAAGCGAGCCATGGGGTCTGGGGCTTCGCCCCAGCCGCCGGAGGCTAAGGACAGGGGAGAAGGGAAGTACGGTTTCCGTTCTAAACAAAATACTCATTTTATTTAATAACAGTTCATTATTGATTATAGTTGAAATATTCAAGAACAACACCTCAACTCCTCAACTTCTACTTACCTTCCGCAAGCCTACCAGCCATCTGAACGAAGGAAACCATCGATTAATAATGTCTTCTGAAGCAATTATTAAATTCTCTGATCCAGATTTAGTTCCACATGTATTTTTAGATACAAGTTTGCCGAAATATAAATCTACTGATCAATTAGGTGAATTACAATCTTCGGCATCTCAACTTCTAACTCAATTAGATAGTAATTCTCAAGATATTGCTTATCAGTTAGAAACAGTTCTTTCAGATTTAGTCAGAGCTAAAACAAGATTAAATTATGAGATTGATTTACTTCGTGGAGACGTTGTTGGCCTTTCAAATGCAACGATCAATGAAGCGCGGCCACAGATAGAAATAGCAGCTGGTACTGAAGAAGCAGCAAAGGTTGTTTCGAAATTGGAAAAACTTGAAAGAGTCAAACAGAATATGCGAAAAGTTCAACAGATTTTCTCGGAAGCTAAGAAATTTAATGAAGATCAAATAACTTCAGTAGTATTAGGATTACTTGAATCTGGAGATATTGAAGGGGCAATCTCTCAAGTGGAAAAAGCTGGTGAATTATGTCAGGTCTGGAAAGGTACAAGTTTATACGGTCCTAGAACAAAGTTTGTTGCTGGTCTAAAGAAAAGAATAGAAGCTATTTTATCAGACAGACGGTCTCATACATCTACACCTGTGATTGGGAGTCCTAATATATCTGGTGCTGGGGCCTCACCTACGAACAATAACAGTAATAATAACAGTCCCTCGACCTCTGCTGCTGATAGTTATTACAGCTTAATTGGACAATTTCAAAAGAAGATCTTCTGAAATATGGTATACACGGTTCCTGCCTGGGGAAGCGTTCGTGTGATTAGACCATCTTGAAACTGTCAAAATAAGCAATGAACAGGTCTTGGTAAACCAGAATCATAATGTATATCGTACACAGAACTGGAGGAGTTAAAGCTCCCAATAAATGGACTTAAAGAGACAACATTTATTATATATATATTACTATCATAATGCATTACCATCAATTCGCTTCCGATTGATTTTGTTTGGAAAATATTATTTTCTGCTGCTCAGAGTCAAAAATATTCACACCTTGTTTTAAAGCATTTATTAACATGAAAAGTGACTTGTCGTGAAAATCATTACTCTGCCGTAACTTATCGAGATCATCACCAAATTCAGTGGTCATTAATTGCATATAATAGTTTTCAAATTCAGCCTGGTCTGTTGAGGATGTAGCTAATGGACCAGGTATAATTGGCCGTTCTTGTTGTAATAAAGATGTTTTAGAATGTTGTTTATTATCCTCCATATCAAGTTCAAAGTTGATATCGTCTACAGCAACGATGTCCTCGTCGTCATCATTTACATCCTTTTTATTTTCATTATCCGATGAATCGGAATTCGATGAATCAGATGAATCGGAAAAATCTTGAAAAATGTTAGTGATTGATTCCGGTATCTCTGCTCCTCCTAGCTCGAGGTTATGAGCCGCTGTATACAAGCAGTGCGAAAGCTAACAGTCTATGGCTAAGTTCCGTGAGGTCATTCTCAAGCTACCTACCCTCAGTTCTAGCCTTCTTCCTTCTATTACGTTTTCGTTTATTTTGTTCATTAGAACTCCTAGATGCAGTACCAACCATTTTTAAATACGAACAACTGAATAAATAAAATAAATAAATAATACAATTTGAAAACGAAGATGAAGATGAAGATGAAGATGAAGATGAAAATTGACAGGATCCCGATAAAATAAATATTTGATAATACCTAACCCCTAATCAAGGGTCCAATCAATAATTACAACTTATAGCGAGCAATATCATAGATCCAGGGATATAACTTCCAGATCAGTGGAGATGAGCAAGTCGTTGGACCTATATTTAATCATTATCCGGTTTAGGAGTTGGTGTGATATTGAGTTAATCTTAAACGGCTTAGCTGCTCGCAGTGCTCGGGACGTCCAGTTTCTCATGAATCTCATCTCCTCTTAATCTTCCTCCCTCAAAAAAGTTGTGAACCAAATCGACACTCCCAAACCCTGATTCCGATTTTATTGAGCGACATTCCAAGTTCGTGTCGGCAAAGAAACGCGTTTTTTTATTTTTCATCATCTTCAACTCTTAGTCTATATCTATATATTTAGGGATTTATATCGTTTATATCATGACTTACGGGAGTACTGAAATTGATGATATCGTTGCTAATGGCTTGAAAGCATACGCTTTAAGATCATATGAAGAAGCAACTGAAAAACTTGGTGAAGCTTGCGGTTTATATTCGTCTATTAATGACGGTAAAGAGGATCCATCTTTATTATTTCTTTATGGAAAAGCTCTTTTCCGAGTAGCTGTAACTCAATCGGAAGTTCTTGGGGATACTGCCACTTCTGCTAATGGCACAGAGAGAGGTACCCCAGCAGAATTTGGAGGAGCAGATAGTAAATCTAATAGTGCCGGTTCAGAAGAGACAATTAAGAAAAGTGGCTTATTCAAATTTTCTGGAGAACAAGAAGAAGAAGAAGAAGAGAAGACGGAAAACAAAGAAGAAGATGGTGATGATGATGACGATGATGATCAACCCCAAGCCGAAGAAGAACAAACCGATTTTGAAGTTGCTTGGGAAATCCTCGATTTGGCTCGACAGTTATTCTCTGATAAACTAACTGAACTTGAAAATGATCAAGATATAACTGAAGAACAGAAATCAGCCGATTTGAAGGAACTTCGCATAAAATTGGCGGACACTTATGATATATTAGGAGAGATTTCCCTTGAGTCTGGTATGTACCTAACGTTTGGATTGAAATCGCGAGCATAAAAACTAACTTCCATTTTTAGAAAATTTTCCTCAAGCTGTACAAGATCTAAAAGTTTCATTGGATTATCGTAAAGAATTATATCCAAAAGACTCTACACTTATTTCAGAAGCTCATTATAAATTATCTTTGGCATATGAATTTGATGTAGAAGATAATGATTCCAAAAGAAAAGCAGTCGAAGAAATGCAGAGTGCATTAGAAAGTGTTAAATTACGAATTAAGCTTACTGGTCAAGATGATCGTGAACTGGTTGCGGATTTAGAAACTCGATTACATGAACTTCAACAAACAAATGAAGCGGTTAGTAGAGATGAGAAAAATGCAGTAATTGAAGGTATTTTAGGAGCCGATACAGCAACGGAAAGATCCACCAGATCTCCATCAACGTCGACTTCAATTATTAAGGAACAAATTCTGAATTCAATGAGTCAAGCAAATGATATTAGTTCACTTGTTCGGAAACGACCGGATAAAAAGCGACCTCAAAAATCCACTAAACCAGAACAAGAACCAGAAGTTAAGCGCCCTAAAGAGAATTGATAAACCATCTTATATCTTATTCTATTTATTGTATAATATTATTATTTAATGAGGTTGTTTCTCAGTTATTTCATGTTTCGCCTCCGGCAGCTGGGGCGTTGCCCCAGACCCCTAGCTCTGGCTGCGCTCGAGTATATCCGCCCGACGACAAATAGAATTGGGAAAGATTCTCACTTCGTAGGTCCACCGCCCATCATTCATATCGAGCAAGTCGGAACCTGACCAAACCAAACCTCGCCCGACGTGATGAAGCAAATCATTACATCATGATCTGCAGGATTTCTCCTGATGAACATTGCGATATACCGAAAAGAGTGGCAGAGACTATAATTGTTATTCCATCGTGAAGACATACATTCCTGTAGATTGATTAAATTCCCTATAAAGTATATGTCTACCAATTTCGGGACCCAAAGAAAAGTGAAACATAAACGTTACATCCTGAGATCTAAGATCTCTCTAGGTTCTAATCTGTACAACTGAAAGACAAATGACAATTTAACCTCCTAATCTATTAGCTTAGGTGAATTGCACGCAACTCTAGTCAAATAAACTTAATACTATTTGGGGAGAAGCTCCAGGGGGAATTTAGAGTGTCTAACGACAAATATGGGGATTTCCGTGCAGCTGATTCAGTTTCTGCCCCGGCAGCTGGGGCGTAGCCTCGGACCAATAACTTCAGACATTTACAAATATAGATAGAGGTCGAGCGAACTGAATTCCGACGAGCCAAGCTTGTACCCTTGAACTGGACCAACTGGTAGCATCATAAGCTAAACGAGCTAAACTACAGTAGCCTCCTATGTATACTGCATTAGAACCATCTCTATTGGCTAGAACAACGAATGGTCTAGTGATCTAATAATGCTCTTGGTCGTTAATCTTACTTAATGTACTTACACAGCCAGCCGACCGGAATTCAGATGTCTACCGTAGAGTGAACTTATTGCACTAAAGTAATTGGTTATAGCCTACACGTCATGAACTAGTTTGCTGACAGCTGACTACGCATGCTTGCAGATGGCTGGCTTGACACAGCTATAATTAGATATGATCGTACATGCACATAAATCAATGCAGATCGTGATCTAGAGATCCATGGAACGAACTAGCTTAATAGTTAACGTGTAAATATTATTAACTTAAATTGATGATTTAGTTGATGCACGTCAACCTAAACAAACAGTAAATCTCATGGTGAACTTTAACCAGTGAAAACCTTGCCCATTATTTAGGTTGTTTATCCTTGTCTTTGAGAGATTTGAGAATCGATCACTGGCCGGACAATTCTCGAGCGGAGCGAGAGCTAGGGGTCTGGGGCTACGCCCCAGCCGCCGGAGGCAAGGCAAAAGATGGATATTGATATCTGGTGATTTCATATGGTCACGGTGGAAGGTGGCAGGAGACGGGCCGGGCCGGCTGTAATCACCTCGTTAAAGTGATATATTTGAATGCATGAAGAATTTATGTTTGATAAGCGGAAATATGAGATGATGATTTGATGGTGCCTGCGTGACCTGAACAGAAAGAACAATGGGAGGTTTCAAAAAGGGCAACTTAAAGTGCATACTGTACGTTATATGTAACAATATGCTTCTAACGGAGGAGGGAGATGGATGTACAGTAGTTGCTGCTGCAGTCTCGATCTGTATCTTGTCTGGCTGTTGTTCTGTCTGGTTCATCTATGTCCCGCTTACATGTGTGTTCTGTTGGCTGGCTGGTGAGCTAGTAAGGTTCAGTACAGAGGCAGTAGAAGCATAGAGTACTGCACTCTACATGTTACCACTTACGTACATTGCGTATCTGCACTTGCGGGCGGCTTCTACGGTAGCAGTAGTAACTTAATTAAAGCAAAAATCATTATAGTGATGGCGACTTGCTTAGTTGCTGTCCAACGTCTGAAGTCATAATCATTGGCTAGCTGGTTAGTCGTCCGACTGGTGTAGCTCCCGACTGGTTAATCTTCCGACTGGTTAATCTGGTTAATCTTCCCACTGGTTAATCTCACTCTAAAAATATTCTTTCTTTTATTATAATGAAATCTCTCGTTTTATTTTCTTTTTCTGCGGAAACCACCCGGTCCTCTGTCTCTATCTCTGTCTCTGTCTCTACCTTCTTATTTTAAATAGTCAACCCTATTAAAAGAGGATGATCATCTCTTTAGATCTAGAAAGCTGCTGTTGCTTTAAGTCCTACGCACCACGCCAAACGCAAGACGCACGCACGACGCCTGATATTATATATTACTGTATTAAGTTTAAAAGAGACTACTGCACTATATCATCCTCGTTCTTCAGTCTCCTGTTTTATTAGGTTGGTTTCATTAGGCCAGTTTTAGGTCATAATTCAATCTTCTCCGGGGGTATGTTCCGTAACGAACGGTTGTTCTACTTTAGTTGGTTAGTTTTAGCAGACTGACAGAAATAGTTAGTTCATAACTATAAAAATAGGCAACAAGACAAAAGGAAAGCAAGAGAGCAAAGAGACTGACTGAGAGTCACCCCGGTAAAGAGAGTGATAGTTTAAGTTAGAGATAGATTCAAACAAGAGACACTGGGAGATAAACCCGGATTGGAAATATTTACAGAGACGTTCGATAACAGAGATCTTGTGATAGTGTGATTTTTGTGGTAGTGTGAGATCTTTAAGCCAGGCATTGTGATTCTAAGGTAACTGAGATACTGAGATATTGAGACTAAACTAAGACTAGTACACCTTCCTTCTTTTTTTTTCTATTTTTGATTTTTGATTCAGAACAAGTCGGATAAATTAATATTTGAATTGAATTGAATAGAATCGAATTGAATCGAATAGAATAGAATTACAGAGATCTTCATTTATTCGTTCATCCCTCGATTTATTTCATCCATCCATTTCAATTTTCTCCATAATTGTATCATCTCTTTTATATTCTTTCTTTTCTACTTGCGAGTTCTATTTTGTTGTGTAGTAGTGGTTGTCAATCAATCGTTTTTCTATTTGAATTCCATATTCATTATCAATCGTTTTAACTCCTGCAATCTCGATAGTCTATCTGAATTTAGCTTGTGACTTGATTTATGAAGTGTTGTTGTAGACATATGACCAGGTAAGTAACGATTTCATTCGAGCGAAGCGAGAACCAAGGTGTCTGGGGGCTGGGCCCCCAGCCGCCGGAGGCTCAACAACCGATGCGGGTGTATTTCTGGAAGATGGTTGTGGTTACTAACTTTTCAATAGATAGAATTGATTTGAAGAATAGTCAAAATAAGCTTTGTTATTGAATTGAAGACATTTAAAGTATAGTCGGCTTGATGACGACAACTTGAATAGATATTAATTGTTTAATCGATTGATTTAATTCGGCGATAATTCAAGTGAGATTTATTTTATGTTCATTCGCTACTGGTCCCACTCAAATTAAGGTTTGGATTTTTCTTTGATTGGATCTTCTCATATTTATATCTGTTATTATCATCCTACTTTTTTCCACCGTTCTATTACATAAAAGCACTCTGATCAAAAAATGGGACTTTGGCGTTGGAGAAAACAAGCCAAGCAGCAACGGAAGGATGATGTGGCCCATATATTAGAAGGTAAGAACTATGGTCTGTCTGTCTAGAACAGAAAACTCCATCGAGTTGAACGGCTAGGGGTCTTGGGAGCCTTTTTTTTGACAAATTAATTAACATCTAGATGAACCTCTCTCGTATGAAGAAGAAATAACTTTGCATCAAGCGGCTCAAGCGCAAGCTCAGAGTTCTTCACAAAATTACTATCCTGCTACTAGTTTGCCGGGTTCTTCAGGGTCTTCAAAACTGACTCCAGTAATCCCAACTGCTACGGGGTCATTTTCTATTGAATCATTATTGAATCCCCCCACATCGAACGTTAGTGGTTCGCCTGGGTCTGGTGGTTCTGGATTTGGTTCGGGTTCAGGAGCTGGTTCCGGTTCCGGTTCTGGCTCGGGTTCTGGTTCCAGATCTGGCAGTCAACCATCTTCAGGATCGCCATCGTTGAAAAATCAATCACCAATTTCAAGTCCTAGTCTGATTGTGACCCCAGAAAATCGTGTAACTAGCTCTAGTTCTTTACCACCATCAAATATTAAGAGGCGACTAAGTCGGTTTAGTATGATTTTACCTCGTCACCACTATGTTGACAAGGAGCTTGCAGATACATCCACAGTCGTACCCGACAAAGATAAAACCAAGAATGGTCATATAGAGGCAAAGGGCAAGACAAAGGAGAGGCCAAGAAACTACGAGTCCATCGATTCTGCTATTGCTACTGGGTCAGTTGCCGTTGCAGACAGCACCATCCTCGGTAGTAATCATAATTCAACCGAGACTGAATCTCGAGCAAAAGATATAGAAACGATGGCCGCTATTCATTCTTCTCAGCAAACTAGTGACGACATCCCACATCAAGAAACAGCCCATTCAAATAAGGAAGGGTCTTCATCAAACGGTAGCGAGCCAACCATAGTAGGTACTACCGCCAGTAGCATTCCGGCACCGTTGCCTCACATAACGACAGATGAAGCAGAACCTAGTAGTGCAGCCGCTACCTTACCGTCATTATTGTCGTCATCTATCCCTCTCAGGAATAATGCAACTGATAATAACGTGAAATTACCCCCAATTTCAACTTCAGTTATAGCACCACCACCATCGGCGCCTGCGTTCAGACGGAATTCATCTGCGACACGTGAAAACAGTCTGTCCCCACTACAGGGACCTGGATCATTTTCAGAATCTCCACGATTATCTTCACCAGCTTCTTCTCTGATCTTTGAACGATCAGTACAAGATATTTATCCAGTGAGTGGGGCAGACGATAAAATCCCTTCACATTATCATAGTGAAGATTATATACCGCCAGTATTAGAAGCATCAACAAATGCTATAACTGATTCATCTCTTGATCCTAATCTGATTGAAGTGGTTTCATTATCACCGGGGTCATTAACTGGAGCTCGTAGTAAAAGCGTATCGAGTAGTATTCACCATAGTGGTAGCCAGGAAGAAAACTACAATATACCGCAGCCATCATCACCTACGCGACAACATCCCCTTCATTTCTTCCAACAGCAGCATTTGTTACCATCTCATTATCACTTTGGGAGTGGTGGTGGCTTGGGATTACGAAATTTGGGTCCTAGTCCACCGCCTATAACAACCACCTCGACAACTCCTTCGACTGTTGGTACATTCCTTAACCCTTTGAGCCCTCAGTCAACTACTTCGGCTTCGTCAGTTAATGCTAATACCTGTGCATCAACTAATAAAAGTACTGGTTCGACTGCTACCCCGCATAGTGACCGACATATTTTAAGTTTTTGTTCATTTGCCGATCTTCTAAGTTCTGAGCAGGTACCCCACAGTAATATCATTAATCGTACATCATCTACCGCTCCCAACTCTCCCTCGCCTTCTAGTCCCAGGTCGAAAGAGTTTACTGATTTTGCAGTACCTGGTTCGCCTAGAGCAACAGCTTCAGATAAACTAAGTGCCTCATTAGAAAACTTTGTGCCATCTTCAGAGGAATTTGAGCTTGAGGATGATCCCGGGCTTACTGTGCGTTCTATGGGCGATACATTGAGGTATAACACGGGTGAAATTACGAGCCAGCTAGTATAAATAATATTTATTTCTTTTCAGCTCTTAATATCAAGGGATTAATTTTAGGGGACCTACTAATTAATTTGAGGTTTCGTCTTACGTGCATATTTTAAATAATTAATTGAAAATTGTTCAAGGTTAATCTCTCTTCTCCGGTGGCTGGGGCGTAGCCCCAGACCCCCAGCTCTCGAAAATCTATATACTTTTTACAAGTAATCCTCGCAGTTCGAATAAAACCTCTATGTCTCCATTTATCCACAGTACCTAATCGTAATTCAAATAACTTCATTTCAGATCTCGATCCACTATATACCTTTTACAAGTAATCCTTCTTATTCGCAGTTCGAATAAAACCTCTATGCCTCCATTCAACGTCAGCATCTTTGTTATCCACAGTACCTAATCGTAATTCAAATAACTTCATTTCAAACCTCGGGCCCACTTCGGCCAATTCAATAGTATCTCTCGTTCTCACATAAACATGTTGTCGAACACTTATAAAATCTCCATTATTAGCAAATGTAATCACACGCGAACTATCTTTCTTAACTCCTGGAGGGAATAGGTGTTTTAAAATGGTCACAACACGTTTACCTAACGGAGAGGTGAAATTTTCAAAAATAATATGAGGATACGCTTCAGATTGATTTCCAGCATTAAGAATGTCATGGCGTAAAACTACATTATGCAATGAGAATGAAGCTGTAGGACCATGTGGGAAATGAGATACGGTTAATGCTGTAGGAACACCACGATGTTCATGTAATAAAATTAAATCAGTTGATGAAGAACTTTGACATGCTGATACTAAGGATGGTAAAATAGTATTACCTCTATTCAAACGTATTGAGGTTGGGAATAATAATCTAACTTCTTTAGCAAACTGACTTAATCTAGTACTTGGATCACGACTAGTAGTAACAATAAGTTTTGGATCCTGAATGCCACTTAAAGCAGAATATTCATCATCTACATCTTCTTTTAAAGATTCATCAAATCGGAAATTTTCTCTTAATTCATCATCATCGGCTATTTCTTTTGGTAATGGTTTTCCTGATGCCAAAGCAGTTCTTAATTTTTGACGCTTCTGTGCTAATGTTGCTTCCTGAAGTTGAACTGATTTCTTATAAAGGTATTCTCTACGTTCTCTTGCTTGTCTTCGAATCTTATAAGTGTTAGTACAATTCTGCCTCCGGCGGCTGGGGCGTAGCCCCAGACCCCTAGCTCTCGCTACGCTCGAGAACATGAATACTTACCATTTTTATATTGCTTTATAATTTCAATTCTGAAAAATTATCTTTTACGGATAGCGTATATTAAGAATGAAAGAGTGAAGATCTAAAGGGTGAAAGATCGATATCTCCAGAACTGAAATCTCAAGAACTATTTTTTTCAGGGTTAGGACGTAATATAGAACTCAATAACGACCACTTACATGGACTACTAGATAAGCAGCTGCATGCATGTAACGACGTCACGGCTGGAGGTCGATCGACATCACTAGAACACCACCCCCTGAAAGAGGCTCAGTAGATCCGTACACATGTGACACAGATTATATTCATGTTACTTCACTGTAGATGCTTGGGTATCTGCTGAATACAGTGAATAGTTGTAAAGTTTATTAATGTTGTTAAAATTCTATTTCTGTTAATGTTATCACTGTATATACCGTGTAAGTCTGTAGGGACCCTAAGTTGGTTACGTTACTGCTAGCTTCAACCTGTAAGTTCAGTCTGTTCAGGCATATTCAAGTCGATAATGTACGTTCTTAAAAGCCACCTGTCACGTTAGTAACCTCAGGTCCTCAGCTACCGTATATACATTCTGTAGTCGTTTATATAAGTTAACGTTAATGATATCACTATTATGTTAAGTTACTAGTTAAACTCACTGCGGCTCAGCTCAGTGATCTAAAAATCGTCCTTTATGTGACTTTGAAAAACTCATTAATATGGTGAAAAAAGCACTTCCTTTCAGTATTTCAATAATATCGGCCTAGATATATAATATTACACATTCTAATAGTAGATATCCGTTTGAAAATAGAAATATTTATCCCTTTTTGTATGACTTAATTTGATTTGTTTATATTCTACCGGCGGATATCCGAATACTATTTTAGGGCCAGACCAGAGTCTCACGCGGCTTATGCGGTTTATGAGGCTTAATAAAGGTTTTCCGTACGGCTCTCGTGTATGTGTTTAATCACTCAATTAAAGAGGATTGATTAGTGCAAATTTGGACATAATAACTATTCAATATTACTATAAAGAGTTTTTCAGCTTTTCAACTGTCAAAATAATTTCATCTTCATCATATCATTATCAACCAACTTCTGCTTCTTCTGCTTCTTCTTCTTCTTCTTCTTCTGCTGCTTGTGCTTCTTCATTTTCCACTTCCACTTCTTCTTCCACTTCTTCTTCTAGTTCTTCCTTTCTCATTATTTTATTTATCCTTCTTTTGTTCTAATTCTTTCGTGATATAGAGAGTTTTCTATCATCATACAAGAGTGAGACTGACGACGCGAAGAGGGGGTGTTATAGAAAAAATAAAACACAAAAATATCTATAGATAAGAAAACAAACTGACCAGCAGTTTTTTGAAAGAAAAAATACAAGTATAAGATATTGGTTTATACTGTGTCATGGACTCATTTAGCCACCTTGGAAATCAATTTGAAATCGAATCAGATGTTGAATCTATCACTTCAGATGTACTATATCAGGGCCGTTCTGCTGCGATAGGAGGACGAAATGATCCAAGAAGTCAACAACCGCTTCGAAGACATGATTCTGATGATGGTCGTTCAACCGCTTTAGGTGATGTTGATGACGATGATGGTACTTTATCTTTGATGAGTGGTAATATTGGTAGAGGACTTGGTGCTATTGGAGATGGTGTTTCTTCACCTTGGACTAATGGAAAAAATACCGATACAAATCATTTTCATTCTTTAAATGGAACCCCGGCTGCTGGTCCATTAGCTGCTGCCAACACTAGCAATTTCCTTGATAGTGAATCGGTTTTTGAGGATGAGATGGAATTTGATGAGAGTACTCTTCCACCCCATGCTTGTTCGTAAGTTAAAACTTGGCTGAGCGTAGAAAGAGCCAGAGGTCTGAGGCTACGCCCCATCCGGACCGTGTAAGAGAGAAAAATTCTGACTTTATTATTTAGCTATTGTGGAATTCATACACCATCAAGTGTAGTGAAATGTGTGACCTGTAACAAATGGTTTTGTAATTCAAGAGGAAATACCTCTAGTTCTCATATTGTCACCCATTTGGTACGATCGCGTCATAAAATGGTTGCTTTACATCCAGAATCCGAGTTGGGTGATACTACTTTAGAATGCTATAATTGTGGAAACAAAAATGTGTTTTTGTTAGGATTTATTTCTGCAAAATCTGAAACTGTTGTTGTAATTCTTTGTCGACACCCTTGTGCTTCTGGACCCTCTGGTGTGGCAAATTCAGCAGCGAATGGAGGAGGTGGCGATGTTAATTGGGACACTAGTGAATGGCAACCATTGATTGAAGATCGTAGTTTATTATCCTGGTTGGTAACTGTTCCCCCGGAGAAAGAACAACTCAAAGCTCGTCATATATCACCAGCACAAATTTCTAAATTGGAAGAATTATGGAGAGATAATGCTGAAGCTAAATTGTCCGATATCATTAAAGTTGAGGCAGAAGAAATGGAAATCGCCACGGTAGTACTGCGATTCGATGATGCATATGAATATCAAAGATGCTTCAGCCCTCTTGTCAAAGTTGAAGCTGAATATGATAGAAAATTGAGAGAATCTCAGACCCAGACTGATGTAAGTGTCACCTGGGATATGGGACTTAGTAAAAGGCATTTGGTTTCATTTGTATTGAACAAATTGGATTTATCTGATATTAAAATATCTATTGGAGATGAATTAAAGTTGAAGTATGAGGGTGATTCATCCCCACGTCCATGGGAGTCTAGCGGTTATGTTATTAAGATCCCTGATGGCTCATCTGATGAAGTAACAATCGAATTGAAATCTTCTTCTGCTAAACCTCCTACCCATTGTACATCCAATTTCTCGGTTGAATTTGTATGGTCTAATACAACCTATTATCGAATCCAGGAATCTTTAACCAGATTTGCTACTGAAGAAACTTCTGTTTCTGGATATATCTATCATAAGCTGTTAGGTCATGATATTGAGTCTTTGTCACTTTCGGTTGATCTACCTAAAGTTTTGTCCGCTCCTGGTATTGCTGAATTGAATACCTCCCAACAGAATGCTGTAAGATCGGTTCTTCAAATGCCCTTGTCATTAATTCAAGGTCCCCCTGGTACAGGTAAAACTGTGGTTTCGACCACAATTGTTTATCATTTAGTAAAAATGACTAAAGAATCAGTATTAGCTTGTGCTCCTTCTAATGTTGTAGTTGATCAACTTGCAGAAAGGTTGGAAAAAACTGGTTTAAATGTTGTTCGAATGGCTGCTCGTACCCGAGAGCACTTGAATAGTAAGGTAGATCATTTGACCTTACATCGTAAAGTAACTGCGGATACTTCAGCTCGTAACAGTGAATTATTCAAGCTTATGGAGTTGAAGAATGAATTAGGTGAATTGAATGCGGTAGATGAGAAGAAATATCTCAGATTAATGCGAGCTGCTGAGAGGAGAATCCTGGAAAAGGCTGATGTAATTTGTTGTACCTGTTCTGGAGCTGGTGACAATCGACTTAAGAACATGCGATTCCGAACCGCCTTGATTGATGAAAGTACTCAGGCTACTGAACCTGAATGTTTGATCCCTATTGTTCATGGTTGTAAACAGCTTGTATTGGTTGGCGATCATCAACAATTGGGCCCCGTAATTACCAATCGAAGAGCTGCGAAGGCTGGCCTTTCGAGATCATTGTTTGAACGCTTAATTGTTCTTGGTCATAAACCTATTCGATTAACTGTTCAGTATCGTATGCACCCTTGTCTCAGTCTTTTCCCAAGTAATATGTTTTATGAGGGTAGTTTACAGAATGGTGTTACAACTGAAGAAAGAGTTCGTCCTCAAGATAATCTTCCCTGGCCAGTTCCTGATTCTCCCATGATGTTCTGGAGTAATCTGGGTCAGGAGGAAATATCTTCTTCCGGTGTTAGTTATTTGAATCGATCGGAAGCGTCTAGTTGTGAGAAATTGATTACTAGATTTTTCAAAGCAGGAGTTAGTCCTTCTCAGATAGGTGTTATTACTCCTTATGAAGGTCAACGAACTTATCTTACGCAATATATGGTTACTTCTGGCGAAATGGATCAAGCTTTATATCGAGAAGTAGAAATTGAGTCCGTGGATGCCTTCCAGGGACGTGAAAAGGATTATATTATTTTAACTTGTGTTCGATCCAATGATCATCAAGGAATTGGATTTTTAAGTGATCCTCGACGTTTGAATGTAGCAATTACTCGAGCTAAGTATGGACTTGTTTTATTAGGTAATCCTCGTGTTTTATCCAAAAATTTGCTTTGGTCTCATTTATTGAATCATTTCCGCCAAAGGGGTTGTCTTGTTGAGGGCACCTTGAATAATTTACAAAAATGTCTTATTCCTTTATCCAAGCCCAGGATGCCTTATAGAAACAACAATGGCATCATTGGCAATAATGGTCATAGCAACAACAATGCCATTCAAGGACGACCATTTGATCTTTTGACTGATGATGCTTCAAGTGTTATTACAACTCCATCCCTTCTCAATGATAATAGTAGTATTGGCCGTGGGCCCATTGGTAGTAACTTGCCAATGATATTCTCTCAAGGATATGAAGTCAGTGGAGTATGGCCCCCAGTACGAGGTAATATTGATGGTAATGTTGGTCAGAACGGTAGGAATATTGATCTTTCTACTAGAACTATCGGTAATAGTATGAGTGACCGAATGGCTCAGTTTTTCGAAAGAAAGGATGATGATGACAATGATTCATTAGATGATGATCTTCGTAGTGTCAGTACCTCGTTTGCCAGTCAAGTTGGACTTTATTAGAAGAAGGAAAGAAAGGGAATAAAAAAATTCTACTCTGATATGATTATTTACTTATGTTACATATGTATGCGATTAAGATAGCGAGTGGTAATGTATTCTTGTAATTACAATTACTCGCATGGCTTATATTACAGTTCACCGCTAGATGGGCTTGAAGATAGTAGAGGATTATGGGTCATTTACTTCACATTCTGTTTGTAAATGGTGTGAAAATTTTGTTAATGACTCTAATTTCACAAAGTCGTTCTTATGAAGGTGTGTTTACTGATCTGATTTAATTGATTATCATGTTTATGTTTATTATACAACATTCGAAGTTAGAATGGATCAATTGATTTACAGACTAGAAGCGAACAAGTTAGCTAGCTAGTCTATGGGGTTACTCTTTTTGGTTGATCTCATACAGCAACCTGCGCGATCGGAACTCGGCTAAAAGATTGACCGAGGGTGTATGCCGAGTTTAGAAGTACATTGCTCTGTCTGTACCTACGTATAGTGAAATAGTATAATTTGTAGGACAGCAGAACATTATTGTTGTCATTTTATTATTAATATGATTATGAGACGAGATAGAATTCCATAGAGATTCCTGAAAAGGAATCTCAATAGCATCTCAGAGGTGCCTGAAATAAAAACTTCCCAGGAAACTTTCCACTCTCTACCTCGAGACAAATCGAAATAACCCCCCACGCTTATTATTACAGGTAGAACTTGAATAAAATTTACTAAAGTGAAATATAAATTCTTAAACAAATTTTTCCCGAGGAAAACTTTTCAGAAGGAATCCAAGTATGAGGCTCGAGAAAAATAAAGTAGCGGCTAGAGTTTGACTTTCACCCCTCATTTATGATTGCCGTGACCCTTAGGGACGTGGGGTAGCAAAGAGCGGAACAACCATTGAAAAGGGAAGGAGGGGTTAATTCATAAAACATTTTCATATACCATTTTTTCTTCTTTGAAAAATATTTTCAAAGAAGAAAAGCCATTGATTCACACCTAACTAGGCAAAGCATTTAGAAGAACTGGAGCCAACCCTTCAGACTTTTGACTAGCAACCATTTACGTGGAAAATAACATCTGTCCAGAAATTCATGTCGACTTGAAGTCATCGTAGTATAGTGCTACCTAGAAGCGTGGGGGTTACAAACCGTATCATATTATCAGTTGCGTTCCAGTTCTTTCAATGGAATTAGGAAAATCAGCTCCAGAGGGATGAAGTGGAACGTTATCTACATATTCCAGCGGGGAAAAGTGGACAGGTAGCAGTCGTCTACGGGAAACGATCCGATAGTGCGGGGTAAATCATCATATCTTGCATGGTCAAATATGGCATAAACAATGGAGGATCTCTGACAAAAAGAATACAGTCGGAAAGCTTTCTTCTTTAAGTTCTTTTTCTTAGCTTTACTTGGCATGGAGGGTCAAAATTATGATAGAATATAGAATTAAATTATTAGGCCGCAGATATAAAAATCTGAAAGTAAATATTTTGTCTTAGAGTGAATCACTCAATATGAGTTGATAATTTGTCTTAAAATCTGACTCATTAGACAGAAAACATTTCCAATCCCAAAACTTTTATGGTAATTGCAAATTTACAATATCAGCAAGCTAGTAAATAAAAATAATAAGCTTTTAATTATTTGGACAAGCACCGGGACTCTAAGAATTTTGAACCCTGAATTTTATCCTGCGTATATCTACCACATACTTCGGATCGATCGATCGTTCGATCTAAGCCGCACAGAAAATTCCACCCCTCGTACCAATAAAGGCAACTCTAAAGTTAACCACCGTCTGATAGGGGCTAGGCTACAATAAACTAGTGTTCTATGCAGCGAAGATCTCACCGGACAAACTACCCGGGATTTTTTATTTACCCGGATCACCAAACCAGGGGTGATCGTCCCGCGCCAACGCATGCATGCGTGCACCCTAGGTGAATGTCACGTGAACTTATAAATCTGAGCTAGCTCTAGATTTTTATATCAAGAAAGCGATATTTCTGTCTGGAAGGTATTCACTTCTAAGCGTACAATGACTGCTTAACATTCTGCCGGATGATCTGTCGCCTCCAACGGGCCGAGTTACGGAGAATCCTCGGAGAGCTGGAGCTGGGCCATAAATCCAAGTTTCGCTACGCTTAAATTTGCTGCAAGCTAAACGAAGATTATGGGTCTTAACCACAGCTGCAGGAAATCAGAGATACAGGGGTACAGTACTAGTACATTCAACCAAGAGCTCTATGAATTTTTCCAGTGTAAGTTATAAGAGCAACAATATAATCTTTGTGTACTAATTAATTAATTAATTTTACTCTATCATAGGAATACAAGCAACCTATTGAAAGCAGCCAGTCCACTGACGTTGGCAACTAATTATAAAACACTCCTGCATAACAAATGTACTTTAACACATGCAGAAAGTAAATCTTACATTAATTTTTACCCCTTTTTTATTCAGAAAGTATTCTTCTTATATGTATACGCAGTGTAGCATGAGTTGTTTAGGATTGTAACGTAGTTAATCTCGCGAGATTGATCGTCCCTATTGGTTATATTTAATATAATTTGTCTTATTTGTTATTGTTATACCTTATGATCGACTATTTTGAACTTAGATGTTTAAGCTTCAACATGAGGTAAGAATTCGATAGTAAAATCAAATCATCTGTTTAAGTTGTGAATATATTTTTATCTGGATGAAATCCGAGATGGCACCGAATCTCGGCATCGGTTCTCGTCCAGCTTTCGGATATAAGTGGGCAGTAGTACAAGGTCTAGAAGTACATGCGTGGCGCAAAGTCAAGCTTAATGGATGTTATTTTCGACCATGCTGAGAGGATGGAAATTCGGGGTCATGCCAGACCGAATAATCTCGATCCGGCCATAGAAGATATAATACAGACTTATTCGGAGGCTCGGAAGAGATATTTATCATGTTATGAATAATCTGAATGATATTTGGACTTCTCTGTCTCTAAGACCTCGGTACATATTTTGAGTTCGGATCGGATTACCGCCACTAATTAGTACGCGTGGCTGTGGCGTAACGGAGATTATTATTAATATCTTATCATCAGATGTTAATTATTCATCTATTCGTATCACTGTCACTATCACTGATTAGAATTTTGCCTCTAAGAATGACTTCATTATCCTCGGAATTATTCTCGGTTCTGTTGGGTGATTAGTGTTAGGCTTTAGTTTACCTAAATCCATATATTTCGTAATATTTACTAACGATTCAAACAAGATTAGATCTGCATAATATTAACTAACGATCTAGTTTAGCGTAATTAGTTAATCATCTAAAATTCTGTCAACTGTTATGCTGTTAATTATCTTCCAGGGATTTACAGTACAGGTAACATTTTTTATCTCAACTCCAGTAAATTTATAGTAGTACAAGTAGTCCTGAACTCTATCTAAATTATAGATGTATGTCAAGTTCATGCATGGCCGCCGTTATGTAGGCAGTTTACGAATAAGAACTTGCAGATATTTACTAGGGGATACTAAGTATAAAACCCGTTTTACTAGACTCAGCAGCGGGCTAATGCATGTTTTAGGGAAAAATAAATGGTTCTTAAAGCCGTTTTGTTTTGAATCTTGCATCGGTTGGCCGCTATGCTTTAAGTAAGACTACTAAAAAGAAATAAGTAAAAATATTAAGTCGAGGAATTTTAGGAATTTTTTTGTTTTTCTTATTTTTGTGAGTATTGTATTATTCATCCCGTTCCATTCCCGTTCCATTTTTATTCCATCTCTTCCTATTCCATCTTTTCCTATTCCTCTTCCTATTCCTCTTCTTGTTATATCCCCTACCCACCCAGCCCCCTTCCTTTCTTTCTAATATGCTGATGTACCCCTCCTTAACTGACCAAAACGGCTAGACTCACTAGACTGCTTAAAGAATTATGCACCACATATTAATCCTGTGCGGCTCATTTCTTCCTTGAAACGGTCTGTACCTGAAAACTCCCAAGTACTGTAGCTGCTGCCGCTACAAGCGCGGGACCAGCTGAGCCCTACAACTAACCAAGCTAGCACCAGCTTCCTTCCTTTTTCGACCATCCAGCCAGTTTTAGGTTCTTTAACTACTTGAACTTCTTGAACTTCTTTATATTTCTACTTTAGTTTCCCCTTTTTTTTTTATTGTTTCTAGAGATTTTTTATTATTTGAATTATCATTAGCAATAGAAAGTTGATTGAACGACGAAACAAACTTAACGACGATTCTTAAAAGTCAATAAGTTTTCTTATATATTGGTATTTATAGTACCGATAAGGGGCTGGTTACCCTCGATTTCTTTTGGCAGACATTTCTTCGAACCTTAAAACGTGATTACAATAACCCAACTACAATTCATTATATCATAGTGAGTTGAAAAGGTAGGTACATTTCATTGTCGTCGGGAGTCTGGAGCAAAAGCTGTTTCATTCCCGAGATCTATTTATTCGATTGACCAGACCTCTTCAGCTGTGAACTGAGTTGAGTAAGAGCTAGCTTTCTGTGATTCTGAGCTGAAACCCTCTGACTCGCATCTCGAGATGGATCTTCCTCTATCTGATATTTCAGAGGTATATCGTTTCTAACAATATCTAGCTCTCTCTTTTTTGGGATGGAATCAGATACTCCTCATCCTACAGTGGGACCCCCATTATTAGAGGAATCAAATTCAAATAGCATAAAATCAGAGTTATCTTCTACACCTCCAAAGAATCGACGAGGTGATTCTGGTCGAAAGCGTCTATTAAAGACATCGTTATCAACACAGTCTTTTAAACATGCTTTTGGAGGGGGCGGTGGCAGTGGCAGTGGTAGTAGCGGAAGTGACACTAGTTTGAGTAGTTCTAGTATTAATAGTTCAAAAGGTGTTGCCCCTCAACATATCAGAACACATCATCAGAAGAGTAAACATGACCGAAATTCTTCTTCTCCATTAGCATCACCAATGTTAATTCCTGTTGGCTCATCGAAACCCGCATCAGCGACAGCAACGGCAATACCGAGAGGAAAGGGAACAGCCATATCGTCTTCATCGATTCCTCCTGTACCATTGATATCTGATGTTATTGATTATCCTTTATCTCAGGCGTCATCCATTGACTCAAATTTAGTGCAACCATTAATGGCATCCTCTTATCTTGCGGCTTCCTCTTTGAATGGAACAGCATGTGAAGCTGCTGTCGATACCAGTGTTACTCCAAATGAGGACATGGAAAAGACGACGACAGTAGCGGTGTCAGAAGCCACGGGTAGTAGGGGTACTCACACTGGTGGTGGTTTTGGCTCTGGAATCTCTAGTACTATTAGTGATATGATTACATCATCTGTTAATGCATTTGGTATCTCGCGTGAAAGTAGTAGTAGCAGTAGTGGCCCACTGGCTGATCTTCGTGAATCTCCTCCACCTCCCCCAGACACTCCCATTATGTTCAATGATGATATTAATGCTGATGACGATGCAGACAGTACAAATGGAGAAGGAAGTCAATATGCTAGAAGTCTCACTGCTGACGATGCTTCATCGAGATTCCCTATTGTAAGACCAACTAAATCATCTAATAGTCATTATTACAATAAACACGCCAGCCATAAACATAATAAACACAATAATCATACTCATCATATTAAGGGGAAATCTAGCGGTGATAGTATGGCAACCACTTATATGGAACCTTACAAGCGTGTCGACAGTTTACAGCATATGTGGGATGCTCTTGAGCCAAATTTAAAGGCTGCTATGAAGGATTATAAGACCTTGGAGATTGAAAACCCTGTGCAATGGATATCATCTTCCACTTCAGAATGGGTTCTTGGTACAGGGTCTATTGATTCAGAGGCTGGATCTCTCTCGTTGAAGTTGGAAGATGAGCAAGTATTATTTGTGCCTGATTTAAGAAAAACCACCGTTGTGGGCAGTCCGAGAAAAAGATACATGGAGATTATTATTCCACCTGGAGTGGGATATTCATTTACGAGAATAATCTTGGCACCTACTTCTGAAACCGACTTCATTCATTGGTTGTCTTGTCTGTTATTATTTTCTAACTTGAGACCTGCCGGATTACAACAAAAGGTGTTGATTGTTCCTCGTGAAGTTACTGTTGGTTCGAAAGAATCAGTTTTGGTTGGTCATTTTGAAGTTTTGTTCCCATTTTACAAAAATAAACCTCGTCGAGCGAGTGGTGTGGCTGCGTTTGCTCCAAAAGCTGCCAAAGCTGGTGAAAGACTTGTTTCTCCCTTTAGTAAAGATGGACAATGGCAACCTGTGTTGGGAATATTGTATAAATCTGGTGTTCTCAAGTTGATGCATGAATCTGATGGCTCATCGATTCAGACTATAGATTTAACTAAGATTTTGGCGTCTCGTGTTCGTCAAATTGACTATTCAGTGTTTGAATCCAAACGCGTTCTATATGTGCTGTGTCAGGATGCAGTAGTGGAAACATCATTTGAGTCTCCAACTAAGTCCAAAGAATCACATTTGTTCTTTTGTAGATTTGATAAAAATGATGGTTATTATGATTGGTTTACTGCATTGCGATCGTTTTCTATGCACAGGATATTTTCAGCAAAGCCTGCAGCAATGGGAACACTGCCAACAATAAATCCGCCACCCTCGCCACAGGAATATTCGTTGTCACCGAAGACATCATTGTCATCTTCTTCTCAGCGTTCGACCCCATCGCCAGCTTCAACCCCACGACAACCACAACAATTACCATTATCATCATTAGATTTAAGTAAATCCATGCGTGTCTGTCGACGGATCAGTTTACGAATTATAGAAGGCAAAGTCAAAGAAGGTCCTGACCAGGTTGTAAGACCAGGATTTGAGTTATCCCCTTTCCATGACACTTATGTCGAAGTCCAGTTTGAAAACATAGTATGGGCTCGTACTTTCGTATTGCAAGGAAATGCCGTCCCTTTTTGGAGAGAAGATTTTACTTTCGAAGATTTTCCGGTTGTTGGACCCACTGTTAAACTTGTCTTGAAAAGACGTCTGGCGGCTGCTGTTACTCCTGCTTTGGATCCCGTTATCGGTTCAGTCATAATCGAGGAAAAGAGAATGCGTGAATGTCAGGATGTAGAGAAATGGTTCCCAATTCAATTCAGTCCTGAGGCGCAGCGGGAGTACGAAGATCTTGAACTCTATCTGTGTCTTAGAATTAGCTATGAAGAAACAAAAGTACTTCCTGCTGAACAATATTCCTATCTGGAATCTCTGTTGTCAGATCTAAATAATGGTTTGACTGTACAGATATCCGACTCCACTAATGATATTAATCATTTGAGTGATGTTTTCCTTAAAATTATGTTGACAGATTGTCAGGCTCTCAGATGGTTGATATCCCTTATCGATTTTGAAATCTCGAAGTTGTACGAATCTGTAAAGATGCAGGAATCCAGTGATCTCTCATCGTCGTCTGGCAATCTCCCTGATTTTCGTAAAAATGTCACTAACACTTTGTTCCGTGGTAATAGTCTCTTGACAAAGGCTCTAGAAAGGTATATGAAACTTACGGGTACTGAATATCTCGATAAGGTAGTTGGTGTGTTTACTAGGAAAGTTGTTCAAAATGCAGTTTTTTTGGAAATCGATCCTGACAGGCTAGCCCAGATGAAATATCCACCTGACGTAATTCCAGACATGGTCAAAGAAAATCAAGACAAACTTGACCAGTATACAAAATATCTTTGGACTCTTATTAAGAACTCAATAGGTGATATGCCGCCTGTTTTCAAGTTAATTTTCAAGCGATTGAGGATTCAACTGGCTGTGAACTTAAAACGTGAAGATTATTTGGTTTATAATTCTGTATCTGGATTTTTGTTTCTGCGTTTTTTCTGTCCTGCCATTTTAAACCCGAAGTTATTTGGGCTTACTAGAGCACATCCTGCGGGTAATGTCCAGAGATCACTGACATTGATCACCAAAATGCTTCAAGGATTTGCTAATCGCGTGAGATTTGGATTTAAAGAACCTTGGATGATCCCTATGAATAGTTTTCTTGATACTCATGAGAATGAGCTACTTGATTTCTATAAGGCAGTTACCCTCAGTCATGAAGATTCTGGAGTCGATGATTTTGCCGAAGAAGTTTGTCTACTCAAGCATGTCAGTGATGGATCGCTACAGAATGCTATTGGATGTAGTCTGAGTAACCCGTATCTGATCGATAAATACGAGAATTACGCTAAATTGGTCGAGATCTGGAGTGCGGGTGCCGGTCGGGTAATTACTACAGCAGTAGCGGACGACGTCGTGACTACAGCGAAGACAGCGAAATCCGATGTAGTGACCTCGATGGAGAATAGCTCAACTAATGTTTCTTCGACAACTGACAGCATAACCGGGGATGCAGATAACATGGGGACAGAAGATGCTACCAATACGGATGATAATAATACAACGACTGCATCAGCGGAAGATGCTAGTGTAGACGCCTCGGCTGGCACTACCGAGTCATCTTCTGTTATTCAGGACACTGCTGCAACAACTGCAACTGCCAACTCTCGAGATGAATTGATTTCGCTTCCCATTGAAGCCCTATCTCTTGATAGTTATGATACACCAGTCTCGTCGTCGTTTCCCATCCGGTCGCGACCCTCACGCAACAACGGCATCTTAAGGAAGTTCGCCGAAGAATGTGAACGAATCACCCAGTATCGTGACAATAAATATCAGCTCCTAGAAAATGCGGATGTAGTAACAAGCGATAATGAAGATGAGCTTGCTGAGTCCACCTTTATGAAGTTCGATATTTCCAGTGGAAAAGTTACTCTGGCCTCGACTATGATTGCTTCTTCTTCCCCTGGCTCGTCAAAGCGCCGTGATAAAAAACATCGTTATCGTACTCCTGATGTAGTGGCTGCTGCCAAAGGTTCTTCGTCAAGTGCCGAGGCTTCCCCTGCCTCTACCCCTGTTGTTGAAACGCCAAGTCCAAGTCCAGCTCCTACCAGCGAATCTTCGATCGACCAACAAATGCTGTCGACCAGTGAGATTTCTAAAAAGAGTTCTCGATGGACACGTTTTACAGGTATGAAGGGACGATCAAAATGATGAAGTTAAAAAGAAACATTTGCAACATTTAATAGAACCATGATATGATTTATGATATGCATATAGAAAATAGAGCATAATTATATTGACATATGTTGGTGGCCTCGTTGGCTATCATGTTTCCTCTGGAAGCGCCTAGCGAAACCGAGCAGCATCATCTGTAATGGATCTAGACAGAACTCATAGCTTTTCTGCTAAGCCATGATCAATAATTTCAAACCTTTCCAAGGAGACAGAACTCCAAGTTTATTTTGCCTACGGCAGCCGGAGGTGCACGAGATAGAGTAAGCTATATTACAAATATATATAAATTAAAAAAACCATCGCCTAATCACCAGCCACGAGCATGATAATTAAAATCCAAATTATGTTCATCCATGTCTTCCTTCCATGTCTCTATTGAGTTCTTCTTAGCGGTATTGTCATTCGTCAAACCAGCAAGGGTGTTCATAGTGATTACCCCTGTAGAAGTATGACTCCTCCTAAGAAGATTATGAGAAGTAGTAGCAGTTGGGCTCGTTGAGGAAGATGATTCGGCGGACTGAAGGTTTGATGCGACGTTATTACTTTTGTTGATATTATTGGTATTTATGCTAAGTGATGCACCATTCTGTCTTTCCCATAAAAGATTTCGTCGAAGAGACTCAGACAATTCGGTTGCAAGCATATTTCGACGAGTGGTTCTAGGTGAAAGGGCACCCGGGGGCGGAACATGAGTAGCTACTGTAGCGTTAAGAATGCTTTCCGTCGGGTTTATTGGGGTAGGCATAGCTGATGATGAGGAAGAAATACTATTCTGATTCTCTAAAGTTGACGGTCGATTTCCCGCAAGTTTTGATAGCCCTGATCTTAACCCTGATGATAAAGCTGAAATGGAACCATTGGGCATTTTTGCAGTTACCGCAGCACTGTCTCTTTGTCTAGCACTTGTAAGCTGTTCCTGCAGTGCTTCCTGATTATTAAGGAATAATGATGAAAGAAGAGATGGTCTTATTAGGGGTCTCTTAGGGACATCTTCATCACGTATAAAGAATGAATCTTCATCAAATGAAGAATCACTCTCATCATCAACCGAATCCCATGCTGAATCATCATCATCGTCGTCATCAACTTCATCTTCATCCTCTTCATCTTCGTCTTCATAGTCATCATCATCATCAGTCAGAATAGCTTTTTCTTCATCAAGTTTTTTCTTCAGTTCAGCAGCTGCCTTATCAACTAAACTTTCAGAAGCTGCTGCCGCAGTTAATTTCGTATGGCTTCTCTTAGAACTACCAATAATAAATGTAGCAGGGACATTAGTATTATTACTATTGTCTTTGGCAGCTGCTGTCAGAGGTTTTAACTGCGTCAATTTGGATAACGTTGGCTGCGATCTGGTATGACTAAACAATGAAGATCGTTTCCGGTCCTCCGATTTCTGATTGTGATGTTGAGGGTGATGCTGATGATGATGATGAGGACGAACAGACCCAGAATTCTGAGACGATGATGTTGGAGTTGCAACTCTACTAGTACTATTGTGATCTGAAGTTGAAGATGATGAAGCAGGTGCTGCAAGTTTTTCATAAGGCTTAGATAAATCAAACGGTTTCGGAGTAACAGTAGGTCTGGGGGTTCCTGTACTCTCACTGGAAGACAAACTATCACCACCAAACTCACTATCAGATGGTGATGACTCAATGAAGAACATCTTTTCACGGGGCAATTTATCAGGGCGAGCTTTTGTCCACGCAGCACTCGGAGGAGGTGAAGGAGTACTTGATTGATGACGTTGTTTTTTACTAGTACCAAGCGTGGTACTACTTCCATTGTTATTACCATTAATACTAGTGGCATTGGTAGCACTGATACTAGTACCAAGACGTTTTTGTGAAGAAGTTCGGTTTACAACAGAAATAGAAATATTCGAAGGAGAAAATCCACGAACAATTGAAGTTGATGTTGCAGATCTATGGCGATTTGATAGTCGTTCATTATAAAAGTCATCATTGTCATCATCACCATCATTCGATATATCATCGTCATCGTCATCGTCAGTTTCGGACTCATCTGTGACAGCCTGCGAATAATCACTATGTGGAGAGGTTGATGATGATAAAAGAGAAGCAGCTGAAATCGGATATGGTAACGGTTGGTGGTTGTTATTATTATTGTTTATTGGAATTTGATGCAAAATTTTGTTCTGGTTTTTGTTGTTATAAATAATTTTGGATGTATTTAATTGATGATTATCAGGTTTTGGAATTGGTAGTGGAAGTTCAGTCATTGGACGATTACTACGAATTGTAGTGGAAGTCGATGAAATGGCTGATGTTGAATTGGAAGTTTTGGAAAATAAAGACGATGTAGTTCTTTTACTTAGAGGTGTTATTGGGAATACTTTCGAAGAGGAGGTTTCAAGTTTTGTTGTAGTTGAAGATGAATCTTCAGGTGTTTTACCAAACTGTACTGGGGTTTCGATCTTTTCAACCTTTTCAACTTTTTGAACTTTTTCAGGCTTTTTCTTCCATTCTGGTTGAGATTTATCATCAGCATTTACTAATAAAAATAATTGTTGTAATACTTCGGATGATAGATGTTTATGAGGATGATGATGATGATGTTCTGATGGAGATAACTCAGGAGAAAGTTTTGGAACTTCATCAAGTTTTGGTAAACTAGGATCTATTGAATTAGGTATTGGGTTTAAAGGGGTATTACCTAAAGGTAAATTATCTTGTAATTTATCTAAAGGTTTAACATCATCTTCAATAGACCATAGAACTTCTCTATTCCATAATCTCCAAGACATATTTTCTAATCTTCTACCATTTTCAATCGAATTTTTACATTTTGAAAATACTGTCCATAATGAGAATAAAGATTCTGAATCAGGATCTAAGGAACTTAATGTTTGTGGAGACAATACAAGGATTGGAGGTAATCCCGTAGGATGATTTTGAACAGTAAGAGCAGACATAATTCAAATATGAAAAGAGTGTAAATAATCAAAAGACTTTGGCTAGGAAATAGTCAAAGTTGTGTTGGTAATAGTCAACTTGCGTTGGCAATAGTCAGAAAGACTTTGCGGCAATAGCCAAAAGAGAACTTCACTTAAGTATAATAAGAAGTTATGGTTACAAAGTGATTCTTCAAGGAAAGATATTCTAATAACCAAAACAAGAAAAGCAACTTAGAAAACTAGAAGATGAAAGAGGATTCATGAATTCAGAATTTTGTTTCGGAAATAATAATAATCCCACCTCTAGATGAAACAAATAATCCTCGGACGTTAACCTTAAGTATATAAATACCAGAATCTACTATCTAAAAAACAATAATCGTTCTTCAAATATCGTCTTTTGTTTGAACGCCTTAATAGATTGCTAAGAACCAGAATGATATAGCTTATAGCTTCTACAAAATAAATATGGACTTCAAAAACACCACGAAAGAGGCAAATAAAAAAGAACAACTAAAATGATAAATGAATAATATTAAAATGAAACATGAAACATGAAAGGTTCAAAGATTCAGGTTCAAAGGTTCAGGCTCAAAGATTCAGGTTCAAAGGTTGAAATGTTGAAGAATAAAAAGGTCAGAGGTTCAAATCAAACTTCACTTAACTAACTAACTAACTAACTAACTAACATCAACTTTATTATTATTACTGTATTACTACTTACTACGTACTATAACTTTGAAAAAACAAAATATAACTTAAATGGGTAAGGGATTTTACTCCAACATTTCCTCCGCAAAAGAAAAATCCTAACGGCTGTTGAGGATAGGAGGAACATTTAGGCTGGGGTGGATTAGTGAGTTAACGTTTATAACTAGTTTAAGTTTAGTCAAGCGTTTTAATAACAGCCAGCCTTTCAAGTAGTATAAAAAGAAAAAATGATCTATTAGCCGTACATAATATACAATTAGTTAGTTAGAACACGAGCTCATCTCCGACGTAAAGTAATTTAGTTAAAACGATTATCGAATCAAGGAGAGATCGATCACGAGAGATATCATGAGATTTAGAAGGAACAGAACTTCATAGAAGAAGAAAGAAGATAATAAGATAATGAGATCTTCTAAGACTTCTTAACTTTTCGATGAGATTATATCTCAGTTCATCCTCGAATTATTTTTTGTCTTTGCTGTTCTTGCCTAGTCTAGCAGCCTCCGACGGCTGTGGCTAGCCCTAAACTCCGTTACTCGCTTCGGTCGATTAGTGGAGGATCATTTCGAAGAGAGTAATGGTCTAGGCAGAGCCCAGAGCCCAGCCGCCGGAGGCAAACCGGATAACTGTATGTGTCGCGGAAGACTATTACACACTTTTAAACTTCATTAATAGTCGACTGTTAAATATTCTTGTTATGTTGTTAAGCGTGGTACGTTAGTTTCGAGTCATCATGCCGTGTGCGCGTGCCGCCAACCAATGGTGCGGCAGGGACCCGGATTTATAATTCCATACATGACCGCTTCACGTGGTCATGGCACGTAATTTAGAGAACCGGTGATTACACAGTATTCATACGTTCATCAGCCGCAATCGGCACAGGCGTACGGCTGTCTATGGATGTCATTTGTGGCGGGGAATCTCATTTATGGAGGGGTAACTATAGCTATCACGCATAATCTAACTAATTAACGGTTATTAATTTCAATGAATGAAATTAGGATTTGGCTCTTAATTCAATCTAATAATTTCACAAATTGTTGTCACATGTTGTTATTAAACAAAGTATACTTACAGCCATAAAGTTTGTTAGATTGATAATCCAAGACAGACAGCTAGATCAAGGCGGGGAATAGATTGATTGAAGCGAGGTAGTAGTGTACAGTGCATTATGTTGCTGTCTGAGTGAGACTTCTAGAATTCGATCGATAATGTACACTTGAGTAATCGTTTTTGTCAGCTCGTATTTGGCATAGTACTATTATCTCAATCTCCATGTTTTTTATTCTCTTTGTCTTTTATCAACTCATAGTAGTTGGTGAATAGATCAATTCATCCCCTTCCACCGATCTAACTGTCAGAACATACGTAACCTACGGGTACGTATCTATGTTTCTAGCTATAGCTCGCACCTGATCATTTTCACGTGACGTACAAGTATTATGTAAGCATCTGCAGTGGATTCGACGTACGTACGTATGCACCATAGGCACATGACCCTGCTCAATTAGATCGATGCGGGTTAGGTAATCTCAGGAGGGCAGTGAACTTGAGCACATGGTCATTCTTGCACCAATTTAATAGGGTTAAAAGCCATTTTCAGATGATAACTTTTAGTAGTTGACATAATGTTATACGAGATAACCGATAGAGATAAAATGGGCATAGAAATGAAAATTGCCCATCTAAGTTACTTCTTGACTACGTAATGTCTTATATACGACGGATGACCGGGAGTGTCCATTGTTTAGTCCGTTGTCTTGGCCCCGTGGTAGGAGTTGACGGTCGATTTGCCATGATTTTACTTTGAGCGAAGCGACCAATTGGAACCGTGTGATATTGTCACTGGTGACAGCGAGATCAACGTTGAAAATGCAACTGGTATCATACTACGGGTAGTTATTCAGTTAACTTATGCAAGGGCCAGATTTTGATCTTGACATTAGTTAAGTTAATGTTTTCTAGCTTTCTACTATGTAACAGTTAATTAGATGTTGTTAACTTAACATTATGCAAGTGCTTGACTTAACTAACTTTAACAAAAAAAAGTTAGCATTAACTTGTTAACTTAAGTTAACTTTATCAGCTGCGCCAGCAATAATTAAGAACTACAAATAACTGTTACCACTTGAGCAATTGTCTGACTAACATAGAAGGAGGCAATGATAAATGCTTTAAAACGGTTAACAACGGGAAAACGAAACAAAGAATTTTGTTTCATTTATTACTGTTATAACAAGAAAGATCTATATATAGTATATATTTTTATAAAGTTAACCGTTTTAGACTAACATTTGTGATTAACTAAATTAGAAATTAACTAAAGGCTTCGGGTTTGGGAGTGTTCATGAAACAAAGCCCGGAGTATGTGCAGTATCTATGCAGGGACCGTCATCGGCCTAGAGTTAATTTACTATGCACATATAACTCTAAACATTCATATGCATCTGCATCGAAACTGATAAACTATTATCTCTCGGTTCACTTAGCCAAACTGATAGGTGATTAGCAATCTCTTCGCTATGTTCCGCCGAGGACTTCCTGTTGAAGGCTTCTCCATCTATACCCGTTGTATTAGACTCTTATCTCATCTGTTCTGCCTCCGGCGGCTGGGGCGTAGCCCCAGACCCCTAGCTCTCGCTGCGCTCGAGAACTTCAGCTCCGATTATGTAGTATTCCCTAAACTAATTCCCTCAGTTTATTTGCGAATTATCTAGTATGTGAATGACTCTAATCAATGAAAACCGATGCTATACAGAAAATAGGGTTAGATTCAGACAGAAAATCTGGTAATCTAGCAGAGGCAGAGCCCGCCCACCGCCCACTTTTGCGGGCACTACACAACATACGAAGTAACCCCAGAATGGCTTAGACTCAACACTGGAGGCAGTGAAGAACTTCAAGAGTGAAGGACTAATTGGCCGTTCGGCTGTCGGAGGCGGTGACAATTTCAAGCTACTCAAGGAGGCGAGGCATATAAACTATAGTATTGAAAAATGGCTAATAAAATATACAATGATTGAAATAAAAGTTAATATCGTTAATTGATAATATGAATAAAAATAATATAAATAGATCCATTGATTTCATTGATTTCATTGAGTTTTTTTCTTCATCACATAGTCACATATCAATCAGTTATAGTTATCAACTACTACAACTACAGCTACAACTACTACAACTACTACAACTACTACAACAACTACAACAACTACTCCAACAACTACTCCAACAACAACTACAACACCACCACCACCAACAGTAACATATTCATCGTAATGTTCTTCATTATTATCATTCTGGTAGGCCTCTTGATCACTTTGATCATCCGGATGATACCTAGACGAAGTAATCAACCGAATATAATTGTTCATCAAATGTATTGATTTGAGTACAATTATTTACCACCAAACCAACTCTTAACCCATTCATAATAGCTTTGACTCTTCTTCTCAGCATCCTTCAAACCTTTATCTACTTCACGTCGAATATCTTCTAGTGTACTATCAGTGTGTTTTTTAGCATGGTCAATAGTATTATCAGCACTAGTTCTTACTTCATTATATTTTGATTCAAAAGCTTTTCTAGTATCACCATACTTAGCATCAACTTTAGTACGAGCGTCTTCATAAGCATCATCAGCACGTTTTCTAGCTTGATCATATTTTTCATCAATGATCTTATTAGCTTCATGCAATCTTGAATCTAATTGATTTTGAGATGATGATACAACATCTGTAGTTGCTTTTGAAATTCTATCAAGATCTTGACGAGCTAATACTTCAGCTCTACGAGAATTGAATTGACTTTGATAGAGATAATAACCTCCAACACCAGCAACTAATACTGATCCATATTTAATAACTTTTGAAACCATTTTGAGAATAAAAAAAGAGTTTTGATTGTAAGTCAATAAATAAAAAAAATTCGTTGGTTAACAGGTTCAATAATGAAACGGAGATTAATAATAAGAATTAAAAAAAAAAACAATTGATTGATGATAGATGATAGATGATGATAGATGATGATAGATGATAGATGATAGGTGATAAATGATAAATGATAGATGATAGATGATAAATGATTTATGATATACGATTGATGATTATTGATTGATGAATGATAGAAAGTATATTAAAGAAAACATATAAGTTCCGTATAAAAGCAAAGAAAAAATAAAAAAAAAGTCGACCCATTAAAGTTGCTCCCCTCCCCTCTTCCCCCGCAGCTTAACTGTGGGGTGGGTCATCCCACTGTGATGAGGTTAGGTTATATATGCTTCAGCTCTGTCTTGTGTCCGACCCCTTGGTCTGCCTCCGGCGGCTGGGGCATGGCCCCAGACCCCATTGCTCGCTTCGCTCGTATTCTGAGAAGTGATACAGTAATAGTTCCTCGAGCGTAGCGAGAGCTAGGGGGTCTGGGGGCTACGCCCCCAGCCCCCGGAGGCAAAACCAAGTGATGAGTAGAGTAGTCCTGCGTTCTCATGCAGACCCATAATTTTATAAGCTTTTTAAGCCTCAAAAGCCGCAAATAATCGCAGATCAAAACAAAAGAAAAAATCAAGAAACGCGATAACGCGTCTTTTGTTGTTGTTTATTTTTCAGTTTCAGGTCATCAAAAGAGTTTGTTCTGTTTCTCTCTTATTGTCTCTCCTTTTTTGTTCGTTATATTCCTTTTTATTTTATTTCCCTCGTTTGATAAATTGATAGATTGTTTTTGATAGATTGGCTAATAGATATATACCCTTCATCTCAATGGTTCGTGAAGTTGTTCATGACGAAAACGTCGCTCCTTTGACTTCTTCAGTCAATCAGCCAGTAAAAAAAAGAATGGTTAAACCAAAACAAACAAAAATCTTTGAGACTGATGATGAAATAGATAATAATAATGATAATGACGAAGATGATGACTTCAGTATGGATGGATTTGGTAATGGTGCTCGTGGTGAAGAAGATGATGATGAGGTTTATATAGAAACAGCTGGTTCTAAAAAACGTAAACAACCAACAAAAAAATCTTCATCAGTTGAACCAACCGCACAAGCTAAAAAACCTAAAAAGGCTACTACTGTAACTAATAAGAAAACTCCTGCTTCTAAAACTACTAAATCCAATTCTTCTACTGCTTCTTCTGCTTTACAAACAATAGATAATAATGTTACTAATGATTTACAAGTATTAGCTTCAGGATCGGCTTCTCCTACTTCTGCTGGCGCTGTTGCTACTCAAGCTTCATCCAAAACGAAAACTGCATCTTCTCAATATCAAAAACTTTCTCAATTAGAACACGTCCTTAAACGTCCTGATACTTATATTGGTTCTGTAGAACACACTGAAGGTAAAATGTGGGTCTTCGATCAAGAATCTTCCTCTATGAAATACCGTGATGTTACTATTGTTCCTGGTCTTTTCAAGATTTTTGATGAAATTCTCGTTAATGCTGCTGATAATAAAATCCGGGATCCTGAAATGGATACTTTGAATGTTGAAATCGATGCCGAAAATAATCTCATCTCCATATACAATAATGGTAAAGGTATTCCTATTGAGATTCATGAAAAAGAAAAAATGTATATTCCACAACTTATCTTTGGTAATCTTTTGACGTCAAGTAATTATGATGATGACGAGAAAAAAGTCACTGGTGGTCGAAATGGTTATGGTGCAAAGGTAAGTCCTTACGAAGCGAGCAATGGCCACTTGGGAGACAGAGGCGTGAATCTTTTCTAACTCGTTTTAAAGCTATGTAATATTTTCTCAACTGAATTCACTGTTGAAACTGCTGATTCAAATCTTAATAAAAAATATAAACAAACTTGGACAAATAATATGACCAAAGTAGGCAAGGCTTCTATCACAAGTACAAAAAAGGGTGAACAATATACTAGAATCACCTTCAAACCAGATTTGAAGTTGTTTGGAATGGATAAAATGGATGATGATATTCTTGGTGTCATGAGAAGACGTGTATATGATTTATGCGGAACCGTTAAAGATGTCAAGGTTACTTTGAACAAACAGAGACTCAAGATTAAAAATTTCAAAGGTTATGTAGAAATGTTTGTTAAATCTCTTCAGGAACAAGAAAGGCAAGCATTAACTGCAAATGATGCTGATACTCCTACTCCTGGAGAAGAGGGAGAGGAACAGCAGCGCATTGTATTACTTGAACCTCCTATGCCTAAACCAACTATTATCCATGAACAAGTCAACGATCGTTGGGAAATCGCTTTTGCAGTCTCTGATGGTAGTCAATTCAATCAAGTCTCCTTTGTCAATTCAATTGCAACAACCTCGGGTGGTACTCATGTAAACTATATTGCTGATCAGATTGCTAACAAAATCTCTGATCATGTTAAAAAGAAGAATAAGAGTGCCCCTATTCGACTGGGACAGATTCGAAATAATATGTTTGTGTTCATTAATTGTCTTATTGATAACCCTGCTTTCACATCCCAGACTAAGGAACAGCTCACCACTAAAACCACTGCATTTGGTTCCAAATGTGTGGTATCTGATGACTTTATTAAAAAGGTTTTGAAGACCTCAATTGTAGATAGCGTACAGGATATCGCTGCAAGAAATGCTGATAAAGAACTCAAGAGACAGGATGGTGGGAAAAAACGTCGAATTACTGGATTCGTCAAACTTGAAGATGCTAATAAAGCTGGAACTCGTGAGAGCCATAAATGTACTTTGGTATTGACTGAAGGTGATTCAGCTATGGCTTTAGCAGTAGCTGGGTTGGCAGTAGTAGGAAGAGATTATTATGGTGTTTTCCCGCTTCGTGGTAAGCTTCTCAATGTTCGTGATGCCTCTCATGACCAAATCATGAAGAATGCCGAAATTCAAGCCATAAAGCAGATTATGGGGCTCCAACACAAAAAGCACTACACCAGTACTGAGGGCCTACGATATGGTCATATTATGATTATGACTGATCAGGATCATGACGGAAGTCATATTAAAGGTCTTATCATTAACTTCCTTGAGTCTTCCTTTCCGGGATTACTCACTCTTCCGGGATTCTTGGTCGAGTTCATTACACCCATTGTCAAGGT
The DNA here is from genome assembly GCA_030579875.1 of Sugiyamaella paludigena. Lineage (NCBI taxonomy): Eukaryota > Fungi > Ascomycota > Dipodascomycetes > Dipodascales > Trichomonascaceae > Sugiyamaella > Sugiyamaella paludigena. The sequence goes on along the minus strand of JAKTRU010000002.1, from coordinate 317,924 downwards.
TTCAATTTTGAGAGGGAAAAAGGTCATACGAGTTATCCCATTTTATACTATGCCTCAATATGAGGAATGGAGAGATACTGAGGGTAAAACGTGTATTTGGAGACAGAAGTACTACAAAGGTTTGGGTACTTCGGAACCAAACACTGAAGGGCGAGAGTATTTTTCTCAATTAGAAAAGCACTTGAAAACATTTCAGAAATTAGAGGAAGTCGATAAGCCTTTAATTGAATTGGCATTTGGTAAAAAAAAAGCAGACGCTCGTAAAGATTGGTTACGTGGGTTCAGACCAGGTACACATTTGGATCCTGATTTGTCACAAATCCCCATCAGTGATTTTATCAATAAAGAGTTGATCTTGTTTTCTATGGCAGATAATATCCGATCGATCCCCTCTATCATGGATGGTTTTAAACCTGGTCAACGTAAAATTCTCTATGGTTGTTTTAAACGTAACTTGGTTTCTGAGATTAAAGTCGCTCAATTAGGTGGTTACGTCTCTGAGAATACGGGATATCATCATGGTGAACAATCTTTGTATCAAACTATTATTGGCCTTGCCCAAGATTTCGTGGGTAGTAATAATTTGTACTTCCTGATGCCAAATGGAAGTTTCGGTTCCCGTGCTACCGGTGGTAAAGATGCTTCCGCTGCTCGTTATATTTTTACTGAGTTGAACCCTTTGACCCGCAAAATATTTATCCCCAGTGATGATCCATTATACAATTATCTTGAAGATGATGATTCTACTGTCGAACCAGAATGGTATGCCCCCATCTTACCCACGCTGTTAATTAATGGAGCTGAAGGAATTGGAACTGGCTGGAGCACCAATATTCCATGTTACAATCCCGAGGATTTGGTGGCTAATATACGTCGATTAATGAATCACGAGGAACTAGTACCAATGGACCCTTGGTTCCGTGGTTGGACTGGAAGCTTAGAACGAATTGCTAATGATAGGTTCCGAGTATCGGGAACTATCGAGCAAGTGGATGATAATACTGTTGAGATTACTGAATTGCCTATTAAAATGTGGACCCAAACCATGAAAGAGTTTCTTTTGGATTCCATTATAAAGGGTGCTACTTCTGCTACCGCTAACAAAGAATGGATTGAAGACATGACTGAAGAACATGGTACTGGCATTAAATTTGTAATCACTTTGAGTAAAGCTCAAATGGAAAAATCTTTACAGGAGGGTCTAGCAAGTCGATTTAAGGTTCAGACTACTCTCAGTTTGGCAAATATGGTGGCTTTTGATTCCCAAGGTCGTTTGAAGAAGTATGATACTCCTGAACAGATTCTCACTGAATTCTTTTATGTGCGTCTAGAGTTATACCAGAAGCGTAAGGATTTCATGTCTAATCAGCTTAAGAATCAATTGGAGAAGATCACCAATCAAGCCCGATTCATTAAATTGATTATTGATAAAAAGCTCAGTGTCTCTAATCGTCGCCGAGCTGACCTTATTGCCGAACTAGAGGAGTTGAAGTTCCCTAAATTCGGTAAAGATGGTATACCCGTATATGATGTTAACCCTGATGAGGAGACTCAGATGTCGGTTGTGTTGGATGAATTTGAGAATGAAATCGAGGCTGATCCAGACGCAGCTGTTATTGCAAGAGATGCTAACAAGCCTTCTTTGGCGACTTATGAATATTTGCTTGGTATGGCTATTTGGTCGCTCACCAGAGAGCGATATGAGAAGCTTCTACAACAGCGAGATGGTAAAGAGGAAGAACTTAATAAACTTCTTAAACTCTCTGCCAAAGATTTATGGAATATTGATTTGGATGAATTTTTGGCCAGTTGGCTTCGCTTCTGCGAAGAAGATAAAGAGAAGCGGGAAGCGATGATTCCTGATCGTAAGGGAAAAGGGAAGAGAAAGGCTGCTCCCAAGAAAAAGCAACCGGCGAAGAATGGTGATGATGATGATGGTGATGATTTCCTACCCAAGGAATTGACAAAGAAGAGGCTTACTCCTGCTGTTGGTGTATCCAAACCGGCTGCTTCTGAGCTTGCTCGGACTAACGGAACTGATAGTAAGAAATCATTTCTTACTCAGAGTAAAATCACGGCTGCTGCTGTTCCTTCCGGACAGACTGTTTTCGGTAAAAAGATGTTTGGTAGTCCTATTAAAAAGGATGACTATCAGTTGGATCCTGATGATCTACTTGAGGATTTTATGGGGGTCTCCAAGAGTTTTCAAAAGACGAGCTCACCATTTGGTTTTGGATCACCGGCTAAGGCTATTGCTGCTTCTTCTCCCAAACCTGAGACTTCTTCATCTTCATCTAAATTGAACAGCATTTTTTCTTTGTCAGATGATGAGGAAGATGAGATTGTTTCTACTAAGGTCAGTTCTGCCAAGCCACCTATCAAAAAGGCTGCAGTTGTAAAATCAAAGGCTCCGGCCAAAGTCCTTACTACCAAAACTTCTGCAAAAGCTCCCACAAAGCCTGCTGCAAAACCTGCTCCCAAGTCTTCTAGTAAAATGACCATTATGAGTGACGATGATGACGAAGAGTTCGATGAAGAGTCTGAGATTATCCCTCGAGCCGTTGCCAGACCCTCTCGCCGTGCTGCTGCCACTAAGAAGACTGCTTATACCGAAAGTTTAGTTGATAGTGAAGAGGATGTTGAAATGTCCGATAGTGATTTCGAATAAAATTTGCAGTCCTTGTTTTTATGCCTACCAATTATTGTTTACTTATGCTTTCTTATTCTAATTTTAATTTAATTTAATGTTCTATTGCTGATGATTTATTCAATATAATTTTGCTTTCCCATGGTTATTGCTAGTAACTTAACATTTTGTCGCCGGCCATGAACAGGCCAGTCCTTTTTTCTTCTTAGTCTAGGACTGCCCTAGATCCCTCTTACCAAGATTCTGTTTAGCTTCGTATCTGAAAGGACTTCATCTTTCCTATAAATGTCCTCGACAGGCCGATATCCTCAGACATCGCATTTTAGCTATACCACCCAATCTAAGGTCCCAGCATGTCGAATGATCTCTCTGTTATTCGGTTTTTGTTAATGGACTTGAGAGAATTGGCTTGCTTACAATTCAGTTTATTATTAGGATGCCTGATCTGATTTCCAGACAATGAATTAAATAAATCTGACCACAAGCAGCTTCAATAACGAGATTGATCTGCCAGAAAACGATATGATATGTTCATAATACAAAGGCATATATATATACACGATAAAATATATAACGGTTAAAAAAGTATATAGTTATTGTTCCTATAACTAATAAATAAAATCATAAACAGACCGTTTACCTCCCAGGAGGAAATTGGTAAGGACTTTGACCTGATGGGTCTTTATATCTTGTATTCGTTAAAGACGTAATTGATGAAGACCCTGACACAGTTGTATTGGGATTGTTGGTTGGAGGTACATTATTCGAACCACCTCCACCAGAGAGTTTTGTCGCAAGGCTTGTTGCGATACCGCTGGAGAGACCATTACGGCTGCGACTCCTGATTTTGGATTTATTATCACCGCTTACAGTAGCTGCCTCGTCACGATCGCTTCGACGACGACCGGCTTTCTCCCGTTTGTCTTCCTCTTTATCATTATGATGACGTTCGCTGTCCTTTTCTTTGGCGATTTCCTTATCCTTTTCCTTTTCTTTTTCCTTGTGCTTCCCTTTCTCCTCCTTTTCCTTTTCCTGTTCCTTTTCCTTATCCTTAACCTGCTTGGGGGTCTTTTTCTTCCCCTTACGAATATTTGATGCACCACGTAAAAAGCTCTCTAATCTAAAAGAACTCTCAGGAATGGCAGGAGCGGCAGGCTGCAGTTCTGGCTGTTGAAGCAGATTGGACGAAGATGTTCTGGACTTCGGCCTCCTTGGAACAACACCAGCCAGTTTCTTAGTGGACGACGAAGGTGATGGTGAAACGTATTTTGTGAATGAAACAGTTGAATTACCATTAGTGTCTGAAACAAGATGATCAAGTCCCTCAGCAGAACCTTCCTTTAACTCTACATTTCCTACTTCAGGGGAAGATATAAGAGACCCTGCAGAAGAAAGACTATCCGAACTTGGAATATTTCTACCAAAATCAACAATTTCTCTCCTACGAGGCGTCGGTGGTCCAGCGAAACCTCCCCCACTGCCACTGCCACTACCACTACCACTAGCATTAGCATTCATAAAAACGACACCTCGCACTGACCCATCACCTAAAGTTGGTGTGATTGGACTGTTACCAAACGAATCCGCCAACGAAGTCTTGAAAGATGTCGTTGACGGAGTCCGTGCAAGCGAGCGGTTAAGAATAAGAGAGACTTTTTTATCATATAATTGTGGAACAGATTCAACAGGATCAATATTATTCTCTGTACTCATATCCGTGTCAGTAACAGAAATATTATGTTCATGCTGACCATGACGACCATTACGTTCATTTGACTTTTTCATATCTCGGGTGAAAAATGAATCGAGATTATCAAGAGCGGTCCACATATGACTAAGAGAGCCTCCTTCAATGTCATCAGCCATTGAAACACTGTCTGTCCTATCCAGTCTTCCACCAACATAGCCATATTCCTCTTTGTGAAATTGAAAGTCGTCTGCGGAGACAGGGATCTGTTCAGTGTTGGGTACAGTATTGCAGGTGTAGAACACGGCATGTACATTGCTACGAGTAATATTCGCTGTAACTGCAGGCATGGGAATAGCCCATCCACTTTCATCTGGAATACCAAACATCGTGGCCGTCTTTTCATATTCCTTTCGCATCGTTCGATTGCCCAAACTCATCCGCAAAACGTGTTTATCCATGTGACTAGAAGAGATACTCACTGTCTCATCCAACACCTCCAATGCTTGTTCGGCGTAGTCTGTCTGTAATAGACGGAGAAGAGGAGAAATAATATCTGCACCAACTCCTGAGAACTCTTCCTTTTGTAAATCAACCAAGGGGAAGATCCGCTTTAAGACGTCCATCGTCTCGGTTTTGACCCATTTAATTTTGTTTGACAAAATACCGAGCAAAAAAGAAAGAACACTAACTTCAGATGTTGGAAAGAAATTTGTCTGCAGGGCCTGAACAGTTTGATTTAAAAAGTCTTGTTTAGATCTGAATCGGCCTTTACCTAGAGAAGTTAAGATACGTGACAGGCCAGATAAAGCTGGTTGGTGCTGCTGTTGTTCATCACACATTTCACGTAATCGCTCAGCAGAGGCCCCAATTTCAGGAGTTATATCGTTAATTTCCAAAGCATGCAGATAACGGGGTAAGTTTATAGCAATAGCCAAGGCTAAACGGTTCTCATCGGCCACAATATGGCTATGTTGCAATTGATTGAGTCTATCGAGAACTCTGAGAGACTGCTCCCAAGCTAACGCTGATCTCAATCCAGGAATTATGGCCTGTTGTAGTCCTTTGAAATTAGCTTCCCATTTAGGCGGAAAGGTGGAAATCAGACAAGACACAGTTTCGGGAGAGTCCAGATCAATTTTGGAAATAAACTTCTCCAATATAGAAAGTACTTCGATAAATTCCTGCTCATGCACAGTTCCCAGGCATGCCACTGTGGCCCAGAACAATTGTGGGAAGTTGATGAGATCCTCTGAAGCAAGCTCAGCCGTCACAGCGTTAAGCGTCATAAGAATCTGCATTGCAAAGCCTTGAATATCTAACGTATTATCTGAGATAGTATTCGATAATCGCGCGAGCATATCTGCAAGCATATTTTGATCCAACGTAGAAAGCAGACATCTGAAGACTTGGAAAGACCTACAGGCAATATGCCGCACAGGACAAGTGGTTGCCCATAATAATGCCACCCGCGACCACTTTTCACGAAGATCCGGCATCTGCTGACTAAAAATGCTCAGAATATCCTTGATCAATTGCACCATTGGTTTGGGTGTGCGTGCACCATTTTTTCCACTATTTAGATCATCGTAAGACCATGCTGGGACTTGCTGCTGGTTCTGATCTTTCTCCTTATTTCCTCCATCTGAAGAGGATCCGTAAAAGCTTGTCCCTGTGTTCGCAGAGGGTACCGAGGACGAACTTCTTTTTCTGAGTAGAGCACAAAACTTTTGAGCATCGGGCTGAGATCCTGCAAACTCGCTGACAACGTGAACCAACAACTCTCGCGCCTGATCATGGATAATCGGTAGATAGTGATCAAAAAGAACCAAAGCAACGTGGAGGATTAGTGGTAAATTGGCCATCACATTCTCCTGCGGACTCAAAATAAGATCTACTAAGAAAATCATCGCCAATTGACCATGAGAAAAAGTAACCTCCTTTGAGGTCATCGGTAACACTGCGGAAATATTCGCCACATAAGGGTACATTCTTTCTGCTAATGATAAATCATACGGCTCTGGATAATGTGAAATCATCGATTTTGGCTGCAAAAATGTCAACAGACCATCAATTAGTTTATTTCCAGCTGGAGGGGCCGCTAAGTAAACGAGAATTTTTCGAGAATATTCAACAAAAACAGGGTCACGTCTTTCAAGACTATGATGAAGCATGAACCCCATGACTACTTTGACATTCGCCGGATACTTGCCGTTCCCAAGCGCTACCCAAAGTGCTTCCACTTCGTTCTGGATTCGATCACTGAATGCAACAGTGATTTCGAACATATTGTTCATAACCATGGCAGTAGAAGGAGTAGGCATTTCGCTGTGTGCTTCAACCTGAAGCTCTACTGTCTGGATCCAAGGCAACAAGACCGCCAGAATATCCCTACGAGACATATCATTAACCACATGAAAGAATTTACTAAGTTCCGAAAATACCATATAGGTTTCTTCAGGATGATCTTTTGCAAACCGACTGGAGAGGTTAAACATAGCCCGTTTATAAATCGCTGTAGTACTGTTGGTAATCGTTACCTGATATTCCTGCAAACTGGATGTGCCATAAAATCTGATCTCAGTAGCCTTGAGAAGATCTACAGCCAAAGAACGCACTTCCAAATCTGCATCTCCAGTTTTAAACAATCCCAACGCCAACGCCTGGCGAATCTCACATGGATAATCTGGTACCTCAAGAAGAACTTCCGCCATGGATACAAAATAGCTCTTTGAAGCCATGGGATCTGAATGCTCTCGGTAACAATTAGCCACCGTTTCTTCAAATATTATAGGATGATCGGGATTAAAAAGTAAAAGATTTTTTAATGCTCGTCGTCCCATGCTGTGCATTTCATCACTAAAGCCTTCAAACAAGGTGCTAATAAATTTGAGTAGTCCAGAAACATTAAAAGATACAATTGACTTTCGCCGACCAGAGGCATCAAGAGGTTGCATGAGAGGTCCGGCACATAACGAAGCTAATACGCTCAAGACAGCCAAATCCGACTTTTTCTTCTCAAGTTCCATAGATGCAAGAATAATGTGATGTTCCCGTGAGTCTCTCGCAGAAGCTAATGCAGCCCTTCTCATGTTGGCTTCTCTGTCGCGTGCTACGTTCCAGCTTTGGCCAACTATACACCATTCTTCGACAAGGGTGAAGAACCTCATCCGACTTTCAAATGAGATAGGACTTGAGCGGGCTGTATTATGAGCCACACCTAAGAAAACACTTTCCAGAAGTCCACAGAAATAACGTCGCAGCTTCTGAAAATTATAATCTACCTGTATAACCGGATTGCTGAGGAAATTACGTAATGAGTTAAGGAATCCAACCAATTCAGAGATAATCCATTCATCATCTGCGATGGATGGCACCTCAAGGTAATGTGAGGTGACTTTTAACAAGTGCCCAACTTCAGTAATCACACGCTGATCTTGGACTCCTGCTACTGCTGCTGCTGCCGCTGCCGTAGCCGTTGATGTGGACGACATCTGTCTCGACAATGAGGCTAGCTGACCACCGCCGCCAATATTGCCTGACACCGAAGCCTGTCTCGATAGCTGCCTCTGGGATTGATCTTGCCATTTTTCAATTGTTGGATGCAGACACTCTAGGAGTGCCTTGTAAATGTTCACATTAATGGAACTTACACCAGTAACAATTGCATCGCGAATGACCGGATGATCAACTCCCAACAATGGGATTACCATGCGGAACACCGACCTTACAGAGGTAATCCTTTGATGATGTATAGTGATCTTCTGAACTGATTTCTTACGCCCGTGTTGATACTGGTTATCAGGAATATGCATCTTCTGCTCATCCGTCAGAGTCAACGTGGAGCATGCTACAATGAGGTATATGCGCCATTGTTCAACTATCACCTCTGAATGTGTTCTCATCGGGTGCTTCAAAATAAACGCATGCGAGGACACACCCGATCCAGATGTCTCTGAGCGTGAGAATTCGACCACTATATCATACATCCGAACCAGGCGGACAGAGACAATATCACGACAAAGTGCTATTGGGATGGGATAAATATCAAAACACTGCTTAATAAATGAAGGAAAAGCTTTCAGCCATAAAGCAGTATCGACACCATAATCCGATTCAGCAAGCGCAACTAGGCTCTCTTTCTTTTTCCCATGAAGCTTTGCCAGACGACTCCTTTCAGGCATACTTAATTCAATCTTTGGTTTGGATGACTCAAACAGAGCTCGTAGGTCGGCCCCTTCTATAAACTGGATAACACGTGAAGGTGGAGTCAGCGTACTCTTCGAAGGCGTTCTTGAATGAGAAGACTTCTTGATAACATGCTGACCATGCTCTCTTATAGCTGTATCAAAATTTACCGTCAGCCGAAGGATTTTAACGGCCAGCAGACGAATAGCTCTATCTTGAGAACACAGGAAGAATAAACCATTTCCTTCAATCTCCTCAACAGCAGACCACCAGTTACTGAGGTTCATATCATCATTTCTTCTTGCGCTCTCCTCCTCCGGAGATATCCCCGTAGATGTGTTTGGAGCACCAGCCAGATTCTCAATACCATTTGATTCAGGTGATCCCGCTATCAAATCATCTCTAGACAGCTTCTTGATATTTTCTATCCAGATTTCCAGTAAGGATATATATAACTGAACAAGCCGTTCAAAATCAGCTGAAGACGAAGGAGGACAGTCGTAACTGGTGAAGATCTTTTCGTCAAAGGAGAACATCAACTTAGAATAAATGTTAACTATAGTCCTCGTATCTCTTGTCCGAGCTAGGCAACTCAAAGATCGCACAGCAGCCTGGGAAACCTTAGCATTACTATGAGTTACATTTCGGCAAAGAATTTCAATAGTTTTAGTCAACCCCGATCCGGAGCTTCCACCATCGGGATACTGACACCAAGGAATACATTTGATAACAGCACTGAAGAGTTCTAAATAAGCATGCTTCTGTGCTTGAGCAGAACTTTCGTTACTACTACCAAAGTGAAAAGATACCGACATAGACGGTTTAATTTGAATTTGACGCTCTTCAGTAGCTGCAATATGGGCTCCAATCTGAGAGTCACACAGAGACGCTAATTTACTTATGACTCTACAAAACTTCTCATAAAACTGCAGTAATGAACCAGTAGGAGTTGGCATCGCTTCAGGTTCCAGACATTTTCGATCGGTCAGTAGAGACTCGAGAATCTTATCAGTTGGAAATGGCGGTTTCGAAGACTGGGCATGCTGTTGGTGGTGATCATACAACACATACATAAACGCTCGAATTCCAACAGCTGCACGCTCAGGAACTATGCTTTCCAGAGATAAAGTCTCTATAGAACCAGGATGGATCAACTGGAAAATTACATTATCGAGAATGAATTGTAAATAACCATGAGATCCAACTCTGATCAGATAAACGCATGCAGCAGAAGTTAATGTAGAATCATTGAAGGAAGCCCAAAGTTTCCGATTACCAGGATTAAGAAGAACCTTAGAGACTATATCAAGCTTCTTAGTTGTACTGTTCAAAGTTTCTGACCAGCGGAAAACAAACACCCATAATAGCCTTGCCGTACCAGTATATATCACAGCTCTATTTGCTTTATCTTTGATCTTTGATGCATTTGTCTCAAAAAGTGCTAGCCAATGTTGTGCAAATAGCTCTTGAGGGGCAACGCTTAAAACAACAGTTGCCAACTGAAAGGCAATTGCCCAGTACTTAGGTTTAACTGCCATTTCTAAAGACTTTGCGAATATAGATTCAATAGGTTTTATCCACATTGGGTGATTCAGTTCAGCTGTAGCAAATCCTGCCAGAGGTAATAGTATCTGCGCCAGTACTTCCGAGTATGCGACTTTAATTCCTGGAGTACTAGACCTGCTAAAGAACTTTGACAGGGACTCTAAGAACTCTGCTGATTCTTCTAGGGCATCCATAGGATATATTTTCAATCTTAAGAAGCGCATACCACTAATAAGAAGGCGCACATTGGGTTCTTGATCCTTTGATGCAATTGGAGGCACTTTCTCCAACTCAGCTATAAATCTATCTCCTACACTTAAAAAACGAGAGTTGGACATTTCGCCAAGAAGTTCCGAAAACAGACTCCAGTTTGTTCTACGAATAACGCTAATCGATAATGCTTTTGGATCAGCAGTTCGAAGCTGCTTGAAGACGATTTCCTCTAATTTTTCGCTTAAATCTTCACCAAGAATTTCAGGGGGACTTTGCTTTACTACCTCCATAAGGACGCGGCAGAGAATATATATAGATATCATGCTCTTACGGTCTGCTTGCAAAGCCGCTTCCTTAAGATCACCAGCACCTGTAGATCTGCTGTCACCAGATTTGGCATGACCAGTTTGACCGGCAGCTTGAGCAGCAGCTGCGGCTGCTTCTGATTTACTCTTACGCCAGAACATGACTGAATCAATTATTGGTTTTGGCTTTCGACGTGCAATATATCCTAAAGAGGCTATGATTTTATCAAATGCAGGGTCAATTCCAATTCCAAGAATAGCCGAAATCTCAGGTTCGGAGTCATAGGAATAGTTAAGGCATAAATTGAGTTTTCTCTCCGCATACCTTACAAACTAGTAGTGTTAGCAAAAATGAAATATAGAGAGAGTTTCTAAGCGCCAACTTAGCATGGCAGACCTTTATATAGACTGTACGTACCTGAGTAAATAATATATGCAACGCATATTCAGAAGGAGTTTTCGGTTCGAGAGCTTTGGATTTCGCTACAGCTGTAGTTGAAGTAGACGAAATGGTCATCGTTGCTGGTCCACTCACACTTCGTTGAGCCGGCGGAGGTAGTGTATCTGATGATACAGACGAAGGCTCAGACACGAGCGAGGGGATTGCGATTGAAGCAGCATACTGGTGGCCTGATGGGGTAGACACAATAGGGGATATTACTGTTGCACCGGGGGGAGATTGACCCATAACATTGAGACCGAGACCCTGAGGGGCAGCTGTAACCGGAACTTGTCGAGCAATTTGATGCTGCTGACCCAACGAGGCAGTACTAGAATTGGGAGATAACATATCGTATCCTCCACGGATTTGATCTGGTATTGCTTGTTGAATTATAGCTGTTGAGCCGGCAACCGTACTTGCGGCCCCTCCCAACTGTCTTTCTCGATTGAGAATAGGGGCAGGTGGCGAACCACCATTAGTTGTGACAGAGGTGCCAGCACCTGAAGAAGATAATGAGACAGATGATGATGGAGCATTTGAATAGGGGAGAGCACTTCCATGGTGATGCTGAGGATGATGAAGCGTAGAAGGAGCCGGGGTCATGTGTGCCATTACAGGAGGTGGTCGTTGAGGGGGACTACTCTGCTGTGATGCTGATCTATAAACAGCAGCGGGGGAAAGCGTCGCAGCTCTAGTAGGTCTTCCAGAGATAGGAGGTGCTATATATGAATTATCGCGAATCAAGCCTGTATTAGGTAATGATTGGTTCCGATCATGATGATAAGGTCTTACATTACTAGCAGCGGCGCCAGCGACAACACTAGTGAGTGTACCAGCAACAGCATCATATCCAATGCCAACGGCAATAGATGAAACCGTTGAGGCAGGAATTTCACCAGAACCGAAGTATGATGATGATGATGATGATTCTGGAATAACACTTGGTACTGATGCAGAGAATCTTTCTATATTTTCAATTTGTCTCCTTTTAGGACTATGAGAATTGTCAAACTTAAATTCATGGTCAGACTGCATTATGAATCAGTCTGCCGAAGCACACAATTTCTGAAACTAGTCTGGAAATGTTAGTATTGTAATCAGGAGTCTTCAGTTAACACACCGAATAAGAACATACATAAATATCAAACTCAAAATTCTGTTGATTGATCCGACAGGTGAGGAGTTGAAACCAATCCGAATCCACTCGTATCTTAAAATGTTAGTATTTTCATTCCACTCAGCATGAACCGGACCGGGGCGAAAAAACGGATGACAATTTACAAATCGATAAATAAACGTTAAATTCGCCTCGGTCTGCTACTATTAGTTCTCAGCAGCTTTTTCTTCACTTACGAATGTCTATAGATTCAAAAGAAAAAACTAAGTTGTATAGTAGCAACAAGCCAGAAAGAATCTCTTCCTAAGGCTTCTCCATCAAAAAATCCTATTGAATGGTTTATAATCAATTTATTGACTCTAGATTTCTTCGATTCAACTAATTCGTGGCCACAGATTCAAATTCTTGATCGAACTTGATCTATAAATATTCTTAATCGCTCTTTCAGTTAATATCAGAACTGGAATTATAGTCTCTATATCTCGGCCAGCAATTGATAGAGAATAGAATTACATACCTTTTCTCTGTAACGAGATCTAAAGAATCTATAAATCCTGTTCCAAATCCTGTTCCAAATTCTGCTACAAAATCTGTTCCAAAATCCTGTTCCAGTACCAGATAACTTCGCGTTGAAATTTGAGAGACCAACTGACGATGAAGTAGGATCAGGAGTAGGAGTCGATCTATCATGCAAACCTCATAAAATTCACGTGATAGCACGGCTATTAATAATATAATTGCAATAAAGTACGATTATTGTTACTGAGATAATAGTAGTAGTAGTAGTAGTAGTAGGTTAACAATTAATATCGATTTGAAGATTTGATTAATTAATTTAGAGTAGAGATTAGAGATTAGAGATCAGGGATCAGGGATCAGGGATCTCTATCGTGACGTACTACGCAGGTGCCGGATACGTAGTGTATAATGGAAGTTGGTACGGCTGCCATCCGCGCTCTTTCTGCCTCCGGCGGCTGGGGCGCTGCCCCAGACCCTGTAGCTCGCTTCGCTCGAAGTCAGGTTCGTGTTGGCTCATGTCGGTTCGAAGCAGTTAGATCGTGATATTAACCTCGAGCGAAGCGAGCTACGGGGTCTGGGGCAGCGCCCCAGCCGCCGGAGGCAGAAAAGGGCCTGAGGAGGCATGCAAGGAGGCTTGCAGCTGGCGCGCACACGCGCATACCTCCTTTGGTCAGAAGTCCGTCACGTCTCAATATTCTCGAGCGCAGCGAGAGCTAGAGGTCTGGGGCTACGCCCCAGACGCCGGACGCAAACAGGTCACCGGAGACAAAATAAAAATGAAAATAACATTAATAATAATAATAATGAAGTCAATCTTTTCCTGCTTTCGGTGCAGGTAAAACAACCGGTCCGGGAGCAGAAACGTGTGGATGTGGTAATTGTAGATGTGGATTTGAATGCTGAGATTGATTTTGTTGTTGATCGTCTTGACCCAATGCTCTTAATGCTAATGATCGTCTACGTTCAGCTTCAGCTCGAGCACTTCCTCGAGGATATTTATCTAAATATCTTGCTAAAGATGGTGACGGTTGTGATTGTGAAGCAGAAGGAGAAAATCTTGAGTATGGGTATTGTGAACGAGAAGTTACAGTAGCATTTGCTCCTGGAATTAATCTAGCAGCAGCTCTAACATTGGCAGCATCAATCTCTTCAGGAGTAAATGGGGTAAATAATCGTAATGTCACCAATAAGTTTAGAACATAGTCAGATGCAAAATCAACAATCAATGAAAATGGTTCAGGAAAAAAAGATGCTAAAGAGAATGAATCACAAGCGTCACCCCTGATTTTAATTCCTGTACCAAGTGGAAGAGATAACGTACTAGCAGTATTAGAAACTGCCGGAGCAGCAGCAGTAACAACAGTACTTGTCATTGAACTATTATTAGAACTTAAATTAAAAGGTAATAATGGATCAGCATAACTTATTCGATAAAATCTTAAATAAATCCAACTTGATAAAAATCCCATCCATGATAATACTGCATATAAGTCTGATCCTAATATTCCAGCCAATGTATTAATCATTAAGAATAAGAATGGTAATCTTTTTACTCTTAATCTTATTTTCCCTTTAAACATAACTATCATATGTTCAGGAACCAATTGTTTGAAAGCGACAAGAAAACCAGCGACTATTGCCGCAGTTCCACAAATAGTTTGTCTAAATGAATCAAGAGATGGGTCCTCATTACTTGATCGGTTATGATATATAATCCAATGCATCAAATTATAGAATATGTATACTATGATGTTTGGAACAACTGTGACAACTAAAAGAAACCTTGATAATTCTGCTGATCCCCAAACATGTTCGCAATAACGGGCACCATATAATAAAGTTGTTGAAGCTAGTAAGAATTGAATAATATTTGTTTCTACTAATGAACTGGTAAGAATTACCCATGGATAAAACGTCAAGCTATCACCAACTGAACTAATAGTGCCTGATTCAGCTGATGATATTATTTTGATTCCTTTTGCTCCTATTGGAACAAGTGTTAATAACGGAACATAAACTTCATCAGGTCTGGGTATTTTTAAAGCTTGATTAGCAGGAAATGCTCTACCATCGCTTATTTCTTCTGGAGTATATGAACTTGTTGATTTCGTTATTGAATTGATTTGGGATGAAATCAAAAGATATGTATAGTATCTATAAAATGCCACTGATGTGGATAGAATAATTAGTGAGATCAAAGAATATTTTGTTATTGGAGGTAGTATTAATCGCATTGTACTGATGATAGTGTTCCGATATCAACTGGAAAGATTCAATCTCTAAATCACTTAAAATGGCCCAATTTAATATCTCTATAAATCAATACCAATAATCTCTAATTACAAATCCATTCAAGTAACAACACCTAACAGCAAACAAAGAATATATATAGGGTTAGATGAATGTGTTGAAGTTTAATATGAATCCAAAATTATTCACCAAATTAGTTTTTGATTACATATAATCAAATATAGAATTACTTTATCTAGTCAATAAATATTCGTCTAGTTAATAAAAACTCTAGTCCAGTAAATAATAATCTTCTCTTATCAATAATAAATCTCTGATCGTGTCTAATTCAAACCATAACAACCTATTTATATAGATCACTCTTCTAGTAACTAAGCTCTACCACGTAGTAAAGTTGAACAGTTGGCGTTTAAACTTCACGAACTTTAAAATAGCGCCTCACGCGTTTCTCGTCACAAATCACGTGCATAAGCTTTAAAATAAAGTTAAGTAGTGGCTGTCGGCCGCAGCTCGGCCTTAGAAGGGAGATCTCGAGGGTAGCGAGAGCATGGCGTCTGGGGCTATTCCCCAGCCACTGGAGGTAGATGAGGCGATTAGGAGATCTCGAGCGTAGCGAGAGCAAGGGGTCTGGGGCTAAGCCCCAGTCGCCAGAGGCAGATGAAACGATCAGGAGATTATAATTAGCAATTTATTTCTAGACTTTGTTTTTAGCAATTGTGTACGTAAACTACACAACAATACCCAGAACTATCCGCGTGAGGGGAATCATAAAGATTCCCCGGAGGAAAAGAAAAAAGAAGAAAACAAAATTTTAAAAATTCGGCTGGGAAAAGAGACGACTTTATATAATTTAGGAATGGCACTG
This sequence comes from Sugiyamaella paludigena, assembly GCA_030579875.1. Classification (NCBI taxonomy): domain Eukaryota; kingdom Fungi; phylum Ascomycota; class Dipodascomycetes; order Dipodascales; family Trichomonascaceae; genus Sugiyamaella; species Sugiyamaella paludigena. The sequence continues at coordinate 302,146 of JAKTRU010000002.1, read as the reverse complement.
ACTACTACATTAACAGCACGTACGACTTGTGAGCGGTTGGGTTCATCGAATTAATTTGCTCATATCATCACCGACTTTGTGTCATTGTCATTGGAGTCAAGACCCTGCATTTGGCTAGAATTACATGTAGATAATGTTTCTCCCTGTGGCTGGGGATGTGCCTCGGACCGAGAGTTTAAAGTTATGCCACCGGAGGGAATAGACGCCGAATACAGTGTTAAAATTTAAAATATTTGAACCGTCAAATGAAAAACCAATTATCAATAGACGGGCAATATCAGTATATATAGAAATCGGTAGATCACGTGCGGCTTTACATAGAAAGAACGGCTGGATTTTCCATTTCACTTTTTGCTCAGATTTTGATCTTCTCGTCTCCGGTTTGGTGTGGACTTGTTTGGTTGTTTCCCCTGGAATCAGTTGAAATTGTTTTCTGATTCAGTTGTTTGATATTAACAATGTTCCAATTCACAGGAAGAACATTAATACCGGTATTCAGATCATCTAGGATGAAATATCGATTTCAATCTACAAGTAGTTCATCTCCAACTTTACGATCATATCTATCTTCACCAACAACTTCTCTACTTTTTTTACTGGGGATAATCTCTTCTGAATTGATGTATATTATTAAAATACGTAATGAACGTGAAACAACAGTTTACAAATTACAATCAAAAATATCACAGATGAACTCATTAATTGATCAGCTGAATACCAAAGAACATATTGATATTGATAAAGTGCGATCTGATATGGAGAATTCAACAGTTGATTTAACATTTGATGATATTTTAAAAGATCTTCAACAAACAGACGAAATCTGGATGAAACGAAGTGAGACTCCTACGAGTTCTGACGAATTAGAACCGAAACAGGAGAAAGACGATCATAAGAATATTAAATCAGCGAAATTTTTATAGAGACATTGTACATAACGAAATATAAGTCCGGAGATTCTCGAGCGTAGCGAGAGCTAGGGGTCTAGGGCTACGCCCCAGCCGCCGGAGGCAAAACCGAGGATCTGGAGTCTGGAGTCTGGAGTCTGGAGTTTTGGAGTTCGCGACAGTCAGCCTCTGCCGCCGCATAGAAGCCGCATAAAGACACCTCTATTTTGGTTTCATACAAGATACCATCGATAAGATTCCTATAATTATTTTAATTTGATTAGATTCGTTTATTTTAATTTGTTTATGTTTGGGGAGTATTCTTTCTTTCTCGTCTTTCTCTTTCTCTCTGTATGTCCTACTCCATTCAAGATATCTGGCAAACTGCCAAACAATTCCAAGGGCTAGCTATTTTCTTTGGTCCTATCATCATCCCAAGAATATATAGGTTCTTCCTTCAAAGACGACGAGCTTCAAGAACTTTGACCTTACCAGTTTCAATAACAATAATTACACTTATTTTCACAGCGGTTACTCAGTTAATATATTCTGAATATTTATACTTTAATCGTGAGAATATCATTCTTGCCACTGGATCAAGATTTCAAACTCCAACTGATGTCATTAATTCTAGATTAAAAACAATCATCACCACCAAAGATTATTCATTTCTTTTAGATCGTCTCAGATCTAAATCTGTACGAGGTTTATATGCTGTTTATGGACCTGCAGTTAGTGAATGTATATGGTGTAAATTAGATGATAACAATAACGGCATTTCATCTGAAGCTGCGATTTCACTTTTACAATATTTATTGCCAGAGATTATATGGCCATATGTTATTAATACGTTTGTTGTGTTAGTAACAACATCATGGTGGATTCCACAAACAAGTCAATGGAGATTAATGGCTATTGCAGGATTGGCTATATTAGCGGGGATTGATGTTTTCGGGTACTGGCAATATCCGATCTCGAAGAATTTGGTTGCTACTACTGCTAGAAATGTGGATTGGTTTTATTGGAGAAAGCTTCAAAGTAGAGGTTTTATATTAGCTGGATATAATCTTGTATTGGCAGTTTTGTTCTATTTAACTGGGACTGGACGAATCTATGACGTATCTGAACCTGTTGAGCATAGGATTCTTAAAGCTAATCAACTTTTAGAACAAGGATTAGGTAAATTGCGAATAGTTACAGTCTTCAGATCTCTTGTAAGCGAATCAGATGAATTTCGACAGAAATATAGTAATCATTGGTCAGATTTATCTAAAGCACGGAGTCAACTTGATGAACATGACGAGGTTCAAACCGCTCGTGATAATGGTATGGAACGGATGAACGTTAGTTTACGTCGGCGTGAAAATCATTCGTTTATAAATAACTTCGCATAACACTATTAAATAGATAATTAACTATTCCAGATTATCGGTCGGCTCATCTCGTTGATTACTGGCACGAAGATATAAGGTAGGGTACATTATTCGAGCAGTTTCTTGATTTAACCTATCCTGATCAACTGCCATTTCTGATCTATTGGCAGATGCATACAATTGATGTAAAACTGGACCAAGTAATAACTTCCACAGGTTAGGGGCTTGCCTATAAGCGGTCGCTGCCAGATGTTGTACAAATCTAAATCGATCATTATTCTTTGTACCATCATCAGGTAAATTCGTGCTTAATATATAATACGATACGATGTCGACGAGGCTAAGTTTGGTATTAACATTTCTAGTCAGAACAGTATTATCAATTAATAATTGGGCCAAATTTCGTCTAAATAGAACAGTATTTTCTTCATGTCGAGTAGTTTCAAATTGAACAATAGCCCAAGCTCTAGTTATCATCTGATTACATGTCACCTTAGAATAAGTGTTCATGAAATCATAGAATTGGTTTAATAAAAGACTATCAGGATGAACCATAGCAGATAAATTAATAATTGCTAGAGCAGCAATCTCACTATTTGGCAATTTCAGAATTTCCTTTTGACGAGCTGATTCTGGCAAGTTCAAAAATGCATCATTCACAGATTTGATAATATCACAGTACTCTACAATTGCGCCTCTATAATATCCTATAGTGTGTAAATATAATGCGTGGATATAAATGATATGATTATTCCTTTCGTCACCAGCAGCACTACTGCCAGTGCTTTTACTATCTTCTCTCGAATACATTAACCCTATAAGGCCTCGAGCTTTCTCCAGATCATCACTTGATTCACTAAACGAGATCAACATTAAACTTTGAAGCCATGTGACAATAAATAACAAATCTTCTGAAGAAGAAGAATATGATGATGATGGATTTGATAATTCGGCAAATAATCTCCCAATTCCATCAATGGCTTCTTGATTTTCACCAATTAACCAACAAGCTATACTACAGAGTAAATCCCGAAGACCATTACTAATAACATTACTAATATCACTACTAATATTAACAAATCCTATATTCCCCCATGAAATTTCAAATGTACCACCATTCGATAATTGAATTTCAGACTTGTCAAAAACACTATTGGAAGTTGTTATTGACCGGAAACGATCTTTTAATTTCCCCAATTCGACATTTTGGTTTTTATTTCCTTCACACATCTTACAAATCAATAACGCAGTATGAAACATTACCGATAATTGAGATATTTCATCAGAAAGGATCTGTGGACCACAAGTTGGATCTTTTTCAAACTCTTGAAGTACATGATTTGCTTTATCAGTTGCCATCTCCCTCTGTAATAATATATATGCTTTAATAATATATGATAAAGCCTTGATCTCTGGTGGAACATTCATATTTAAAGATTGAATGTTTTGTTGCAAAATGTGCAAATGTTGAGTATGGACATTATTATAAGCATTGATGTTCTTAATATGTAAGAATTGTCCTTTTTGTAGAGATTCTAAATAAATAATAGTAAAAGGTTCATCAGGAAATAACTCTGCAGAAAGAAATATTAAACCATAAAGAATATGAATTAAAGATACGATTAATCCGCCTGATCCATTCGTTTCATTTCCAGTACCAGAAGCAATTTGAATCGACAGTTCAGTTTCGATTAATTCGTTAATTTTAGATATTGCTTTACTTAAAGCTGAATGTGATCTTCTATAATTACCAACTCGAACCATTAAACGAATCCATAAAATTTGTAGGCGATATTCAAAATCGTATAATTTAGCTGTTGAAGCTATCAACAAACCTTTCTGAATAATATCTTCAGCAGCTTGAACATAATTGGTTTCTTCAACAAGAACTTGACTTAGAAGAATGTATACAGGTCCTTTATCGGACGAAGTCAATTGATCTTCTACTTCAAGAATAGATTTCAAACAAGCAATTGACAATTCCACCAAATTTTGTCTTACAAAGCTTGTTCTAATTTGATGAGATTTTGCTTCAGCGAGATATTCCTGAGCTAAAGATAGAAGATATAATTCGCGTTGTTGCATGTTGACAACTCTACAAATGTAGGCTCGAATCTCTCTACTCCAGATCAAAATCAATCTCAACACTCCAAATCTAGACTACAAACGAATTTCACAATTGTCAACAATGAAATGAATAATTAAAACCTCTACAAACAATTCGATATCAAACCGAAGAGAGAAAGTGATTTGTAGAAGAAGATATGAGATGGTGATACTATTTTGATGGTGAAGTACAAAAATGAACATCGAGAAATAAACATATGTTTTATTCTTAATTTCATAAGGTTTATTGTTATAATGAGGCGCACGTCAAAACTTTGTCGCGTCGTGAAGGTACCTGTGACAGGTTGGGACAAAAGTCATATATTTCATTTCCCTTGTAAGCTGATGATCATGAGTCTGGTTTGTTTGCATCCATCATAGGAACCGATCTTCTCTCGGCCACAATCCAAGCTCTCTGTCCGATTGATAATTAGAACGTCGATCCTCTGCCTCCGGCGGCTGCCCCAACACCTACTTCTCGATCCACACGAGGGAAGGGCAGCGAGGAAAACCTCGAGGAAGATCGGGTTAAGTTAAAAAATGCTTGTCGAGAGATCTGGGACGGAATCCTTACTAGTTCACAGAAACAAAGACGGTCGAATGCTGCAGTTAACTGTTATGTGAACAGGTTAACTAAATTAATGTCGTAACATATTTTAACATCAAGCAATTACATCCCAGCCTATATCATCTCTCTAATTCTAACAGAGTTCTTCACGTATCTATTATTTCTTCTGCCTTTAATACCTACTGTATGTTCTTTCTGCTGGAAATCTGCCTCTGACAGAGAGATCTAATTATCAAAGTTACCCCTGAAAATCACTGTCACTGTGTAGGTTGGCAGATGAGATTACGTAAGCGCAGAATGAAATTCTAAAAGCCTCAATTCTGAGGGTACGGGTAAAATGCTATTTCCGATTTAGAGCGCCTCGCGTATAATACGACTAAATTTAGTCAGAAAAAGCTAATTACGAGTATAGACGAGAAAGAATAATCATTCGAGAGTCAAATAAATATTCCAAATGAGTAGTAAACAATACATGTATTTACTTAATTATTGTTCTAGATCATCAGCGGAAACGTCGGCGTAAGCGTCGGCGGAAGCGTCGGCTTACCGGTTGATGCTCCTCTAAGCTGCAGTGGCAGCGAGCCGCACATAATGTATCTTCTCAACGCGTGAACAACACGTAAACTAGCCCCTTACATAAGTTACGAGATAACCCCCTGAATACGATGGGTTCGTTTCCTCAAGATACCAACTACATCTCAATTGAGAGTTGGAATTCTACATGTGGGCGGATTTCAAAAATGATAATGATATTGGCCAAGAGAGAAAATTATCTCTTATTCACAAACTGATAAGGAGACTGTAGTAACTTCCAGCATGCCAAGAGTAAAGTTCAAGGTCTAGAATGTTGTTATTACCTTCTGATGCCGACAGCGAGTCAACTCGAGCGTAACAAGATCGAGTCTGGGGCTATACTCAGCCGTGGAGGCATTGAGCGAGAGCTATGGCCCAAAGCTAAGCCTGGGTTATACTCAGCCACTGGAGGCAAAAAATGGCATTTTCCCGAGACTAGCGAGCCTCACCCTCAGGAGGCAAAACAGAGTTGATTCGATCGTACCGAGATCTAGGGAATCTGGATGGCTCCGACTATGGAGTGATGGAGTGAGAGAGCAAACATGGCGGTCGGAATCCCTGACACGATTGCGGAGATCCTTTCTTATCATTTTTTTTTTCCTTATCGCGCCGCACACAAACTTTCTTTCCTTTTTATTCTTTTTTTTCCATTTTTGCATCGACCCTAACCCAGGTTTCAAATAAATATAAAAGGACGGCTATTCCCCGGTATTTTTCTTTCTGAAATTTTCGATTTCGCATTTAAAATAAGGAAGATCCCAAGTGGTGTGCGGCTTAGTGTACATATTCCCTAACCCAACATCAACATCAGGTAGAAGGAAAATTCTTAGAATCCAAGTAATAATTTAGATATATTATCATCTTGGTATTAAAATTAGTTACTTCTGTCAATATTTAAGTTTGATTTCTTTTGTTATAGGTGACGTGGTTGTACGATTACTCACCGGTTTATTGTTTTCTTAATACGTTGGCGATTTTTTCATTTTCATCATTATTTATTAAAGGTAAAAAGGAGCTTTTATTATTTTTATTATAATTAGGGTGACATTAATTTGTTTTACTCTGATTTAAAATTTTCATATAGATAGAGAAGAAAAAACAAGAACAAAAATTAAAAGGAGGATTTATATATATTTCTTTTTTTCATTTTCGGGATAATCTCATAAATAGGCGTTACTGGTTTTCTTTTTTTGTTTTTTGATATTCTGTTTCGGTGTTTGATATTTTTTCAGTTTTCAAAAGACAAATCATTCTCTAATTTGTCTTGTTTGTTTGTAATTTAACGTCTTAAGCTAGGACGTTTTACTGTGACATCAATTTTTTTTAATACATATATACTCCACTTTCATTATGGAAACTCTGGCAGTTCCAACTACAGCCGCTCAGGCTAAAGCATTTGTTTCTCCAACTTCGTTATCATTTCCAGGTTCGGTTGATTCACTTCAACAATCAGAAGATATTAAAGATGTCAAAACTGAATCAACTGATGATTCAGCATCTGGTATTGTGCCCACTTTACAAAATATAGTCGCAACTGTGAATCTTGATTGTAGACTTGATCTTAAGACTATTGCTCTTCATGCTCGTAATGCTGAATATAATCCAAAGGTAAGTGATAAGCTATGGGGTCTGGGGTTTAGCCCCAGCCGCCGGAGGCAGCATATAACAGGCTCGATGAATATTTATCTAACATGATTAAAGCGTTTTGCCGCAGTGATTATGCGTATTCGTGAACCTAAAACCACGGCGTTGATTTTCGCATCTGGTAAAATGGTAGTTACTGGTGCTAAGAGTGAGGATGATTCTAAGTTGGCATCTCGTAAATATGCAAGGATTATTCAAAAGCTTGGTTTCAATGCTAAATTTACTGATTTTAAAATCCAAAATATTGTTGGTAGTTGTGATGTTAAATTTCCTATTCGTTTAGAAGGTTTAGCATTCAGTCACGGAACTTTCAGTTCTTATGAACCTGAATTATTCCCCGGTTTGATTTATCGTATGGTTAAACCTAAAATTGTTCTTTTAATTTTTGTGTCAGGAAAGATTGTATTGACTGGTGCAAAACAGAGAGAGGAGATTTATGCTGCGTTTGAGGCCATTTATCCAGTATTAAGTGAATTCCGAAAAGCTTAAAAAAATATAGAAGGAAAAACTCCCACACAGTTGTAAGAAAATGTCAAAAAAAACATTAAGAGAGAGGATTGTTATGAGAAATGAAATTATTCCTGTTCTGTTAGATGTTTGTATATTAATTATTTTTTATTGCTAGATTATCTAGCCCCATGAAACAAATAAAAGTTTTATTATTCACGCGTCATATCCTGCTTTGCACTGCCTCTGGCTGATCAACGAACGGAACAAGAAATCAGCATTGCCGTCAATTGTGAGGGCAGTGCGCGGGCTAGTGCGATTCAAATAAAGTGACCTACGGCGGTTGGAGACAAAAGTGAGAGGAGTCTCTATGACATTTCAAGACGTGGGTTCCGACTCATTTATCGGTGAACCTCTGAAATTTTGAATCGCTGAATCGCTAGATAGAGATTCCGCCGATCAACAAACGAGTGGGGTCTTGACCTGGTACGGAAATCCGTTGCGGGACTCGGTAACCAGTAGGTCCATATTCTGATTTACGCGATGGTTGGTGGTTGAGCTATATACTGGCAGAGATGTTTACGTTCTGGAACGGAAAAGGTCGTCATCAACATGTTGACGGTTGAAATGGCCACACGGAGTAAAACATGTGAAACTCGGTTCGCATATTAAAGGAAATGTACATATAATAATGAGGAAAAGTTTTATGTCACCACTAATAACATAATGTCATATACTTAAATTATTAGCGTCGCTCTTCTTCCAAGATAACTTGTTTGAATAGATTTACTTCTAGGTTTGGATTTACCGCTCACCACGAATTACAGTCTGCCGGATCTGTTAATATCTTAAGATCAAGATATTTTTGCGTTATTAGGAAGTCGGTCCCTAGGTGATTACAGGGGAATTATACAGGTTCAGGGATGATGTCACCGATGAGCTATGCCTCGTAAATCGCCTTAACTCCTTCTGGTGAGCTACAGCTTCCCCTGAAAGTAATACCTCCAGAGATCTCTCTTTCCTGTCTTGCCTCCGGCGGCTGGGGCGTTGGTTGCCCAGACCCCTAGCTCTCGCTTCGCTCGAGACCCAGCCCCTATACCCACGGGTTTAAATTAATTATTACCCCCTTGATACATTAAGCCCTAACCACCGCATATCTTGCTGGCTGGAACATTCAGTCGGTCTTCCTCAACTAGACTTTGACATTTCTCCGTGTAGTTAAAGAGATTTTGGAAAGAGAGACAAAGAGATAGATATAGGACTTTGATATTTATTTTTAGTAAAGGACAGAGTGAAAATATATATAGGAAACAGATAAATTTTGTTGCCTAGGAGAAGTTGATAATAGGTAGTGTACTCGTTCCTATTTTAAGAATTCTGGTTGTTATTGGAAGAGAATAATCGTCTGGAGGGATTTTGAACAAATCCATTTCTTTTGGATATATCTGTTTTTTTGGATATAATTCATATTCAGGTTATTTCTTTTGCTATTTTGGACGTATTTCTATCTACTTATTCTACATGGAAATTTCTCATTAACTCATTCATTCATTCTCACCACCCATAATGTCATTCTACTATAACGATGATAATACTTCTGATATCCCATTAGAAAATAGACCATTCGATAGATCTAGGAATCCTAATCGAACATATTATAATCAAGTTGATTATGAAGATGATTCTACATTACCCCCTAGGCCACCCCCTCGTGATACATCACAAAGGAGAAGAACACGAGAATCACCTCTACCACCACCTCCTCCACCACAACCTCGTCCAGCAGAATCAACTGCACCTTTAGATTTCAATTTCAATGACAGTTTTCACGATGATATAAATCATCATGACCTTCATCAAAAACAACAAATTCCACCTCCATTACCTCCAAAAGATCTTCGATATAGTCGATATAGTAGGTTAAGTCGGTTAAGTCGAACAAGTCTTCAGGATGAAGAAGATGAAGCCCAAGGAGCAGGTGTATTAGGACCAGTTATGTCAAGAGCAAATGATAGTAATGATCTTATATTAGATAACGAAATAGCTTATTATTACGACGATGATAGTATAGCACCAAGACGACCGCCTCCACCCCCACCGCCCCAACGTGATGATGATGATATCAGAAATGCAAAACTTTATAATCGAGGGTTAGTCAATGTATCATCATCACAAATGTTCTATGATGATGATGATATATATTTTGGAGGGAGACGAGGTGGTCGAGGTGGTCGAGGTGGAAGAAGTGTTATTAATGATGACCTCACTGGTGGTGGTTTTGGCAGAGGTAGTGTTTATTTTGATGCTGATGGTGCAAATGGTGGCTTTAATGGAGATATTGATGATCTTGGTAGAAACAGATCAAGTTCTAATGCCGGTTTAATGTCAAGAACTGTTGTTCGTAAAAAATTAAAACGTATTGAATGGACGAAATTACCTTGGTTTTGTTGGACAGTGAGTTTAATCCAAGTATCAGTATTCATTAGTGAATTAGCCGTAATGGGTCATTTAACTGGTTCTCCTATTCAAACTCAGCCTTCTTTTAATCCAATGATTGGCCCTTCATCATATGTGATGATCAATATGGGTGCTAGATTTACTCCATGTATGCATTATATCGCTAATGTTACTGATGCATTAGATTTATCATTCCCATGTCCAAATTCAACGGTTACAACTACTGATACTTGTTCGTTAAGTGAACTTTGTGGAATGGGTGGTTTACCTGCACCACCTAAAGTCCCCGATCAGTGGTGGAGATTTATTGTACCAATATTTTTACATGCTGGTTTTATTCATATTGGTTTTAATTTATTATTACAGTTAAAATTGGGCAGTGAATTAGAAAAAGAAATAGGTGTTTTCAGATTTGTTATTGTATATTTTGCATCTGGTATTGCAGGGTTTGTATTAGGCGGTAATTTTACTCCTGATGGGATTGCTAGTACTGGTGCTAGTGGTTCTATATTTGGTGTTATTGCTCTTGATCTATTAGATTTATTATTTAATTGGCAATTGTATGCATCACCAAAACGGAATTTAGCTATTCATATTTTCGAAATTATCATTAGTTTTGTTATAGGTTTATTACCAGGATTGGATAATTTTTCTCATATCGGTGGGTTTGCTATGGGTGTATTAACTGGTACTGCTATTTTAAGAAGTCCTTTGAAAATTCGTCTTAGCTCTGGATTTACTTCAAATCCTCATGGTGATAATCATGAAGGTGCTAAACTTCGAGCATCATCATTTGATTGGCGTCATCCTAGTGATCATTTTCGAGGTCGATCAAGATCATGGTATCTTTGGTCAGTTCTTCGTATTGCATGTGTTGCGTTGGCCATTGTTTATTTTGTCACATTGATCCGTCAATTTGAAAATGGTGGTGGTCATTGTTCGTGGTGTAAATATTTGAGTTGTCTTCCTGTTCATGGATGGTGTGATGAAGGAAATATTACTACTTCCTAAAATTCTTCAACCCGTTTACAGAAAGAAACTCCCTTCACATATGTCGAAATGAACTCATTTTTTAATTATATATTTTTATTTATAAACAATATTATCTATCTCATACTGATTCTTTTCTCTTGTCTCGAGCCCTCAAACACCTTGATCTATGTCCCAGCCGCCGGAGGCATAACAGATGGGGAGAAGCTAAGCTCATTCTTCGGTCTAGGGTCTAAAAGTTAAATCAGGCAGCTACTGAAACAGAGCTCTTGGCCATCGGAGACAAATCGGGATCCAAAACCGCATCTGTACGTGAACCTGGGGAATAGAGTGGGCGGCGGGGGTTTCCAATATCGGCGGGGGTTCATCGACCCCCCATGCATGTAGATATACGCCCACGCGACGCAAGAGACTGTATAGGAAATTGATACGGAGGATAGAGAGCCTCTGCCTCTGGAATCTGTAGTCCTGATGTTAGAAGATGTCTATTCGAGATGACCCGTAGTACTAGGCTCTATCAGCGAGATAATATCTACTATCTCTAGCCAATTACCGGAGATATAACTTAACACTCAGACGATTAAAAAGACCTAGGTTCGAAATATAGACCTCCGAACTTAATGATCATCTCCACTAGCTCGGCCGACACATGCATTATATATAGATGTGGTACCGAGTTCATTTGGCTATTACCGGTACAAGTTTTCGAGACAGAGCGAAATCGGTTTGGGACTATTTTCTCTGACAGTGGAATCACAAACTACTGTATATCTCATATACGTGATATCGTAATATCGTAATATCATCTCCCCGGTTATAGACCCCCGGTTAAGGAAGACCCAAACCAAGCTAAAAGAGTGGGGCCCGGGCCTAACTCTTTACTTATAGAACTACGACGGCAATCGCCGGGTATCGGACAAACATCAGAAATAATACCCCGCCGTATGGTAATCTGCACTCTAAAATAGAGTGTTACAGCGTGGGGGACTGCAGCATTGCAGCGTGGGATCCCCTCGTGGGGGGTTAAAGCACTGCAGAAAGGGGAAATTACCACTATATTCTCGTAGCACTATAGACTGGTAATTGAAATCTTACGTATAGATATAGATGGAATGGTTCTATATATATATATCAAGGGAGATCCCGTTTGATCTCTTATTCTTTTAAAATATTTTATTTCGTTTAATACTTTAATCGGTGAAATAACTACTACTATTACTACTACTTAACTATGACTATCATCGCATCAGCACCCGAACCAGGAGTATATACTCCAGTTCCTACATTTTTCAAATCAGGTTCCAAAGGTAAATATGAACTTGATATTGAAACTCAAGTTAAACATTCAGCATTTTTGGCTGAAAATGGTATTAAAGGATCAGTTTTACTTGGATCAACTGGTGAAATGATTCATTTAACTCGTTCTGAAAGAATACAACTTGTATCTGGTGTTATTAAAGGATTGGCTGAATTAGGTCATAGTGATTTTAAGATTTATGCTGGTGTTGCTCATGATGGTGTTGAAGATACTATTGAAGAGATTGCTGCTATGAAAGAAGCAGGTGCTACTTATGCTATGGCATTAGCTCCTAATTATTTTGCTAGCTCTTCTACTCAAACATCTATTATTGAATGGTTTACTACTGTTGCTGATGCAAGCAGTTTACCAGTTGTAATCTATTATTATCCAGGAGTTTCAAATAATTTAAGTATTAAACCATCAACACTTGTTGAATTATCTGCTCATCCTAATATTGTTGGTGTTAAATTATCTCATGGTGATGTTTCTCATTATGCTCAATTAGCTCTTGATGAAAAAGTCAAATCAAACAATTTCACTGTTTTTACTGGTCTTGGTCAAGTACTTTTACCCGCTATTAGTGTTGGAATCACTGCAACTATTGATGCTATTTCTGGTGCTTATCCTAAATCAGTTGTTAAGTTGTTCGAACTCTCATATAAAGGTAATATTAAGGAAGCTCAAAAGATTCAATATCTTGTATCTAAAGCTGAGGAAATCGTTGTTTCTCATGGACCAATTGGTACTAAGTATGCTATTGCCAGATCTCTTGGTTATGCTAAACAAGCTGAAGTTTGTAGACCACCTCTTAGTGATACTTTGACTGCTGAGCAAGCTGCTAAATTTATTCCTGCTTTAGATGATTTGGCTGCATTGGAAAAGAGTCTTTAAGGAGAATAGATATATTTCGGATTATAAAGTGAATTGTTATTAGAAAAAGAAATGGTTCATACATAAATAGAAAATAAATCATATTTAATAGTTGGTGGCTTCGGGAGTTGCCTCAGACTCCAATGCGAAATGATAATGCTGTCGCAAAAGACAGGTAACAAGATTTTGGGCTGGGCAGAGTCCTAGGCAGAGTCCAGTCGCCAGAACGGATCTAATGAAGGAGTTCCTCTTTTGACATCTCTTTTTCGATCACCCCACACTCACTCGCACTTCATCTCTCAACTTATCAATCCTGCATGACGATAAGTCAAGTTATTAACCAATAAGGTGGATCGGATCAGTAGATCATCGTAACCTAACGGGTCGTTCATCCCTGATATCATTGATTTAGAAAAGTATATAAACCGGAGAAGTGGCATCAGAATTCAGCAAACTATTAGACAGAAAATATGAATTCCTGGGAAGTATAAGTTGACTATTGGCTGTTTACTTCCCCCTTGCCACTAATCTCGGGATCAAACTCCAGCAATCTCTTCGCTACTTGTATTTCAATGTCAGAATCTCGAGCCTAGTGATAAAAAATAATAGATAAAAAATAAATTATATTAACGACATTATAAAGATCTGATGTTCTACTTGTATCACAAAGTATTAAACTTTAAACTAAACCAAAATGGATGTTGACTTTTCTGTTTGAGATTTTATTTGCTGTTATCAAGAACATAACGACCAACAATTTCACCAGCAGCCATCTTGGTGAAGACATCATTAAGTTGAGACAATCCTACAACTTTATAAGGAGATTTAACAAGACCACGAGTGAAAAAGTCAATTGCTTCAACAGTATCAGCTCTGTTACCAACATATGAACCCTTGATATTAATACTTTTAACAACATGTGAAAAGACTTGAGATTTAACATAAGCGCCACCAGGAAGACCAACAAGAACAATGGTACCAGTGGGTCTTACATATTCAGTTGATTGAGTGATGGCAATTTCAGCTACAGCAACATGAATGACGGAATGAGGACCTCCATTGGTTGCTTTAACGATTTCATCAGACATATTCTTATCTTTGAAGTCAATGAATACTTCAGCACCGAGTTTTTTACATAGCTCTTCTTTGTCTTTACCAGTATCAATTGCAACAACTCTAAAACCCATTGCAATTGCATACTGAATAGCCAAACTACCTAAACCGCCACCAGCACCAGTAATAGCAACCCATTCACCAGGATGAGCATCAGATACTTTTAAAGCTTTGTAGACGGTAATACCAGCACAAAGAATTGGAGCAATAGCAGCTAAATTGGCATCTTTAGGAATCTTTGCTGCATGAATAGCATTAGCAGTTGCATATTGTTGGAAAGAACCATCATGAGTGTAACCAGATAATACAGCAGCTTGACAATTTGATTCATTACCTTTAACACAGAACTCACAACCTAAACAAGAAGAATTAAGCCATTTGATACCAGCATAATCGCCGATTTCAAAATTAGTGACATTTTCACCTTTGGCAACAACTACACCAGCACCTTCATGACCACCTACAAGTGGCAATTTAGTAGCTAAGGGCCAATCACCTTTCCAAGCATGAAGATCGGTATGACAAACACCAGAATAAAGAACATTAATTAAGATTTGATCAGAAGCAGGAGTTGGCACTGGAATGTCTTTGTAGACAATTGGTCCACCATTTTTCTCGAAGACCATAGCCTTTTGAGTTTTTGGGATTGATGTTACTGATGGAGACATTATAGAACGCGATTTAAAAAATTAATCTAGAAGAGATGAAACGAATATGAATATTAATTACACACAATTGAATTGATGATGATGATTTGAATAATTAAAAAAAAAAAACTCAACCAGAGAGATATCAAGAAGTCTTTATATAGTTTTTTTGTTTCAAAATCCTATCACCCCTCTCCCGGTCCCTCCTTCAATCCCTCCCCCCTCTATTTTGTTTACATTTAACTTTAAGTTAACTACTAGTAACTGCACACTAACTAATTACTACTCTAAACTAAACACCGATCTTTTCTTAGCAATCGAGGCAGAATGGTCTCCCATTCAAAAGAAGAAAACAAAGAGATTTTTCTTTTTCTGGTGTGGTTTAGGTGGTTTCATATGTTTAAAAAACATCAACCCACAACTTGAGATATATGCGTGAAGCAGATTGTCACGTTGGTTGATATGGAAGATCTCTCACCCTACATCTGCATAATCTACATATAATATGCAAGTACATATGTATAATAGACGTTGCATGCAGAGATGTTGAATGCTCCGATATATGCGGTCACTCAAACGCCTGGTTTTAACACTCGAATTGCTATTAATGACAATATAACTTTTCACGGGTAAAACCGGGGTGAGGGGGTGAGAGAGTGGGAGAGTGGGAGTGGGGCGAGTAAGAGTAGGCTTCGAGGTGTCTGGGCTGTGTTTACGGGTTTGGGGAAAGAACTACGGAATCGGCGGAGAAAGCCAAGGATTGGGTTAGTCTAACATATCCCACAATATACTTCTATTCTTTTAACGGGTTAACTTTAACAGTTAAGTTAACCGGTTAACTAGCTGCGAACGTTGCAACGTTTTAACGTTGGGTTACAGTGATACGGTAGTGTAGGAGGATCCGCATCCGACGGCTTATCAACTGACATTGCCGGCTGAGAGATTAGAAAAAACATTCGATCAATTATCATTGTTACGAAATCTTATTTTTTAAACAATAAACTAATTACATCATTATTTTGACATTTCTAGTACACGTGTTAAATGTCAAAATGTTCTTTTTCCTTCTAGGATTTCCCCTGGATATGTCTGTCGGTCACCAGATTTTTCTAACTTAGTTCCAACAGCTAAAACATAATAACTTGAAGCACAATTGAGTATTATTGCTATAGCAAGTAAGTAAAAATTTGCTATATAATAGTTTTAACTGATTAAAGGTTGTAAGAATTAGGTTAAACTATCAAATTGGACTGTATTATCTCCTTTCCTTTCCTCCTGGATTTGACGGTGGGAAAGAGTGATGGATGAGTGCTGCTAACACCGCTCGCTGATCTAGACCTCATTCATGATTCTACATATGAGGTACATACGTAGTTAATGTATGCCACAGTTCAGAGCCCTTTCTAGCTCGTGTTCGCTGTAATAGTTAGCCATCTTGAAAATACGTTATCTATTCTTACCCGTTTAAGCGTTTAAAGATAACAAGTTACAAGGTGCCTGATAAGGAAACAATTGCTACACGCCCTCGATTACACTCGTTTGCTTCGGTGGGTAGGCCCATTAGTTCATAGTGAAGGTTGTATTGGACCATCGATACAAGATCTCGGCAGAGACTGGCAATCGTAAAGTGAGGTCTTTGATATTTGATAACAATTTGAGTACCAGGCGAACAAGAACAACCTTGAAATAATATTGTTGGTGTCCAAAACAAATAACTCGTTATAGTTATTGATCTTTACTATTACAATTTCAATTCCATAATTTTGATTCTCGACTGTCAAAATAACAACTGCCCCACTAGCTATGTGGGATTTTTTCTAGTGGGCTGATTTTTTTGTTCCTTGTAAATTTCCTATTTGGCTGCCGGTCTGCCGTCTGTCGTCTGCAATCTGCAACCTGCAGCTTGCCGCTCTTCCAGCCGCTCTGCGCCTCCTCGATCGAACTTTTTCATTCAACGTTATTTTTAACAATGCACTGGAATTTCAAACTAATACTTGCATAATATTAACTAACTAGCTTAAAGTTAGCTTACATATACTGCATTGTGTACGTTGGGAGTTATACTTGGGTTGGGGTGTTTGAACAGGATCTAACGGTGTAAAGTTAAAATGCGTAGTTAAATAATAAACGCCGCATCTTCAAAGATACAACCGCATCATCATCATCTTTCTTGGCTGCAATGATAATCAATTCCCCACTTTTCCAACCCCTCATCCGTTCGTCCTGTTATCTGTCGACCCCTCCTCAATTTTGCGGTGAAACCCCGGACCCTTTTCCCCGGACTGGACCCGTTTTGCTGTCATAATTTCCCCCAGTGAATAGGGAAAAATCGAAGGGCCCTAGCGCTCGCTTGGCTCGGGAATTAAGTTAATCGTGAGAATGTCAGGCTATACGATACGATAGAATCTGTATACGATATGGAGATAGCGATTCTCCAAGGTTAGTTATAATAGTTAAACTAACAGTGAGTTGATCGCATTGTATGTTTTAACTTTCTAAGTTAGAAAGAATTTTTTGGTTCCTGGATTTGTAAATTATGCTGCTGTGTGGGTATACGATGCTGACCTGTCAATTAGACACTTTAACAGCAAGTCAACCATTGGGGATGACTTTAGCCGTTAGTCAGTTAGCGTTGACATTATTATTGCACAGAGCATATCTAGAATGAGAATGAGGGGTTCAATCATTACTATAGCTGATAATATGTCAATACATCGGACGAATGGTCTACCCCGCCATTCACATGTCGCTAATTCCCGGGGGTTTTTGCAGTGCTGAGTTAGTCTCTTAATATTTTCGGATTGAGTACGTTCTTTGTTGAGTAGTACAGTGATCGATCGAAGATCGAAGATCTCACTCTCATGATCGGCGCAATCAATCCCGGATGCCCGTTCCTAAACTCGCCGAACTGAAATTCGCTTCCAACCACTGGAGATTGGTCTACTAAATGATTCAGTTCACTGAAAATCCAATTGCTAGAATCCTGATAGCTTTAAGGAATAAAAGTTTAGTGCCATAATAATTAGATGACGTCCTTTAGTAAGGTACAAGTATCGCTTAATAGAATATTTAACCAGCTTATAAGATCCTCTCAATCAATAGAACTCTGTTTCATGAAGTGAAACTCCAGATGTTCATGTATTAAGTTGATTTGAGGATAGTGGGGGGAGGCGGGGAAGAGACTGTCTAAGTTTCCCTCTAGCGATTCTGCCGTAGATCCCCCCTCTCACTACAATGAATTGGTTTCCCCCACAGAATTGAAACTTATCCCAGATTGTGTGCATGCCTCAAGGTCTAATATGTATTCCCTCGTTCATTGATAGTCTCTGATGCAGATCACCCCTAGCGACGATCTTACTCCGCCTTTTGAAATCGGCGGAAGGGATTCAAGCAGGGTCGCAGGATGGTATCTGCCACTGGATAGAAACAGATACAGCAACATCCGGCTTTCAATCCAGATTAGTATATCCCCGAACTTTTAATAGCTCTCTCTGTCTTCCTGGATAGTACAGAATGCAGTAATGTCAAGCCAAGCAAGACAGAACTCAATGTACCATTTCTGGGTTGCAATGATGCCGCTGGAGCCCGGCCCAACGGAGTTACCCCGGATTACGCTCGAAGCTGATCTCCCCCGTCACCATGGGTATTTCTTCGAGCTTTTAATATAGGACCGATCCGGTGCATTGGCTGGAGGTTTCACAATCCTAATGGCTGAGTCCTTGACGACAGGAATAGAGACTATTCCCTATCGAAGTTTCGGATCCTGGCGAAACTTGGGGGAGTTTAGATCGTTTTTCCTGCGTATCTGCCTCCGGCAGCTGGGGCATAGCCCCAGACCTCATGGCTCGCTTCGCTTGAGGTTAAGCTCGTGTCGAAACTCGAAAGGACCGTTAAAGCTCACCGAGTGGAATTAGTATCAAGACTTGTTCGTCCACTTTCAGAACTCCCTACCCACCGGAAGTATATGAGATAACCTTGAACGAGTCGAGATCGGGTATCATAATGCTACCGAGACGCTTGCTTTGGGCCACCGGAGGCAGTTTGGGAGATGGAATGAAGCGAGCAAGGTGGTCGGGACAAACTTCAAGGCTGCGGAGACAAATCAGAGCTCGAAGTGGAGCGCAGCGCTGCCCGCCCTTATGAAGCGAGTAAGTGGTACTGGAACCCTCTCAGTCATAGAGGGCTGGTCCCGACCGTCAGAACCAAGACTTCAACAAACCGAGCAATGAGGGCTGCAGTCCCATTTCGAAGTCGTATTTTCACATTCCAAAAAGATGTTAAGAGTTAACTTTTGATTGAAATATTGTATAAAAAAGGAATATAGAAGGCACAATAACTTTATCTCAGGAACCAGGGACCCACTTATGGTTTTAGGAAAGAATTTACAGGGGTGAGTTAATGTCAATAAATTCAATTAATAGTAATTATAGAATAAATTATAAGTTTTGGCCTTGAACGACTGTATAAATGATCAATTTTGACAATTATACATACGTCACATATTTTTTGAGTTTGACTTGACCTGTCTCTCATACTCCAGTTCGTGACATTTTAGGATATTATTATATGACGACGTGTTTTTAAACTCAGTTTGGATTTAAGTTTACCTCCGTATTAAGGAACAAGAGTGGAATAATACTAATAAACGTAGGGGTTTTAGATATATATATGTATATATAACATTGGGGAGAGGAGAGGTTTATTCCAATTTGATATTGCTCATAGTTGACATTATTACTTATTGACAAATTATCGAGGCTCATTTCGCTTCCTTATTTGGGTTCGATTGTTCTTTTAGTTTTTTTTAGTTGGTTTAATTCTTTCGTAAGAGTTTTATTCGACTTGCTTTATTTTCAAGTTGGCCTTTAGATACCCAATTGATGAGCTTTTCACTTCAACTAGTAGCTGATCATAATGTCCTCAAAAGACTTCTTCCCGGAATATGAGGAATATCAGAAATATCTACAATTCCAAGATGATTCTTCCTCGTCGGGGTTCAATGCATTTGAAAATGCTCAATCCGCACAACAATATTTAGACGCTCCTCCTAGTCAAATTCATTCTTCCAAATATGGTAGTAGTAACGGTACTGGATTGGGGCTAGCTATGGGAAGTTATAATACTTCATCTGTATCTCCTGGTTATCATGTAGATATATCCAAAACACAATACTTCGATATCTCTCCTCAAGTGAATGTCCAGGATCCGGTAGGATTACATTTCATGGTTCAAACTTCAATAGCAGATGCCAAGGGTTTCAAAATTTTGTCATATCAAGAACTTGATAGTACAAAACAAGAACTCATGTTGGTTAATACAAGATTAGATGATATAAGTCATAAATTGGCATTAGAAACCAAAATGCGTGATGCTGCTGCTTCTTTATCTAAGTTAAGTTCAAATAGTGATTCGCCATCATCTTCTGAACAACAACAGCGCAAATCCTTCTTGTTTAATTCTTCATCGAGAGATAAAAAGAGACTTTCTAGACACGCTGATGAAGAAGTTATGATTTCAAACAAAAAAATAGATAGTCTCACTGTTCAGAATAATGGCCTCAGACAACAACAGCAGGAACTCAATACAAAAATCCTTCAACATCATGTTGCCATTCTTGCATTAACTCATCAAGGCTCAGAATCATCTTCAGCTGCTGTGTTTGCTAATAGTAGTGATTCATCCAAACAACAGTTATCTGATACCAATCCGATCACAGCTACTAAAACAGCTACCAGCCGAATGATGCATCAAAAAACATCTTCATTCCCTTCTCCTCCTCAATCTCCCAAATATTCACCAGAAAATTCTGTCAAAGTTGATCGTATTATTTCCAAAATGTCTGATGCTATGTCATCTCAAACAACCTTAACAAGACAACCTGGTCCGACCGAAGAGAAACTTGATTATCTTTCTGATTTATGTGATAGAATAATTGCTCAAGTTAATCATTCGAAATCCGATCTTAAATCTTCGAAAGACCAAACTGAAACTTTAAGTAACGTTCTTTCAGAAGTTCTGAATACTTTGGACCCTTCGAAGCATATTCATCCGCTACAATATAAGAATGGCTCTGATTTACGAACGATAGCATTAAGAGCTCTTGGTCAATTTGAAACTCATTTAAATGAAAAATCCCAAGGAAACCATGAGTTACATCGTCGAGTTCAAGATACTTTACAAACTTTACAACAGAACCATCAAGTTCTACAGAAAACACATGGTGATTTAGAACAAAACCATGAACATCTATTGAAAGACCACGAAGAATTGCAGAAGAAATTTGAGGATACGAATCAAAAACTTTCCTCAACAAAAGCTGCTAATGAATTATTACAATCAACAATTGGTTCATTACCAGAAGACAACGATGAAGATTTTACGACGGGAAATAGGGAGGATGGAAATAGTGGTGGCAAAGTAAAATCTTTGTTAAGACATCAGATTGAATCATTGACTGCGTCATATGAAGCTAATCGATCTGAGTTAGAACGTCTTGAATTGGAAAATGTTGATTTGAAATCCAATCTTCAAGAATCAAAATTCTCTTCTCAGGCAGAAATTAAACAATTAAAAAACGAACTTAAATCTAATGAGGAAAGGGTTCAAGAATGGAAAGAACGTTGTGAAGCGCTTCGTACAGAATTAGAATCTGTAGTGCGTAGTCTTGAAGATGTAACCCGGCAAGCCGTCGACTATGAATCTGAACGTACAAAGCTTGAGAGAACTGTTCAGGATCTACAGAATAAATTATTCCAAGCTTCAAACAATTCTCTTGACAGACGGGTGTCTATGATTGGAGGGGGTGGTGCAGATGACAGTGCTACATCTAATGGGGGATACGTTAGCTATGGTAGTCCGGCTGCTAAAAGAAGTCCCTTGAGAATTTCAACAGTTCCAGAAGGAGCAGGGCAAGTTAATTCGTCTACTGCCAAAAATACTGAGCCACTTAGTGTTAGTATGCTACGTCATGAATTCAGAAAGATAACTATGGAAATGAATGTCAAGCATATGAAAGAGATAAAACAACTTCAATCTGATAAGAAAAAGTTGGAGCATTTGTTGAGATCTATTAAAACGTCTAGTTATATGGCTAATGTATCTCCAGAGAAGCTTCAACTACTTGGAATAGTTGAGGCTAGTTAGAAAAAGTTGGGAGTTTCTTGTTGTCTGTTAATATTTTTAAGTTTTTTATTTTGACTTTATTTATGTTTATATGAATTTTTCTTGTTTTGAAAAGTACATTTCTTCTGTTCAAGTCTGTGTCAGCTCGTTCGTGATCCTTGACTGCCTCTGGCGGCAGAGGTTGCAGCCCTCAGATCCATCATCATCAAGCTTGAGCGAAGCGGGGTCTTGGATAGCAGTGCCAAGGCTCATCATAAAATAACAACAAAAATAATAATAATATATATACTATAAAAAGTAACAGAGATTTTTAACAATTCTAATCAAAAGGAGTCAAATATGCTTCAGCAATGAATCTGGCTCGAGCATTAAGGAAAAGTTTCATTTCGGAAATTTCTTTATCAACTTCTTCCATAAATTCAATAATAAAATCAACCAATTTATGCTTCAGCATCTGTTCCGTATGGAAATTAGTTATAAGAAATGAAATGGCATACCCTGGAATAGGCTTTCTACGAAGAATATAAAATGATTCAGCTCTACCAGTTAAAAATCTAGTAAACTGATGAACTAAAATAGCTTCAATTTCATCAGCCTGTTTGATTTTAATGCTAACTCTAACAGAATTGATACTGGGTTCAATTAATACTCTTTCATTCTCATTACGGGCAATTGTCATTGGATTTAACAAAGCCTCTAAATTCTTCCCAGATTCCACTTCTGGGGTATTATGACGTTCTACTAATTCAGATGAAAAATTCTCCAAACATAATGCTGCAGTAAGAGATGCTCGAACAGCCGTCAAATAAGGACGAAGTGATTGAGACTATATATACACTGTTAGTAAAAATCGAATTATCATTCTCTCCACCCAGATCCTCGTCTCGTAACCTAACTGGACAGAGATCCCAACTCTCCTCCTTCCGAATAATGAGGCTAGAATATCACGCATTGGTTCCAAGTTCATCCCAAATCCCAGCTCTCTCTGTCTTGCCTCCGGCGGCTGGGGCGTAGCCCCAGACCCCTAGCTCTCGCTACGCTCGAGAGTGATGGTGTTCAAACGGATCTTCGCGGATGTCCTACCAGAAAGTAAAAACACCACCATCTATGGTCATTGGTGAGACACTGACCAACTACTCGATTTTCAGTCCCTTAGAGACTCGGGGCCACCTCAGACCACACCTACGAGGAGGGATTATTTACACCCGAGAGCCGGACCAGCTGGAACAGAACCGCTGGATGTCGGAAGACCGAACCACAACAATATGAGGCAAAAAGAACCAAACGCAAACCACTTAATGAAGATTATGGACTTGAATCATTGTTACCATTGTTGACAAGAATACACTTACCATTGTTTATTTTTGGTACTTGTTATATCTTCTTCAGAACATCCACTTAAAGAAGCAAGTCTCAATTCATAAGGTCAATTGAGCAAACGGAAATTTCCTAGATTATAAGAACCACAATTTCGTCACCACAGCTTGTAATTAGAATTAGATATCTATCCCTAATATTATTATCGTATTGTTCTCCACTATCTGAGCTCTCATACAGTTGAAATTTCCCTGGTTAAGTCCAAATGTCCAGAGGCTCAAGTTGACACTGAACTTCGTGGTCTGGAGAGGCTGAAGGAAAGGGACGTAAAAACAGGGTAACCACTATATTAATTACGTAATATATGTTACGTTAATTACGTAAATATTATCAAATCACTAAGTGACGTAGAGGTCGTTTACGGCGGGGGGACTGAAATTCTGGGACCCTCTCTTTCCTGTTTCTTCCTGGATTCTTTTTCGGTTCTCTGAGAGTCTGAGAGACTTCGATTTCCCCAGTCAGGGATTTAGAAGCACAGAACTCCCGTCTCTGGAATGTAACAGGTTAATTTTATGCGTGATGAGCTATATAATTGGGCTAGAATAAGTTGCATATTGCGGAGTAGTAACCTGCTTAAATTCAAAGTGGTATTTACTTCAGTTTGAATTGGTGATGTACAAGATTACCTCCGGCAATTTAGGGGCTCTCGCTAAGCTCATGAAATACTGGGCATTTCTCTGTACTTCCACCACCAAGGTAATTAATAGATTGTAAAGCAAGTTTATCTCTAGTACTGTGTATAGGAAGATATCGAAACTATCTATTAATGAATTTGAAAACACCAACCGAAATGGGCGTCATGGGAAACAAAAGAATACTAGAAATGAACCAAATTTAACTGGAGAATTGAGGATTTACATACCATTGAAGAAACGTACGTTGAGATGGACACACCACATGAGTCAACCATAGTCGGTTCAATTTTTGTGAGTTACCCCGTCCTCCCCACCTCCCAACCTCCCCAACTAATTCATATGCTACATATTCTGGTTATGAGATATGATTAGATTATCAGCACCCCACCCCACACATATCCACACCGCGCTCTCTACCGAAGTGAGCTATGTGTCTGGGGATATGCCCCAGTCGCCAGAGCATCGACTATTTGGCTTGACCTGAACATTTCACTATTATCGTGACCGCTGGTCTAACTCAGGGGATGATGGCATACCTCGCTACCAACTGATTTAGTAATTAATTGGTCGATCACAAAGTTTCTATCACGTGATTAATTCCAGCCGCGCGATGGTATTTTTCTAGCGAAATCAATTTCTCTCTCTCTCACTCTCTCTTTTCCTCCATATATTTCATGATAATCATTAGATTTTATCAGTTTTATAAGGAAAATAGTGGTAAACCTTTCTCTGTTGCAGTTCAGGGAGTGTATATATCGTGGTTGTCCTCGGTTGTTGAATAATAATGCCTTGGGAAGCGGTAGTTGACCCCAGTAACAAAGTATATTATTGGAACTCGGAAACCAAACAATCAACATGGATAAAACCATATGAACTTCAAACGCCATTGGAGCGAGCTATAGCTAAATCTGATTGGAATGAATTCACTACGGTAGAGGGAGGAGTTAAATATTGGAACAATGCTAAGACGGGAGAGAGTGTTTGGGAATTGCCAGCTGAAATCCATGAACTTGCGAAGCAGTTTGCTAATAGTGACGAGGCAGGAAATGGTGTTGATAATGGATCACAATCAGGTCTGAGCTCAAGTTTAGCTACAGGAGTACAGCCAGCAGCAGAAGCACAGGTTATGCAAAGTCAGGTGAGATATGATCAAAATAAACCCTATGAAAGTCCCATTCATCCTAGTCGAACCACTTCTTTAGGATCAAGAGATGCTGATATAAAAGCATTTAAAGAAGCTCTTATTAGGGCAAATGTTGGTGGTGACAAAGATGGACCCACTACTTGGAATGATGCCGTAAAGGTTCTGATAAAAGATCCCGGATATTGGATTCTTAAAGACCCTCTAGACCGAAGACAATGTTTTGATGCTTATTTGACTGAATTGGCAGTAACTCGTAGAAGGGAGGCTCGTCTCAAATGGGAATCACAATTTCAAGATATGACAAATCTATTAAGTAGTGATAAATATTCGGATAAAATTCATTATTATTCTACTTGGAAATCCTTCAAATCAATATTAAATAAGGAACCAGAATTTCAAGATGCCGATATTAAACAACAGCGTTATGTATTTCATAAATATATTGAAACCCTTCGTAAAAAGCGAGAATTGGAAATTGAAACTGCTAAACATCAAGAAATGGAACTTCTTGAATCACAGTTTATTAAAATGCGAGTATCATCGGTGGATTCATTATGGGTTGATGTATTTAATTCTCTGAAAGAAAGTGGTGTTTTAGAATCCAAGTTTCCACATTTACAAAATATTGATATTCTTATTACATTTGAAGAGTACATGAAAAAGTTAGAACGTAAACAAAATAAGGAATGGCAATTAGAGAAGCAAAAAAGATATCGTAAAGAGCGTAAGATACGTCAAGCTTATGTGGGATTATTAGAAGAATTACGTTCCAAAGGACATATTAAGGCAGGAACGAGATGGCGGTTCTTAATTGAAGGAAGCAGTGGTAATGGTAATGTTAATGTTAATGGTGATAATGACGGCAATGGTAACTCTCATAGCAATGAAAATGGTACTGATGATAGTAATAAAAATGATAATAGCAATGATAACGGCGACATCAGCAACAAGATCGACGACAAAAACGGCAACAATAGTACTGTTGGTGGTATTTTCCCCCTTCTTGAAAAAGATGATCGATATATCCAGTTATGTGGTCAAGAAGGGTCTACTCCATTAGAACTATTCTGGGATATCGTGGAAGAGGAGGATCGTAAAATCAAGCTTAACCGTGAGCTTGTAATTGATATTTTGGCTACTAAGAAGTTCACAGTGACGACCAGCTCTTCCTCATCTTTTGATGCGTTTTTGCAGATTATCCAATCTGATCCCAGAGGTAAAGAGTTCTCTGAATCCTATCTGAAAGATATTTACGACAGTTTACTGAGAAGATATCGTCGAAGTGAACCATCGCCATCCTTAGACCCATCGTCCCGTCATTCTCGTCGAAGTGAATCTATCTCCTCATCTCATCATCCAAGGCATTCTTCACGTCATGGAACTAGAATTCTCCATTCGAACGATTATTATAGTGATCGTCGCCGCGGTTCCAATGATGACCGTTACGCTGAAGAACGTCATATTCGCCGTGCTCAGGACGATTTTCGAGATGCTTTGAGACAATTAGAACCACCTATTCGTACATCTGATACTTGGGAAGATATAAAACCTAGAGTTTCTTCTTGGCCCGAATTTTTGGCTTTAGAGGAACCACATAGGCGCACTGCTTTTGAAAAGCATATTAGGCGTATGAAGGATCGGGAATATGAGCAGCTTGAGAGGAATCGTGAGCGTGGACGTGATGAATACAAAAATAATAGACAAAGAGATGATGACTGGGATAGAAGTAAATATCGTGAGCCTGAACGTGAACGTGACCGGTATCGTGAACGTGGTCCAGATCGTGACCGAGAACGTGGTCCGGGACGTGCACCCGACATTGATAGAGAAAGAAAGACGGAAGTTAATCCTCATGAAAATGAGCGAGACCGAGAACGACGTCTAAGAGACGAAGAACGAATTAGTAGAAATGCAGACTTGAGGAATCGTCCATCTGGAAGAGGTCTCGATCACGGTCCTCATTTGGAATATTAATCCGATGGAAGTGTTCACTATTTAAAAGTGTTTTATTAAATAAATCAATTAGCTAAGTGCTGTTTATATTGTTGACCCTGTGATTTTAAATCATTCTCGCTGTAAAAAGGACGAGATCAAAATTAATCCTAATACAACTATTTTGAAGTTTTGATTCTCTGTCATTAAAATCGTTGCATATCCGACCTTCGGAATATATCCTTTCACAACACCAACAATCTCAGATTCTCTATCCAAATACATTTGTTTATAGGCATATAAATCCAAATCATCCATGGGATTATTATCACCTTTTGTAAGCAGTAATTGTTTTTTGTTGCTGAAATGTTAGAGAAGTAAAACGACTAACCTCGGTAGACTAGTGCACCCGGCGTCTGGGGCTCTGCCTCAGACCTGTTTGCACGCTCTGCTGGATCTGTCGCTGATGGGTCAACTCTCGAGCAAAGCGAGCATCCTAGGTTTTAACTTACGACGAATGATGACGCATTACTCGATGAACAATAGGAATCGTCCTTCCTTTGACGTTATATACAACCACATCCCCTACTTTAACACGATGCTCCCGATTCCATAGTACAAGAATGTCACCCCTCTGGAAAGCAGGTTCCATTGATCCGGAAAGGACCACGACTACTGGAGATTCTGAATTTGATACGACCCCCAAGCCTTTATAGAACATGAATGCCGAACTCAGCACTAAGAGTACATTGAGTAGCTGTACCAAGGTTTGCCTTGGAGAGAAATTGAATCGCATTACGAAATGTAGTCAAGAAAGAAAATTGATATTGGACTCCAATTATCATTCCCTTAACGAACAATTATCAATCCCTGGACAAATAAAATAAATCGGATATTTTGGGGTTCAAATAAAGACTCTCTGACTGTGTCGTGGCCGAAGATCGAGAACGGAATTATGAAAAAATCTAAGCCGCATTTTAAACGGCTTGTGTGGCGCGTGAGGCGCACTTGTCAATTCTTAAGACTCGGAGAGTTTAAGCAGGAACATGGAGCGACTTCGGCCAGATTCTAGAGCGAATGGGCCAGATATGACAGCTGAATACGAGAGGGGTTTTGACTTTAGCTCATTAATAATGCTCATGCTTAATTATCTGTATTCAATATTTTTCTACTCTCTACTTTTTCTAATTTTTATCATTTTTGTTCTGTTAGAGATATTCTACAAACGTCCAATAATATTAGTGTATTCTTGTTCATCCTTCTTTCGTGTAGCTTCTGCTTCCATAGTCTCATGAAGATAAACATTACTTCTATGGAAACGTAACAAATGAAGAATTCTAGATTCAAGGGATCTTGGAGTAATGCCAAGATCAGCAAATCCTAAAACATCATGGTCTTTATCATTAACAATTTGATCAATAAACATTCGTTCAACTTCATCAGGTGAAGTTGTAGCCCAAAATAGATTCTGAGTTAATTTAGAAATAACCAAATGAGCAGCTTTTGAAACATTAATTTCTTTAATCTCATTCTTAGTAGCATCACGAACTGCTTCAAGAAGTTCAGCTCTAGTGTATTTCTTAGGGCCATTAAGTTCAAATGTTTTACCAGCAGTGGAATCATCAAATCCAATTTTTTCCAAAGCTGCTGCTACATCATTAACATAGGTTGGATAGAATGTTTCTTTACCATGGTTGGGAGTTAAAAGATATTTGGCAGAGGCCAACTTATTCAAAAATTTGTCACCTAATCCATACATAGGACCAGGTCGAACAATTGTTGCATCAGGTACAATTTCTCGGACAATTTCTTCACCAAGAGCTTTTGTACGATAAAATTCCGAAGTAGAGTTAACATCTGCACTATGAGAGGAAACATGAACTAATCTTGGAACATTAAATTTCTTAACTGCATCAGCGATTCTTTTAGCTCCTTCAACATGAACATCATCATATCCGAAATTCTTAGTATAATAATTCCTTCCAACCAGATTATAAACAATATCTGAATGTTTAACACTATCTTCAATTGATTTTATATTTCTTATATCCCATTCCATGAAATTAACAACTCCTAAATCTCCGGTAACTTTAAGATGTCTTTTATGAATTTCCTCTCTAAATGGAACAACTGTAATAGTTCCATGACGAGCCAATTTAGTAACAAGGAAAGTTCCTAAAAATCCTGGTCCTCCGAAAACAGTAGCTGTATAACCTGTTCTTGACGATCTACCACCAGTACCTTGAGCAATTATTGTCTTTCCATTTCGGGTGATATTAATCTGGGAATCCAAGTTTTCGAATGTTTGAATTCCTCTATAAAAAGCTGTTTTTGCTTAAAAGATGTTAGAAGAATCGGGAGCCTGTGCTTCGTTTGAGGTTCAGACTAAACCCTTAGGTCTAGCTTTAAAAGAGGTTCACCCGTGTCCAACCTCAGGAGATACAGTCCTAACTACCATAGGACCGGGCATGCGTAACCTCCAATCGAATCCCATATCAAAACTTACAAGGACCAGACTTAACTGTCTGTCTCAATGACGATGATAACATTCGGAATACTGACAACTTCTACGATGTCTTCGTCTCTTAGTGAAGTGGTGAAGTTGAATTAATCAATATCGGAAAAAATAGCTTGTCGCTATTGGCTGATCACAATTATAAGCAAACCTAAACCTTGTTGATGTATATAAGAATTACAATCCTTATATAGGAGATGAAAATTGGTTAAGGGTTTATAACCTATTACAGTTATTTTAACCGTTACCGTCAGTAAAGTGCCGTCCATAATGTGCTGTAAGTCAGAAGCGGTATACAGCTCCGACTGTAAAGATTCATGAATTCCTAACTTCATTAAACCTCCTAACTATTAATTTATAAAAGCTATATAAGTCTCTGATTAATGAATTGTTAATTATAAATCATATAAGTTATGTTTAAAGACATGTACTGCGAAATAGTACTTGCCCAAGGTCAAGAGGGCTGAGAACGTCCGAATTGAGCTACACATTGAAATGAGCTTCTATAAATCTTGACGTATTTATTTACTGTATTATTTACTATTATTAGACGAATTTATGCCAGCATTTAACCCTCTATGAATAGCTTTAGTTCAGGGGGCTCAGGGCCTGATCAAGTCCATCTGATAATCCACTATTTATGCGGGGAATACCCTAACATCAATTAATTTTAAGTAGAAGACCCGATGCCCTGGATCTTGGTCTTGGTCTTGATATGTTAATCTCTTGATCTTGATCTTGATCTCTTGATCTTAATCTGCTTCCTGTTTCTCTTTATTGAAAGGACAAGAGGATGGTTCATAAAAGGAAATTAGAAGATTTAACAGGGGTGGAGAAAATAGGAAAGAAGGAGAAGAAGGAGAGAAAGAAGCATGTGGAGGAACAGACATTAGAGAACAAGGTGAACAAGGAAGATAAGGTGAAGGAAAACCACAGAGAGAAGGAAAAGAAGGAGAAGCACAAGGAAACGAGAGAGGGAGATAGAGAGGGAGACAGAGAGGGAGAGAAACATAAGGACAAGAAGAAGAAGCACAAGGAAGAGAGAGAGCGAGAGAAACATAAGGAAAAGAGAGAGGGAGAGGAACATAAGGACAAGAAGAAGAAGCACAAGGAAGAGAGAGAGGGCGAGAAACATAAGGAAATGAAGGAGAAGTACAAGGAAGAGAAGGAGAAACTTAAAGAAGAGAAGGAGAAACTTAAAGCAGAGAAGGAGAAGCTTAAAGAAGAGAAGGAGAAGCGTAAAGAAAGGAAGGAGAAACGCAAGGAAAAGAAGGAGGAGAGCGAGAAGCACAAAGATCAGAAGGAGAAGAAATCGAAGAAGAAAGAAAAAAAAGTTACGGAATTGAAAACTAATCATAAATTAGAATCTACTCAAGCCACAGCTAATGCAACTACGATATCAGTTTCTGGAATTGAAGACGACAAGCGAGCTAAATTTTTACGATTAATGGGTGCTAAGAAATCTGATGTCAATGTCATATCATCGGACTCAGATAGTATTGCTCGAGATAAAGCTCTCCAACGTCAATTTGAACAGGGGATTAATCTGAAGCATGTAGCTAAAGGAAGGACAGGTCTGGGAGGATTTGAGTAACGAGATATGTAAATATTTGAAGTCCGAGACTTTCATCTATATTGTAACATCAGGAGCATCACAGTTTCATGTTTTCACCATATGATCCTATCATCAAGAGCATCGTTACATTTCAACCAGCTTACAACAATTGAACTGGTATATGAACTCTAAGATTAATTCTAGCAATTAACGATTTTTATCATGTACAGTAAATAAATATAAATTCTTTTCAGATAACTTCATACATTTTGTTTTTAGAAAAATCCTAATAATCGAAGCAACTCCAAAGCTCCACCACCGAGAAGTAAGAAACCGAACACAACTAGAAGTTAGATACTGTCATTATTCGGTGAGGATGAGTGTTCGAAGCTCCTCCTACGCCCCAGACCCATTGTTTGCTTCGGTCGAGGTCAAGATTGTGTTGAGAAGTAGACTTGACTAATCCGTCAACATGACTCAAGCGAAGCGAGCAACGGGTCTTGGGAGACGCCCGCCGAAGCCTTGAACATTTCGAAAATACATACTCAACCATGTTGTTGATAATGGAGACTTTACAACTTCTTTTTCAACTCGAGGTTTACCCATTTTCGCCTGCTGTTGTTTAGCGAATTTGAGATTTGCCTTTCTTTGTAATGGAGTTTGAGGCATTGTGATATACTTTTATAATACTAATATGGTTTTAAATTACTGATGATAGTTGATTGTAAGAAGCTAACATGTCAAGGCTCACGATCTTAGCGCGTAGTTAGTATTATGCAGGTTGCATGTAGTTACGTGGCAGATCTGTTAAATGAAGGAAGCCGCTTAACAGAGTGAGGCTGACTAGTACCGGGATAGGGTATTTTGCCTTAAATTCCTTATCTGCTAGATTAGGGTAGGGGTGGACCTCAGTTCGCGTTTCGCAAGGTAGTGGACGCAATTAGATACTCATTGTTAACTTTCAAGGAGAGGTCGGTGACTGTGGTCTGTGACTGTGGTCTCTGAGGAAACTGGGGGATGCGGTGTGCTTGCTTCGGGGTGGATTTTGCAATGTCCTTGATTAAGATTTACTTGCCGTCATCGAATGCGGAAGAAGCGGAGACATCACTTTCAGACTACATCTCGTATATTTTACTTGGAAACCAAGAGAGTGTAGCCACGAAGCCCTCGCCACAAACTCTTCTACTTCATATGATTGATTATCAGTGGCCTACTTATTTTTAGTAAAATTGCTGACTGATTCGATATCCAGGGGATCAGAAGCATGCGGCTGCGACTTCACCGGTGACTTGGTGGGCATCTCGGATCTGTTACGACAAAATCCGGGGTATCAAATACAATAGTATATAGGTTGATTTGTCAGAATTTGTCAGTATTTGTTAATAGATTAGTAATTATCTCTATATACAATCTCTATTTGGTCAATGGTCAGTATGAACAGTAGTAGTACACCGTACGTGAGTATATTTCGGAGAAGTAATTGGACTGCTCCGGTGGGGAACCAGGGTTCAGAAGCACCTTATCAAATACAGCAATTGTAAGGCGCGATTTAATCATCTGAATTCGCCTCCTACATGATGTATTTTACTATGCAATCGCCACCAGGATTACTACCAAAGTCATTTCGATTCTCCAGCCCAATCACTGGGTGATATGAGATCTGGTATCCAGGCAATAGATATGGGACATGGGCTTCTAGAGCCTAGCTGAGTCTAGCATCTAGCATCTTCCAGATATATGACATCAGACAATCGTACAATTCACTGTCATGACATAGCTCATCCGGTGAAGTGTATTAGGGTTATTGTACATTCCATCCTTCGTTATCTCTTAACACCGATAATGCCGTCATTGTCTCATGTTTTCATTGGATCTAGGAAGAAGCGATCTATAAGCCATATCGTCTACTAAGGTTTTTATATATTCACGACCAATTGTTTTCATCTTCGGGTACTTAATGTCCTATAGGTTCTTAAGGTTCTTCCTTTACTTTATATTATTTATATCGGTCATATTCTTTTTAGGGTACCTTTTATTGAATTTCTACGCGTCATTGTTTGATTTGTTTTAATAATGTCTTCATTGAAAATTCTTGTTCTAGGCGCCACTGGACTTTGTGGTAAATTCTTCGTCCAAGAAGCTGACACTTCCCCATTTGTATCTTCATTAACTACTCTTACTCGTCGTAATATTGATATAACTAGTACCAAACTCAATCAAATCGTTGATTCCGATACTGATAAATGGGGACAAGCCATTGCTAAACTTGAAATTACCCCAGATGTAATGTTCTCGGGTTTAGGAACTACAAGAGGCAAAGCTGGAGGTTTGGAAAACCAATTCAAAATTGATCATGATCTGAACTTGGCTGCTGCCACAGCTGCAAAAGAAAAAGGCGTTAAAACTTATATCCTTGTGTCTTCAGCAGGCGCTTCTGCAAATTCATATTTTCCATATTTTAAATTGAAGGGCCAAATTGAGGATGATATTATCAATTTGAAATTTGATCGTACTATTATTTTACGTCCTGGTTTTCTTTTAGGAGATCGTGAAGCTTCACATGGTATTGCTGAGAATATCAGTCAGAAATTTGGTAGATGGCTTTATGGTTCGAACTTGTTGAAAAAGGTTTCTCCGCTAACAGCTGCCCAAGGATATGATGTTGCTAGAGCCAGTCTTGAATTGATTAAAACTGAAAAAGACAAATCAACAGATGGCCCAAACGTTGAAATATTGGATAATGAACAAATTCTAAAACTTTCAAGAAGTTTCAAAGATTTGGAGTAATAAATAGTAATTTAAATTATAATGGTATTTTTATATGAGAACTGAAATAAATAATAATGAAAAGGTAAAGGACATATTAAGGTTTAGTTATAAAGCAATCGCTGTCTCTACTGTCTTATAGATCCTACACTAGTCGGAAGATTAGTTATGCGCCTAACTCCACTTGAAATACTCGTAGCCAGATCAACGTAATTCCCACCGATGTTTTCGGTGGGCATTAAGTCCGGTCTCAAATCTCTGTTGACATTCTGGCCCCTGGGGTAAGAGGACTCCCTTGAATTCAAGCATTTTGTCCAAACTATAGCCGGGGTATAGCATTTTCTGCTCCAGTGCAGTGCTTCTCTACTGGCTAGCTCGACTCCATTGTACTTCCAGTGTAGACTTCGTGTATGAACTGCACTCTACCTCTCTCTCCAACCTTCCCTCAGCAGCTATCTTCACCTGGAGGAGTTCTTTCTCCAGAGGCTTCCACATCTGTCTCCACTTGCGGTGGCCAAGGAAGGCGTTCTTGACCCGAGATAGCTCGAAAGCTAGCTGTAGCTTAACGAAGATAACCGAGCGAAATGAGAAGCGGGTCATTATCAAGGAGAACCTAGTGTATGGACAGTTCCGCAATCACCGGGGGAAACAAAGGATGGGTCCTCGGGTAGAGAGCTGCCTAATTCAGCAGCCCGACAGACAGTCGTCTCGGATTGAGCGTGATTTCTGGAAGAAGCTGGTATGTCTAGTAAATCAATACATTGAGTACTAGAGGTAGTATATGAGTAAGTTATGCATCGATTCGAACGGATTATCCACACCGCAGGAACTCGGTCCGAGAGAGAGAATGGAGGTACATGTATTTAGAGTGCGGTGGCAGACTAGTAAACTGAGTCACAGCCACAAGACATTTGGACAGATGAAAATAACGGCAAGATACGAGTGATATCTGTCGATTAATTACCCCGCTCTCACAGAAAAAAGTTATGCACAGATAATGGTTGCATTTCGCAAAATAAATATATGCTGAGTTAATATTGTCAAATAGCCCGTGCAACCGAGGTATGGTAGAGTATCGTAGACGACTGTTCTAGCTGTTGACTCAGAATCCTCAATTATCTTTATCACAGTAGTTAGGTGTAATATGAAAGATCGATATCAACGGATATATTCACAGATAAGTCAATATTGAAATTTGTATACATACGTATACTTTACCCCACTTACCCCGCAGGAGCTTCGATCTTCTGTTAATCCGGCAGTTTGCATTACTTTACCTTCCGCATACGTTTCAATACATAGCGACTCTTCATCAGGGATCTGCGGGAATTCCGATTAATTCGCTGAGTTGCCGTCCGATCTCCACAAAAGGGAGGAAATCATAATATAAGAAATTAACTTGACAAAAATTTGTTTGAGAATGTAATGTTCCTTTTGGTAAACCCGTCTGTGGGGCAGCCCAGATGTTCCAGAAGAGTCAAGTTGAATATCAGCTAGTAGTCTGGTCCATCCTCCAAAGGCAGACGGAGTTACCGTAAGCTAACTTCGATATGTCAAACGAGCACTAGTTCTTTTATTTCTTTTTGTTTTCCCCGCTGAATTCAGTTAGTTCTGGTGCAGCAAAAAATGGCTGCCCCCAACAATTATTCGCGGGGCTTCCCCGAAATCAATCCCGGATTAATTTCGGGACGCAGGACCATGTTTCAGCCGTTGACCTAACTGAGCAGGTTACATGATGATTGGCGAATGTTACCCCCACTCGGCATTTAAGAAAAACTTGATGAGGAAGATGGGAAGATGAAATGAAGAGGAAAATGAACAAAAAGGACGAGGTAAAGAAAGATTTAGTACAAAGGTTTAACAATATCTAGGCTGAGTCGGGAGAATACCAGAAGCTCGAGTGTAATTTTAAATATTGACAAAAAAGTCTAAAAGAAATGAGTAAAGATTGTAAAATTAGAAATCTTAATTTGTAAGAATGAGACATACCAAATCTCAAGAGGGACCGACCACGAAAAGAGAGAGAAGAAAATGCATTATCTCAGACATAACCACAAATGAGGAGAACTAGTAGAGAGGGGGAAGGAGTTTCGGAGCTCCTCGCGTTGACAAATGGTCAGGCTGAAAAAACCCTTTGCTAACGCCGACGTAGTGTTCTTTCCCTGTTGAAAAGAAGATCCAATTGGAATTGGAAGCGGGGAAATAATCTACAGAAATGATCGACTGCGATGCATCAACAAGCCTTGCAGCTTCTGAACGGACATAACAAACTAGTTAGTTGTTACTATCTAGCATACCAAGCAGATTTATCAATGATTATACGGGTAATAACGGGGCCCCTTCTCCGGATCAACTCGTAAGCAACTCTATTCGTGCGGGGCACCAACTTATGACTGCAATGCAGACCATTAATATTGCCAGCGATGAGAATCAACCTTAATCTGTCGACACATATGCCTCTACCCCACATTGATTATTGCTTGGCTATTTTCTACGATAGACTCTACTCATGTGTAAACATAAGTATATAAATAAAAATATTCTCATGTTTCTTCAGAATTCTTCTATTTGCATTTCATACTTTTCGTGTTTTCAGCTGGTTCAACATCAGCACTGGTTTTGTTTTTTGCAGTTATATTTTCTCTTACTTCTGCCTACTTACGAATGTTCTTTTCTATTAATCTTCGAGGAAGCTCTCTAAGAGCTATCTTAGGTGTAATTGGTGCAACGTGCTTTTGTCTACAGGGTTACGATCAAGCAGTAGTGAATGGTCTTCTTACTTTGGATTCTTGGGTTGAAACTTTTCCTGGTATTAATACACTCGATGCTACGGGTTCTGTATTATCACATAGATCTACTCTTCAAGGTACTGTTGTAGCCTTATATGAAGTTGGTTGTGCAATTGGAGCTATGTCGTGTATATATTTTGGTGACCTCTTAGGAAGACGTCGTACAACATTTTATGCTGCTTGGGTGGCTTTGATTGGAATTATAATTCAATGTACATCATTCGGAATTGCACAAATGATTGTTGGAAGAATTATAACTGGGCTGGCAGTAGGTGCCTTCACCTCGACGTAAGTGAAAATAATTATTTAATCACCATGTTTCTTTCTTATTTTGAGTAGAGCGTTTGCAGATTAAATTCTCCTGTTAACTTTACAAAAAAGCGAATTTGTTTTGTCTAACATAGATTGTTTAGAGTTCCAATGTGGGTATCAGAATCTGCCAAGGCTCAGCATAGAGGTCGCTTGGTTATGCTAGAAGGATGGTTCGCTATAGGTGGTATTGCATTTGTTACTTGGGTCGAATTTGGTTTCTATTATGTTAGAAATAGTTCTGTCAGTTGGAGATTCCCTATTGCCTTCCAATCTATTTTTGCTATAATTGTAATTAGTTTTGTAACATTAATGCCTGAGTCACCACGTTGGTTAGTGAAAAAGGATAGAATTGCAGAGGCTAAAGAATCTTTATCAAGATTAGAAGATGTATCAGTGGATTCCGAAGAGATATCCCTGGAAATCGCCATAATTCAACAAGCACTTACGGAAGAACATAGAGGAAAGTCACATTCTGCATTCGCACTTAATGATAATAAGCATCTTCAACGAACAGTATTGGCCGTCGTGGTTAATATTTTTGCCCAGGTAAGTATTCAAGGCTCTCCCGCACTCAAAAAAGACAAAGCGGAATGGGTGAAACGAACCATAGCTTGCAGCCGGATCTGGGACAAAACCTCACCTTGCCGATTATTGACCTAGCCAAGCTGAACATATGAATACATACATACCTTGCTAACCTCAATCTAGATGTCAGGTATAAATGTCATTACATTTTATTCCGATATTATTTTTCAGCAATCTCTGGGTTACTCAGGCACAATTGCTAGAATTATATCTGGTTGTCTCCAACTTTGGCAATTTTTCGCTGCTGGTTTAGGAGTTTTGGTTGTAGATAGATTTGGGCGCCGATTTTTATTATTAACATGTTCGGCGGGAATGTTTGTTGCCACTGCTTGCTTGGCGGGGCTTGAATCCGATCTTGTAAATAAATCAGCTGCCAGTGCTTCGATTTTTTTCTATTTCGTTGCTCTATTCTTCTTCCCGGTGGGTCTATTCCTTGTTCCTTTCATGTATGCCGCTGAGATAGCACCATTATCGACCAGAGCAACTGTTACTGCTATTTCTTCTTCTTCTAATTGGTTATTCAACTTTTTGATTGCAGAAGTTTCTCCTACTGCATTTGATAATATTGGATGGAAGTACTATCTCGTTTATGCTTGCATAAATTTCAGTGCCTTTTTTGTTTATTACTTCTTTTTCCCAGAGTTGAAAGGTCGTACTCTTGAAGAGGTTGATGCTATCTTCCTTCAATCCAAGAGTATCTTTGATACTGTTCGGACTGCGAGAGAAGTACCATACGAGGCTGAATTGGATAAATCCGATATGAAAAATGATGAGAAACAAACCGAAGAAAGAATTGAGCAAGTATAATGAATTTGATATATAAGTCGGTATAGAAATGATATAATGATTTTAATTTGGGAATTTTCATAGTTCAGAGTATATCTGCGTAGTCAGCCTAGTGCGTGATCGGACGTAACGTCACCAGTTCTTACTGTTCGTTTATCTTGATTGCTGGGAATAAGATAGAGTGAGTATTCCTAGGGCCGTAGGTAGATCCAGACTGTCATGCTTCAAAAGTTACAATCTGGTCACTTCAAAAAAAAAAGCTGTTGCTATCCTCCGTGTGCGGAATACTAAATTCTACTAGATTGTAGATTGTTAATCTTCGGTAAACATAAAGAATTGAAAAAAATATGAAGTATTAACAAAATACAGTAGATTATTCAAAGCCTGTTTGGAAAAGGAGTGTCCTGCATTACCCCACTCTTCAAGTTTCCATTGCTACTTGCTGAGACCGATCTTCACCGCGCACGCACAATCCGAATAATAGGGAACTTTAAGAGTATCATTGCAGAGATCCGCCTGAATCCGCCACTCATTACTTGAATTCATCCGATATACAGACGAAAAAAATTAAGCAAAAATCACTTATGACACTTAGTACTTTAAATTATGGTGTATGAATTTAACGGCTGCCCGCGGTAACCCCACGTATCTAATGTACGGTACCTACCTCTGCCCTGAAGCTAAGCCAACTTTATATTATTTAAGCTAGTTTAGCGTTTAACATTAACGTCAAGCGAAACAAGAAAGAAAACCTAACCACAATCAAAAGACCCGTGAGGTGAGGGGTATCCTGAGTATCACTAGTGATAGATGAAAACAAACAATTTAGCATATATCTCTTGATATTGAATCCAGTTTTAAATATGTAGCTTAGATTGGTTTGGTGAGGAAAAGATTCAATTTTGAAATTGAGTAAACAATTCGGAATAAAACGGATGTTGAAAGATTCACGGAATGGTAGATTGAATTCTCCCATTTTAACCTGACGACCTCGCCATCATAATGATTAATGTATCTCAAACAATTTTTTAATTCTAAAACATTGTTTGATGTATATAAAAGATTTTCATCTCGTAAATCTGTCAGAAATGCAGACTAGCTCAAATCGGTTGCTTAGTACTTGATAATCGGCTTTATGCTAGAGAGATTAGACAGCTACGCCGTAGCACACGAGCCGACTGCCGATAATATGTAACTGGCAGAGATGTAGTCGAAGTAGGATGATGATCTCTTATACACATTCAGAGTCCACAATAAGAATTCTGTCGGGTATATGTCCGATATATTCACAAACGATATATCCTAATACTTTTATAAATTCGACGCCTAGTTTCTATCCGTCACCCCCCCTGCTCTTCATTTACGTCTCGGTCCTTATATGCATACTAGATCTCATTTCAGGCCGCTACCATTGGTGTATGATAATCGGCCGAGTAGGTTACTTTTTAATCTGTATGATCATATGACTGCCTTCTACTGATTGGAGCGATCCTCTATCCACTTAAACAATCCACTTTGCTTCATTCTGGATGAATACACGTCAACTAAGAATAAATTAATACCCCCAGTAATTCATAGCTGAACTGGGATTAGGGCACGCCCAACTGCAGTATTACCCCAATTCTCCCAATGGCATGACATCCCAAGCATTGGACCCCTCTGCTGAGCTTAAACTCGTTTAGAATGAATGCTGGAGGTCTAAGAATCTATTCTATCTTTACGTTTGACTTATCCCGTAGGCAGTGAGGTTTGACTTCTCGAGTTATACTAGAGATATGGCCACGGTACAAAGCCCCAGGCTCTGGACAGGACTATTCTGACCCCTTGAGAGTAGCAGGAGTCATGGCCAGTAAAGGAGCCTGGTGACTAGACCAGCCAACAGAGTCGGATAAGACCTATGCCCTTTGTCATGTTCCATACCGTCGCATGCAAGATTGTATTGCACTGTGTTGTGGGTAATTGCTAGCCGGCGAATGCTGTCAGTTTATTATGCATGTGTAAGTTCTGTACCCCGCAATTTGCCCTTCTGTGCCCCTGTTATTATTTTCTTTTTACGGCTAATAAAGCCGTTGAACTTGTCGCAACAGCCGTGCATTAGACCTATGAATGGGGTCGGGGACCGGGGCCGTGGACGACGTTCAGGCTACGTGGGGTTCATCGTTGGTCAGTTACTTTATTGACAGAATTTTGTAATATGGTATTCAGCGTTCACTGACGGGTGAAATAGAATTTTAAGGTTCTTTTTGACATAAAATGATCTACACCATGTCCCATATACTACTTTGTAGAGCGGGGCCCTTTTGATATGTTAGATATTCGAATGAATTTCCCGACAATCTCCGGCTAAATTGAGATCTTCTA
The DNA here is from genome assembly GCA_030579875.1 of Sugiyamaella paludigena. Taxonomy (NCBI): domain Eukaryota; kingdom Fungi; phylum Ascomycota; class Dipodascomycetes; order Dipodascales; family Trichomonascaceae; genus Sugiyamaella; species Sugiyamaella paludigena. The sequence goes on along the minus strand of JAKTRU010000002.1, from coordinate 261,292 downwards.
TGTTGATAAGTATTAACATCAAACAGATTGCTTGATATATAAAATGTCAATAAGATGATCTGAAATTTATTTTCATGTCATCTTTCTACCAAACAAAACAAACACTTCTATTACAACTTATTGCTTATCAATGAAACTTGAAATTATTGAATTTCTTGGCGCCTTAAGTGCCTTGGCTGGACTCGTTTCAGCTGGACCGATTCCTAATACTGGATATAATCTTAACGAACTTGCTATCAGAGCAGGTAAAAAGTACTTCGGGACTGCTACTAATCAACAAGGACAGTGGAATAATACAGAATATCTTGAGATTATGCTCCAACAATTTGGATCTCTCACACCTGCGAACGTCATGAAATGGCAATACACTGAACCGGAACCTGGCGTATATGATTATTCTCAAGGTGATGAATTTACTGACTTCACATTGGCAAATCGTAAAGTCCTTCTTTGTGATAATCTTGTTTGGCATCAGGAACTTCCAAACTGGATCAATGACGGGACTTTTCAAAAAGAAGAACTGTTGAAAATTGTTCGAGAACACGTTCTCTCAGAAGTTGGTCATTATAAGGGTAAATGCTTTAGTTGGAATGTAGTGAACGAAGCTCTTAATGATGATGGAACCTGGAGAGAAACCATTTTCTATAACACAACCGGTACTGACTATATTAAAGTTGCATTTGAGGCTGCTGCAGAGGCTGATCCTGAAGCTCAACTTTATTATAATGATTACAACATTGAATATCCCGGTCCTAAGGCTACTGCGGTCGAGAACTTGATTACCTGGCTGAAGAATGAACATGTGAAGATTGATGCTGTCGGTCTTGAGAGTCATTTTATAGTCGGTGAAACCCCTTCCACTGCTTCTCAAAAGCAGGTTATGCAGTCCTATATTGATCTTGGTGTTCAAGTCGTTGTTAGTGAACTTGATATTCGATTTGAATCTCTCCCACCCACTCCTGCCGGATTAACCCAACAAACTGCTGATTATCACAGTTCGATTGCTGCTTGTGTTGAAATTGGTAAAAGCTGTATGGGAATTAGCGTTTGGGATTTTGATGACGAATATTCCTGGATTCCTTCTACTTTTCCTGGACAAGGAGATGCTGACTTGTACTACGCAAATTTTACTATTTCTCCTGCTTATTATGGTGTTGTTGATGCCTTGGAAGGCAAATAAATGATCTATCGGGCCATTGAATATCAAAAATTATTTGCTTTTTCCCCTGATATGTGAGCCGCACGGCTGGTTTTTTTAGTTGTTTTTTTGTTATATGGGCAATAAATTTTTTATAACTGTAAAGTACTTTAGACATTTTACGCTGAGAAAAGAAATGTTTACCACGCCGGTTAAATATCAAAGTTAGTTGCTTACGAATGTGTCGTAATACTGATATACAGGAAGAGTTACATAACTTATCTGTTCGTGCATCTGGGTCTAGCGTTTAAGCCGAGGGCCCTACGTCCAGGAAATGTATGTCTTCCAACCACTACTACAACTTACCCGTTGAGTCTCTACCTTATTTTGAGGAAGTTCAAGTCTGCTGCGGATACAACCACCCCATATTCCTCTGCCAACCTATAGATAATTGTTTTTAATTTCTTTGCTTTTCAAACGAATAATGTTACAAGGAGGCCGAGCAATTATTTGATGGTCAGTAATTCTCACACAATCATGCTGACATTCAAGCCGATTGAGCACAATAGTGTGGGTTTTATTTGACATAAATACATTGATAATATGCTAGTTTCATTTTTGAAATCATGCGGGGGAGGGAAGACGTCGTCCATTCCAATGATATGCGTTGGCTGGGAGAATCCATAAAATAAAATAGTACACTTATTTCGTCTTCATTTCGCATTCAAATCTGGCATGCAGCATTGAGATAACATTGAGCTGAAACCGAATGTCTATCAACTTCTCCCCCAATTCAGCGGCTGAGACAGTATCAGGAATTCTGCGAACAATTCTTGTTTTTAATTAAATCTAACAATAGAATTAAAGAATTCATTCTATTCATTCATTCATTTACTAAATGCAATAGAAAGAACAACTTTACCAATGCAACTTCGCCGACAGTCATAGCTGACAGAGTAACATCGGATTTGAGAGAATTGTACAGTCTGTTATCCTCGCCGAGACCATTTATAGTTGGCCGCATATACTGATTCTTAGGTTTTATGACATCCTTCCTAACTAATTATTGAAAGTGAGGTCAAACCAATTGATTCAAAGCACGGCCCAGAAATGTTCTAGACCATTGCACATCCACTGCCCTTTAGAGTTGTTGGGAATGATAATTCTAATTTTCTCTATGGTCTTCCTAGTGAATCCACGAAGCTAAGGTTTGACCAGGAAGGGATGAACAGTTTGACTTTCCTCCTTAGCAAAATATTTCTACGTTCTGGACTTTGTAAGCTTCAGAAATCCGCCGGGGAGCGGGATTTTTGCTACAGAATCACAGTCACAATCTGTTTCTGTTTAAACTCACATATTCCTTCTTCGGGTTACCATTATGATATGGCAGTGCTCGAGCATTCATGTCGGCGAATAAAATCAATCATCAACTCATCTCACAGGGGGGATATATTACAAATAGTTTACTAAATACAATAACACATATTCAGTAACTTGAAAGCCTTCCTAGAAGGGGAGAGGGGTCCACTTTTCTCAAGAAGTGAGATTTTAAGCAATTTCGAGAAACTGGTTATCTGAGCCAAATAAATATATATCTATCAGTTAGTCGTAACATATTATTTATTTATTCTCACTGCAACGCTGAAACTCAACAGCTCAATCAGTTAATATATTACAGAACGAAACATAATTAACAAAGTTATCCTAAATAGGCGGCATACCGTTTAAGATATACTTTGAGTTGTACATGTGCTAATTCCAATTCATATCTATATAACTTTATCACTTAATTTTTCCCCTACGCCTGCACCTCCCGCTATTGATCTGTCAAAGATAACTACGTGATGACAAGTTTCGTCAAATTGACTTGCTTCTCCTTTTCCTATGTTCAGCATTGATGGTCCGTGGTTGATCTATCTATGGTTATCCATTTAGATTTTTCTGAACCCTTGATGACTAGACAACGACACAATGAAAACATGATTCAATCCAGACTAGGATGGAATCCAGAGCAGTAATGTTTGCTTAAATGTTGATGAGAAAAATGGTACAGTCGTAACAAGCTTTATGGACCTTGCCGCGATCTACAGATCTACAGATCTGCTACATTATGTGACATCGGCGGCGAAGCTTTGATCATGAAACCAGCCAATCCGCAACTCGGTCATGATCATCTTGCTAAGGCACAAATTGGACTGCAGGTTGAGCCATGTGCAGAACGTCAACTTAACGTTATCTTGATGTTTAAACGGGGGGCGGGGGTACAACACGTGTGAGAGATGTTTAGGAAATTTTAAATTAATCATTTATTTATAAATATTTTCTACCATTGATTCAGTGATTCAGTTTCCGTTAGCATAAATGCCCAGGAGAAAGAAGGGAGATGGGATTGATCTTCAGTATTTATTTTCCTTGATACATATGTGTCTAGGATATCGTTTATTTTACGAAATTAGATATAAGTATGAATGAAATGCCTCCATCAGACGACAATAGAAGTGACCGATACACTATATTGAAAAAGAATATTGTTGGTCTTATTCTTAAAAAATGAAGCTCGAGTTCTTGAACTGTCAAGTTCTTGTCAGCGTAGTGGCCCTGGCGAGCAGTGCCTTGGCTTATTCAGTACCACCACCACTTAACAAACCATGTCCAGAACCATATACCTCAAGCCAGGTCCAGCCATTGTATGAACTTGTTCAACGTCAGATACCTAATTTAGCTAACAAGTTTCAATTCGAGATTGCTAATATAACTCAAGCTCCTTCTGGTAATGCCACCTTTGACGAATATGAGGTCACTCAAGACCCCCATAGTCTTATTGTAACTGTAAAAGGTTCTACTATCAGTGCTTTATCAAGTGGTCTTTATCGATTCTTGACAGAATATGGACATGTTTCTATTTCTTGGACTGCTTCTACTTTGGGTGATCTGAATAATATTCCTTCTCTTTGTACTAATTCCTGGAGCTGCACCACCCTTACTGGGAGTTCCGTTGTACCTTATAGATATTATATGAATACTGTTACCTTCGGATACTCTTATGCTTTCTATTCTTGGCAAGATTGGGAAAATCTTTTAGATTGGGCTGCTTTACATGGAATCAATCTTCCTTTGGCTTGGGTCGGATATGAACAAGTATTGGTTGAAGTTCTTCAACAATTTAAATTCGCTGATGAAGAAATCATTCAATTCCTTTCTGGGCCTGCTTTCCAACCTTGGAATAGATTTGGTAATATTCAGGGTAGTTGGAATGGTACTGTATCCTTAGAATTACCTCAACAGGAGCTTCAACTAGGCCAACAGATTGTAGCTAGAATGGTTGAATTGGGCATGACCCCGATCTTACCTGCTTTTACTGGGTTTGTTCCTCCTTCAATTGCTGATATTTATCCATCAGCTCAAATTGTGAATAGTAGTCAATGGTCAGGTTTCCCCCTTGTATATACAGATGTGACTTTCCTTGAACCATTGGACCCATTATTCACCGAAATGCAAACTGCTTTCATTTCTAAGCAAACACAGTACCTTGGCAATGTCACAAATTTCTATACTCTGGATCAATATAATGAAAATTCCCCATATTCAGGAGATTTAGGATACTTGCAAAATATTTCTTCCGGTACTATTGAAGCACTTAAAGCTGCTGATTCAAATGCCGTCTGGGTTATGCAAGGTTGGTTGTTTTTCTCTGACTCAGGGTTCTGGACAGATGACAAAATCCAGGCATATCTTTCTGGTCCTAGTATCGGTGACCTTTTGGTCCTTGATTTATTCTCTGAAGTTTCTCCTCAATGGCAACGTACCAATTCTTATTATGGACATGATTGGATTTGGTGTGAACTTCATGGTTATGGTGGAAATATGGGATTGGAGGGAGCAATTGATGTGGTTACAACAAATTTTACATCAGCTAGATTCGATTCTTCTTCTCTTGTTGGAATTGGCCTTACTATGGAAGGTCAAGAAGGTAACCAGATTATGTATGACATTGCTTTAGCACAGGCTTGGTCTGCTAGTCCTTTAAATGTTACTGAATATATCAACAATTTTGTTACTTCAAGATATGGTCCATCTAATATTGGTTCTGAAATCTTGAATTTGTGGCAACAGTTAGCTAATCTTGTTTACCAGAACAATGCAGCAGCGACCGACGGAGTTCAGGCTGTTCCTAAGTCAATATATGAATTGACTCCTAATGTTGCTGGCATAGTTAATGTTACTGGACATCATCCAACCATGCTATTTTATAGTACTAGTGCTTATGAAGAACTTTGGACTCAATTCGCTCGAGCTTATTTGCAGAACCCCCAATTATGGTCACAACCCCATTTTCATTATGATTTAGTAGATTTTACACGACAACTTCTTGCCAATGAGTTTCTTAACACTTACAACGAGTACATTAATTCCTATAACAGTGGAAACTTGAATTCCACTCTAGGCCAACAACTATTAAATATTTTGGATTCTGCAGAAACCGTGTTATATACTGATGAGAACTTCTTACTTAGTAATTGGATCTCGTCTGCTCGTGCTTTAGGCCAAGGAAACAATGAATTGGCTAACTTCTATGAATTTGAAGCTCGTAATCAAATCACTCTCTGGGGACCAACTGGCCAAATTAATAATTATGCGTCCAAACAATGGGCAGGATTGATTGGAACATATTATAAACCATTGTGGACCCAGTTCATTAATAATCTTGAATCATTGAAAGGTCAAGAATTCAGCAGTTCCCAGTTTGATAGCGAGATCTTACCATTCGAAGAAAGCTGGCAATGGGAAACATGGGGTTCGTCTCCTGGTCAGGGTTGGTCTACTCAAGGTAATCTAGCCAGTGTTCTTAAGGAGCTTCTTTAGGAGTTTTGAGATTAACTATATAGACTGATATTACATAGTATCTAAATTACAATAGAAGACACTTAACAATTCTTGTTTTTCTTTCTTAAAAGCACCTCCACTGTTTCCAGTCTTCCTGCTTTATTATTAGTGGATGGAACTCCATAAGAAGATATGGCGAGCAAAGGCAGGTAGATCTAGATCCCCAATGACACAAAATGAGGTTCTGAAAAATTGCCGAATGATGATCAGCCCGGAAATCGCGAACCAGAATGTGGATTTGGAATGATTTATAGGCCGAGTCGAAATCCAAAGAATCATGCTCTTCGCCTGCCTCTGGCCAACCTTGCTCCGGTCATGTCGGCTCTAGCTACTATAGTTCTTGAGTTCAACTTCAATCAGAGAAACCCATCGCAGATGCTAATGTCGACCTTGAAAGAAGAAACCTTAGAATCCGTGCTAGCCCAGATGCACTGCCCCAGCCGTCGGAGTCAGACCACTGACTATCAAGGACGTAAGGAAATTACTACGTTTACATTATGAATACTTGGTTTTATACAGACGAGAATGAAAGTGGAGTTGAATTGTTCGTTGACTTATCTGAAGTGGCGTTCCTTCCCTCTTTTCAAGTCGAACATTAAAGATCAACCTGCTTTGGCTGGAGAGAAGAATTGAAGAGCAGATCATTCATTTGGCACAGGGACAATCGATTGGCATATATGGCTTCGGCCGGGACGTATGAAACATCTTATTTGCCTCTTGTGGCTGTGCACTCGGGAATATCCTAGGTGCGGAGAGAAGCTACTGTCCGATCCGTGTCAACCATTTTACTTCCGGCTGTCCCTGGTTGCGCCTAAGAGTCAAACGTGGGACAAGAGCATGTGAAAAATTAGCTTAATTTACAAGCTATCAGGGACTCGTTAAACGAATTTGGACAGCCCCTGAATTTAGTATCCTAGCTCAACAAATTTTTGTTAGTACCAACTCTGCAGGATGTAGGATGTTTGTCCTTTTATTTCTGTAGTTAACGAGGACCAATCCATTCGGCGATTCCCCACGTTTTTCCTGCATGAATGAACTATTACATTTTCTCACATCATGTTCTACAGTTTTCTTTCTTCGGGCTTGTTTTTCTGTATATGCAAAAATAACTATAATTAGGAAACGAACTAGAGAGACACGTATAGAAAATGAAATTGATGAATAAATAAATGGAGATAATAATAGATCATCCTCTTGATAATGTAAGCTGAACGATGAAATCTCTGCAATAATAAAAATACCGATTAATCCGACCCAGTAGATTGAAAAATATTAGTTTATTAAGCTCTTTTAAAATAAATATTGCGTTCAACTTAAGCTACTTCGTAATTAATCCTCTTCCTTCTATCCTTCCATAATTGACACCATATAACCTGTATAAAGTCCAATGACTAGAAGCAATATGAAGTACTGTACTGTATAATGTAACATGAGGTATTATTATTACATTATTATTGGTCGGTCAAATGTTTTAAAGCATCTACTATTATACTAAGTTGAATTGAATAGCTTGAAGTTAACTTCAGAATGACCTACCTGATTATCTGCCAATAGTAACAGTCATTCATAGTCTCGATACAAATTCTTATGGAGACTAGATACAGCTAACTGGAACGTGTTTAACCCGCATCCACCACTTTTTACGATACTTAAATAATGAAGTGACTGAAGTCGATTAGTGTAAGTTAAGGTAACGAATTAGCTATTTTCGCACTAGTACAAAGAAACGTTTTTAAATCTTAGTTAGATTCCATCTAACTAACTAACTAGTTCAGTACATTCAATCTGCACTAGGACCAAAACGTCCTTAATTCTTTAATAATTTGAATGAATCTGAACCCTGCGAGATCCGAGTTAAGGGTCTGACTAACTATCTGCGTTATCTAAAAAAGACTATGCATTCAAACAGTTAGAGTTATACTACTTAACGTATTCCTGGCAGTTATGCTCTTAAAGCGGTTATTGTTTTGTAGCTAAGAACAATGCTAAGCAGAATTACACATCTTAATTTCATTCTTGGCCGTTTGTTTTGGAGGTACGCGTCTGCAGTACGGTGATGTCTTTAAGCGATAACTTGTTTCAACAGTTACATGTTCCGCAAATAGGAAATCTGAATCTGGATGCCGTGGAGACTTAAATCGACCAATTATAGTTCTTCTGTTTTACGATTACGCGCAAGAAAAGCATGTACAGTTATACGTCTATTGGTTATTGGAGAAAAAGTTTCTTCTCGAGGGCCCACGTGCGAATGTAAAAGTGGGTCCCTGATATATGCACCTCCTGACATATTGGGTAATAATTGACATTAACCGTTGTGGATCTTCAGGAGCGTGTCTAATATTTCAAAGTTCATTGGACGAAAATATGAAATTCAGCTTAAATAAGTATTAATATTATCAATTTGGTTGTTAAAGGGTTCAATAAGCCTTGTAGACTGGCTAAGTATTAATACTAAAATGGTTCTTCTATATATGTATCTAAGCATCAATTTAGCTAGCGTTAACAATATGATATGCACCGTCAAGACAAATCGCAATGTCAATAACTAACTCTCCATAATAACCATTTCGATATGTTCACTGGTGAGACAGAATAAGCGTCATTTGTCTCTCTCGTTTAATGTTTCGAACAGCTTTAAGGAGAGAGCATAAAGAGATCTGAGCCTTTTCGGATCCCCCACCTCTAGTGCTAGGTAAATTAGGCTAATTTCTCTGCCTGTCTCTGGCACGTTGTTGATCATGATAACTATTTAGGTCCAATTTCCGAGCAAACATGATAATGAGGTTCAGTATATAAATGAACTTCTGTTTGCCTTCTCTTTGTATAATTATATATATTGTTAATATAGGAGATTAAAAAATAATTGAGAAATTTCCATTCGTTTCAAAATTCTTTTACTGTCGTTTAATTTCTTTCTCATTTTATCATGGTTAAATTGGCAGTTAGAGTCGGGGCAGCCGCTCTAGCTCTTGTGGCTTCAGTTGAAGCAGCAGTAGTTAATTCCACTGATACTATTATTGCTCCTGGTCCATCTCAATTTAGACTCGCTTTTGCTGGACCTGGTGGTATTTCAGTCAGTTGGAGCACTCCTTCTCAAGTTAATAACCCGACTGTCTATTATGGACTTTCCCCTTCCAGTTTGACTTCAACTGTTTCAGGAACTTCAAACACTTATTTGAGTTCTGATACTTTTGACAATCATGCCACTATCAATGGACTAGAATTTAATACTACTTATTATTATTCTGTTGCAGGTTCAAATTCTGTGTACAATTTTACTACCGCCCCTGCTGTGGGTGATAATAATCCTTTTACATTTGCTATGGTAAATGATATGGGAACTTTCGGACCCTTGGGTTTAAGTAATGTTTCTGGCAAAGGAGAAGGTGGTGTCCTTACCACTGGGGAAATTACTACTATTCAATCTCTTCAAACTTTTCTTAACGATTATGAATTCATTTGGCACGTTGGTGATATTGCTTATGCTGATTATTGGCTTAAAGAGGAAAATCAGAAATACTTACCAAATGTCAGTATTAGTGATGGATGGGAAGTTTATAATAATATTCTTAATACTTTTTACAGTGAAATTTCAACCCTTAGTACTTACAAGCCTTATATGGTTGGTCCAGGAAATCATGATGGTGATTGTGTAGATGGAAGCACTAGTGCTAGTACTTTTGATCAAACTTTCAATTATACAGTTTGTGTTCCAGGACAACAAAACTTCACCGGTTATTTGAGCCACTGGAGAATGCCTTCATCCGAATCGGGCGGTGTTAGTAATATGTGGTATTCTTTTGATTATGGTAATGTCCATTTTGTTCAATACAATACCGAGACCGATTTTGGAAATGGTCTCATTGGTTCTGATGAACTTGGAGGTGTTCAAGGTGCTGACGCCGGTCCCTTCGGTAGCTTTCCAGATGAACAAGTTGAATGGCTTGAAAACGATTTAAAAAGTGTTAATCGTACTTTAACTCCTTGGGTTATTGTCGGTGGACATCGCCCTTACTATCAATCCACTGCAGATGGATGTCCTAATTGTCAACTTGCTTTTGAACAAATTCTCGTTGAGAATAATGTTGATGTTGTTGTTCACGGCCATGTTCATAACTATGAAAGAATCAACCCTATTGCTTTCAATGTTACTGATCCTAATGGTTTAAATAACCCAAGTGCTCCTATGTACATTGTTAATGGTATTGGAGGACATTATGACGGTCTTGATGAACTCGTCTTACCATTGGAAAATTACATTGCCTACGCCCAAGATACTGCCTATGGATGGTCTCGTTTCACTGTTCTTAACTGCACTCATCTTAAGCATGAATTTATCGCTGCTTCCAACGGATCTGTTTTGGATACTTCAATTCTCTTCAAGAATCATACCGGTTCTTGTGGCCTTGAAAGTTCTGGTAGCACCACTACTAGTACTCCTAGTTCTGTAACATCATCTGTTGGTAGTGCTTCTACTTTGTATACGACAATTGTTGAGACAATAACTGAGAATGGATCTGTCTTTGTAACTACAACAGTCTGTCCTTTGACTGAAACCACCGCTGCTTCTATTTTGTATACAACACTTGTTGAGACTATAACTGAGAATGGAACTGTCTTTGTAACTACAACAGTTTGTCCATTGACTGAAGTCACAGCTGTGCCAACTACTACTGGTGCTGCTGTTAGTACTGCTACTGGTGCTGCTACTAGTGCTGCTACTGGTGCTGCTACTAGTGCTGCTACTGGTGCTGCTACTGCCACTGGTGCTGTTGCTGCCGTTAGTACTGCCAGCGGTAACCTTTCCACAAGTGGTGTTGGCAGTGTAAGTCAAGAAAGTTCTAATTCTGGGTCTCTTTCAAGTGTCTCAACTACAATTGTAGTTGTTGCTTTGTTGGCTGTTGCTCGAGCAATGTTCTAATTTTTTGCTAATTTTGTAATTAATCATACATAAGTTATACCTATGTTCTAGAGTAACAAGATGATATTTTAGCTCAAATCTATAAAATTAAAACAACAAATTTTTGTTTGCGACTTAACAAATATATAGCCATCTCTTTGACTCAAAAAGAGATGAGGTTTAACCTGAGAAATGTCAGATATCAAGATGGTTTCATTTATCAAAATGCTGTAACGTTATAGTTAGTCAGGTTTTAGTCGATTAATTTAAAGGTTAAATGTTATGCAAGTCTTATAACGTTAAGTATATCGTCTAGGTGTTATATAACTAAGTTAACTATTTTAAGGTCTTAGTTAAACGGCGAAGAACAAACCGAGGATATCATGAGGTCTGTAAGGTGGACATGTTACAAGTTTCCGTCTGCTCAGACTGAAGTCGTGCAACTAAGAGTTTAATATGTCCCTTAAAATTTAATTCAAAACTTAAATTTAAAGATCCGGTTGTCATTTTTTGGAGACTCGACCCTGCATATGTAGATCTCAAGATCTGTCAATGTTTCTGGAATAGATCTGCAGGAACACAGTGCGACAACGCGCATATGGAATAGATCTGCAGGGGTAGATATTAATTGAAATTCTACCCATCGAAAACAGCAACATAGAGCGACATTGAGTCTGCGTTTGGGGCTAAACCTGAAAATTAATTCTTTACGATAGTTAAGATAATCAAATCCTATAAGTGATGGTGATAAGGGCCAACAGCAAGGACGTAATTCATCGGATCCTTGTTCCAATTACCCGTTCGATCCGAAGCTAATGGCACCTAATCAGTCTGTTAACAACTATACCACCTTTCATCAGCGAACCTTCCTTTTAGAGCTATCAAGGATTAGAAAATAAATATCCGTGGTTATCTATGATTCATTACAGTATCAGCCGATTTTCTAGTCCTTTGCTTTTGAGTTTCCATTCGGGCCATGATATTGAAAGTCGTTACTTAGAGATTCGTTCCCGTTTCTTGTATGCCTTGAGCTTATTAAATTCTTATTGTTTAAATGATTGAATCTATAATAATTCTAAGTTTATACTTTTTACATCCGATTTTTTGATTGTTTTAACCACTTCATTCAAAAGATTCTCCACTTCGTCTACTAATCAAAATAGGTCCCTTATTGAAAAATCAAAAATTTCTACTTATTCCAATGTCAAAAACACACACTTATAGAAGAATCAATAATGATCATTTATAACAGCCCATGTCGCGTCTTTCATTTATCAACATTCATCTTCAAGCTGGAATTGAGATGTTAATTCATCTTGAGCTTTGTATTGCGATGTTAAATATTCATATCTACGAATTATGACTACTAGAATTCGGATATTTTGCCCTTGTAGAGAACCAGTTTCTCAGACTATAACAATCAGTGGTGGGTCCCCTCGTAAGTCAACGGCTCTTCATGATCGTAATCCTATAGATAATGGTCATGTTCCTGTTACTCTTCGACAATCATGGGCTCTGCATAGATTAGAGTATTTGTACTTTTGTGACTATTGTAAGGCTGTTAGATGTCCGCAATGCGTGGACGAAGAAATAGTGACGAGATTTTGTCCCAATTGTTTACTTGAAGTTACTGAATCATCCGCTAGAGCTAGTTCAAATAGATGTTTAAGGAATTGCTTACAATGCCCTGATTGTGGATCAATAGTCATACCTACTGTTAACAGTTCTGGCAAGACCGAAGATAAAACCACCACGGCTGATTCCTCGACCGGTACCGAATCAGATAATTACATTTTGACATGTGGTTACTGTCAATGGACATCGACTCTGACCAAAAGGGCGATTACATTCGCACAACGAGCAGTACTATTGGAGAAAGAGAGAAAAGATAATACTCGGTTCGTAGAACTTCAGAATGCATTGCTCCAAGCACATCAACCCTCACCATCTGATTCTAGAGTCTTGTTTACAATGAAAAGAATTTCTTCGTCTACGTCTGAATCATTTGAACCGTTTATCAAACCATTGATAAAAGAAGTAGAGTTAGTATCATCTGATAATGTACCCTCACATATTCCTGATCTTGTTAGGCTGAGAGCCAAAACTGCCAAACGATGTAAGGTTTGTCGACATTCACTAGTTAAGCCTGACCCAAAACCGCAATCTACTAAATTCAAAACAAAATTCTTGGCTATAAATTATTTACCGTCGCTATATGTTGAACAGTGTATTTCTCAAGATATGGATATATCATCAAATCTCAACTCACCATTCTCAAAAGCAGTTTCTTCACCTTCCCCACCGAGTTTATCTTCGGGTCAGTCGCTCTTACTTACAATAACAAATCCACTTTCTACGCCTATGAAAATTAACATGGCAACCGTGGAAAGTTCTGTTACTCTGGTAACTCCAGAAGTGGAACTCGGACCGTGTCCTGAGCTTTGGGACGAAGAATCATTGGTAAGAGCTGTACCATTTTCAAGAATTGCTCGCAAAACAACCATTACCCAGAGGGTATTTATGGACAAAGAACGACCAACAACACACACCAATCATAATAAGTATAATAATAACAGTATAAACAGCAATAACAATAATGGCGCAGCAACGATACAAGATTCTGGGCCCAATTGGGTTACTATTCCTATTGAAATTGCTTCATCAGTGGGAGAGCAACAGTCATCAGATGTTGAAATTGAAATACCACTTTTTCTCAGTATTTCCTATCAGGACGAAGAAGCAACGGAAGAAAATGACTCAAAACCAAATGAAACTGTCCGAGTAGGGGTATGGTATATAATGCAAATACATAAATAGATAGGATACCATCACAAACGAAATAGATATCGACCTCAGATTCCTACGATTGGACTGCACTCTAAAGCGAGGGAGATTATTGCCATTTAAAAGTCTAATATTAAAGTACCAGCTATTTTTTCAAGATCCTTGACTTCTAAGACCTGAACCTGACCCTGTTGAGATTGGGGTTGGTCAGCTTGATCAATCCTTTGTTGCTGTTCTGCACGCCATATTGCCTCGCGAGTGAAAATCCTTAGATATTCGACAGAACCTTTAAGAGCAGTTGAAGTTATTCTAGTATCTTCTTTTCCGAAGGAAGCTATATTGAAGGTTTGGTGGATTGTTTGAACTGGGAAAGTTGTTTGAACTGGGCTGGTCATTATGAAATAGATGGACGAGATCGATTCAACTATATGACACGTTGAGTAGATGGATGAGCCAAATCAATTCAAATATATTAGCAAATAAAGTCGATGGGTAGACCAAATCAATTCAACTATATTCAAGTAACTGTCGAGTAGTTGGATGAATTATCGATTGAGATATCTTGACAGATACCTGTCGCTAATAAGGCGCGGTTATACGCGTTTAAATTCGATCGGCATGCGACATATCACGTGATTAGTGTTGTGCAATATCGACGAGCCGCCAGTTGAAATAAACCGAACAATAACCGGCACAGTATAATAATATAAGATTAAAGTGTGCGAGAAGTGACGAATTTTAATTGATGTGGCAATCAGGAATGTCATTCTAGCAGTTCCAAGTTGCTATTCGTTGAGGAGACCATTGATGAAGAAGAGCGAAACAGGACTGTTATTCAGCACCGCAGAATAACTCAAAATAAGACTTTTATACATTTTAGAGAGTGAATACTTGTTACAATAAAAGGTATTTATCAGCCGGGGGGTTCACCTCGGGTGCGGCCACCGGACCTGGAGAACTCACCCACCTCATAAGCCGACACCTGGTTCTCGAGCGTAGTGTGAGCTGGTTAGACTAATCGTTTTTTGATGATGATATATATATATACCCCTGAAAATTTCACATGCTTGACTCTAGATCGGTCCGATCTACTACCGAATTTGTGAGCCGCACAAAAGCCGCATGATGCGTAGCCACCCTCCCACCCGCATGTGTCCAGACCTTTGGCCGGTTGTCCTTTTTGTTGTTCCTCATCCTCATCATTACTGGTTCATTCTCATCATTTCTGATTTGTAACGATCATTTCTGGTTTGTAACGATCATTTATTCCTTTCTTTGTTCTTCATCTATTTGGTCTCTAACACTATGTCTGGACCCCTTCTTTATACTTCATCAGAGAGAGAATATCAATTCTATAAAGAAGTTGGTGATAGTCCAATCCTAACTATTGGAAAACCTGATGGACGTATCTCATTAAATGAATCCAATTTTGTGGCTGATAGGAATGGTCAGCCACAAAGAATTGCTGGTATCTTAGGTATTATTCGTTTAAGACTTAGTAAATATATTGTGGTCATTACTCAAGTTAGTGAAATAGGTCGTATCTTAGGACATCCTATATATAAAGCTGAGAAGTATGATTATTTACCATTACGGGAATGGAGAGTTAAAGATGATAGTGAAAAACAGTATATGAGTTTATTGAAGAATCATTTGAATAATGCATCGATTTTTTTTTCTTATGGTTGGGATTTGACTAATTCATTTCAAAGAAAAGAGGAACTAGGCAACAATAGCAATAAAATTAATCTTCAAAATTTAGATACCAGATTCTTTTGGAATAAATATTTATCTGAAGATCTTTTAAATGTTTCAACTAGTTCACCTCAAGCTGAAGAATTCATTCTACCAGTTGTTTATGGAGTTGTTAGTATTCATCAAACTTCCATTTTCGGCTTCCCGGCTACTTTTGGTATAATTTCTAGAAGAAGTAGATTTAGAGCAGGAACTAGGTATTTTAGAAGGGGAATAGATGATGAAGGAAATGTTGCCAATTATAATGAAACTGAACAAATCTTGATTATTAATAACAAGATTTATTCTTATATTCAAACTAGAGGTAGTGTTCCAACTTATTGGGCCGAAATTAATAATTTAATGTATAAACCAATGTTACGTATTGGTGGAGGAGGTGTTTTATCTGCTAAACGACATTTCGATGAACAGATTCGTCTTTATGGTAAAAATTATTTGGTTAATCTAGTTAATCAAAAAGGGTATGAAAAACCCGTTAAAGATTCTTATGAAAATCTTATTCGTAATTTAAATTATAACGAGAAGAATTCTCCATTAATCTATATTTATTTTGATTTCCATCATGAATGTAGTGGAATGAGATGGTATAGAGTTAATCATTTGATTGAACAACTGGAAAAGGTCGGATTAGATGATCAGGGTTGGTATTCGGCTAATCTTGATGACAATAATACTAGTATTAGCTCTAATATTTCAAAGCAGAACGGTGTAGTTCGAACTAATTGTATGGATTGTCTTGATCGTACTAATGTAGTTCAGAGTCAATTGGCTAAATGGGTTTTACAACGTCAATTAGAAGATGCTGATGTGATGTTTCCTGGTCAACAACATGCTTCGGGTACCAGTACTCCTAAAACCACTCTCTGGGAAACCGACACTGCATTTTTGTCTGTATTCCGTAATACTTGGGGTGATAATGCTGATGGAGTTTCTTGTGCTTATTCTGGTACAGGAGCATTGAAAACGGATTTTACAAGATTAGGTAGAAGAAGTAAGAGAGGTGCTTTAAGTGATTTAAGAAATTCCATTGTTAGATATGTGAAGAATAATCTTTATGATGGTCCTAGACAAGATGGGTTTGATTTATTTTTAGGGAATCATTTACCTCATGAGACTGTTGTTCCACCTTTTTTCGATCCTCGTCCATTATTATATCAATCTATTCCCTATCTAATCTTTGGTTCGTTTGTAATGACTGTTGCTTCCATTTTATTCCCTAAAGAAGATAGTCCTATTTTGGTTAACCGATTGTTTGTTATACTTTGGTTATTTGTCTTACTTTATTCATTAAGATTTCTTCTTAAACAAGGTATGCAGTTTGTTAATTGGCCTAAACTGTGTGGTTTAACCTTTGTTACTAGACAAGAAGTCGTCAAAGATAATCATAGTAAAGGATGGATTGTAGTAGAACGTGATGTTCCTAGTGCCCGGGGAATCGAAGAGGGGAAAATTGAATAGACCAAAATTAATAAGCCATTTAAAAGATCTATAAACGTATAACGTATTAATATTAATATTTTTTCATTTAACCTCTGTCCGAGACTACGCACCAACAACACGATTATGTATATTCTAAAATTTTGTACAATTAAAATGATATGTCTCTGTCTATAATACATTTTACAAATCTTACTATTCTTGTTTATCCTTCTTTGATACGTCTGCCTTGTCAATTGTAACCTTATGAGCATTATAGATACCAAATAAGTATGCAAATCGCATTATAATCAAATCTATTGCCATTCTTATACTATCACGAGCAAGTTCGACTTTTGACCCATCAACCTCATGCCAAGATATAGGAACTTCATAGATAGGAATATTTTTTTTCATGGCTAAAATTAATACTTCAACGTCGAAAATCCACCCTTCGGTATGCATAAATGGAAAAATTAACCTTATAGAATCTCTAGTAAATAATTTAAATCCACATTGGGTATCACCAATTGTTCTTATACCAAAAATAAAAACCAAAGTATGAAGTCCATACATAAGGAAATTACGAATAAATGAACGTTTTACTACAGCATCAGTTGTAACCATATGAGCTCTTGATCCAATAGCAACACCAAGTGATGATCTGTCCTTCTTCAAATATGCCATCAATTTACGAATATCGGCGAAACTTGAAGCTCCATCAGCATCTGCATAAATAGCATATTTTCCCAAAGTATACTTCATTCCATGGGTTACAGCTCCTCCTTTACCACGATTATGTTCCAGTTTAGTAACCTTAAGACTCGATGGTGTTAAATTATTCGTTTTGGCCCAATCAAGGGCGAATTCTGCGGTTCCATCTTTCGATCCATCATCAACCAATAAGATTTCCCATGATTTACCAAATTCTTCATTTAGAACAGGTACACATTCTTCCAACATTAAACCTAATCGTGCAGTTTCATTATAACATGGTATTACTACACTGAGTTCTAATTCTGGAGGAGAATCTAATGTTCCTAAATCTAATGGATCCTCCGTCACCGTTCCATCTGTCGTTAAGGCTATATATTTCTTCTCTTTTAAAGTACTCTCTCTAGGTGCATGACTCAAGCCTAATACAATCAAATATAGCTAGAAGAATGTTAGAATGTTCACACCCACTCCCGCAATGAGAAACCATAGCACCGCCAACAAGATCTGAGGCACATCCCAGCCGGGGCATTCCCACCTTTACATACTATTCCTACCAAGCTTATCAGTATTACCCCTACAACCGATAATATACTCAACAACGAAAAATCCATCCTAGAATACAACTACGACTAAGGAGTGGATGAAGAGAAGATGTGGCATATTTCAGGTACCGTCTTTTTACCAGCTTATAGATTTGTACACGATTATTGTCTTAGATTTACTACAGCCGTGTAGGAAAGTATAGCCTCGAAGACTTAAATGGATTAATACCCTTAACCATAATTCACATGGTAATCGGAGATACAGCTGAGGTGGTAATCAACAGCTGCTATAATGAACAGACTGCTATAATGAGCTGGCTACTATTATTCATTGATAACTAGCTGTCGGTTTTCCTTGAGCAGGTCTATTCTATTTACAGCACAGCTTATAACTTTCGATCGTCGCCTTGATATTGTAAATTCGTTGAATATTTATAAATCATTTGTGAGGTGGAGATTCGGAGTGTGTGGCCCAGGGAACAAAATTTATACTCCTTGCTGGAATCACCGGAGTATATAAGAAACATATATGTTAACTTACAATCAGATTAGTTCAGATTAGTTGGTTCTGAAAGCAACCTCGTATAGATTAAAAAATGGTCGAACTACAGTTCGTACTGTTCTGTATGATGTCATCTAGAACTTCGAATAACAGTCTGTTTTTGATAATTGTCTTCCTTACAGCACTGTAAAGTAGGTCAGATGGCGGCATTATGTGTAGCCCCTATATTCCTATTTTTATCTACATATTGTGCTGATAAATGAATAAGCTTTAGATCATCTATCGCCCTGAAGAATAGGGCTTTTCACTTTCCACACAAATAACAGACGGCTTTTGACTACCAACATAACAGTCTGAGTAAGTTACCCGATTCTCCCCGTTACGTTAAAAACATTCTCAAAACCTATATATGGCGGCCTTGCATCGCATTCCGTGGACTGCCCACGGTCCACGAAGTTATAGAAGGGACACTGTCTGTACCTATATGACTTGGCCGCTTCCCCGGACAGCTGCCCATGTCTTTTTTTAGTTTATCGTGTGTGCATCTGCTTGAATTATGCACTAGTAGTCTACGAATGTCAGATATGCAGTTGAGAGATTCACTCAGCTAAACGAGAGAACTACGGCCCCCGCCAAATCACGCCAAATCAGACGACATATGTTCAGCGCAGGAGAGCTACGGGATGCGGCGTTTCATCCCAGACCAGCCGAATGCCAATGATGAGTCGGGATTTCCGTCCATAAAAAGAAACAAGAGCTAAGGGGTCAAATAGAACCCACGGAGTGAAAGTCACTCCGAGTCCGACCACTACGAAGTATCAATAACAAAGGGAATGAATGTCTATGTGATTTTTTCACTTGTTTCGGAAAAATAAAAGACATCTCGCCTGTACCTTAAGGGGGTGGACACTTGCTCACTTAGACATTTCAGAGGGGAAAATTCGACAGTGATGCCTGAGTTTATCTATAACGCCGAAAGAGGAATATATCTTTGCAGCCTAAGGCTTATGCCAAATGCTTCTTTCATTAATTAATCCTTAACTCCTTTTTAATTCTGGCTCTGGAACCTGGACCCTGCATACGAAAATAAGGCCAGACAGAAGAAGGAAGTTAAGTAAAGTTACTGTACATGCTGTACGTGCTGTACGTGTCCATGTAAGAAGCCAAGGCTCTGTGAGTGACTCAAAACTAACTAAAGTTGTCTCAAATTTCTTTTTTTCTGACATTGACTCCCATATGTTCCGTCGTAAAAAGAAAGGTTTGGCAAAAGCCAAAAATAATACGGAGACATTTGGTTGATTTATTTATTGACAACTTAAAATCTAAAGAACCTTCTTTGACCGTGAAATAACCGTACTTGCAGAGAATGGTCCGGTACCGTCACAGCTAAACCCTGATGGGGGTAAAGGTATAATTAAAAGTGGGATAAATTCGGTAACTTATCACCTGAAACAATGAGCTGCTACATATACATTCAGTGATAAAGAGATAACTACATACAGTAATATCTAAGATTTACCGAACAACGTTACATTATTCGTATTTACTTTCCAGCGGCCTCGATATTATTTCCCGGACAATTGGCTCCCTTTATCTTCAGCTCTATCTTCAGCTTTGCTCGCCCAGCCATGTGGTCTCACACGGAGCCCCGAAATAGTTTAGATGATGTAGTTAAGTTTGAAGAAGACCTGGTACGGGATATTCTGAATTAAACCAAATAGATATACAGTATATAAATATGTAGTCTGCCATCGAATACTAATTTCAGTTAATATTTTAATAAACAGAATAATATATAATTAGAGCAAGTATTAATAATAAGATAATATATACATAGTTTCGTATAACAATTCAAGGAATGATAATTGCACTACTAGATATATCTGCTGTACAAGAAGAATACTAAAATTTTTTGTTTCATTAAAAGAATTCATTCGACAGAAGAGAATATCATTTTCTAGTTAGTTTTCATATCACAGCATCAAAATGGCTGCTAACGAAATTATCGAAAAGCAAAATCACCTTGATTCACCTACTTCTGAAACTCATATAGCTGAAGAAACAGAAGAAATATCTTCCTCTTCAGATAAACATAATAAACAACAATATGATAGAAAAGAGACTTCAATAAGTATATTAACAGGTAGTAGCAATAATAATGAGCCTATTGACGAAAATGGCGGAGATAATGTAGAAGACTCCGGTGATGGTACCAAAGGTTCAGATCAGATTCTTCATGGTATGCCTTTATTATTATGTTCGCTAGCATTATTATTATGTATGTTCTTAATATCTTTAGATCAAACAATTGTTGTCACCTTACTGGAAACCGTTGGTAATAAGTTCGGTGATTTTGGTAAAATAAATTGGATTGCTTCTGGTTTCTTATTACCAATGGCTGTATTATCTATGAGTTGGGGCAAAATCTCTTTAATATTTGGTAGAAAATATACAATGTTAGTAGCAGTCGTTTTATTTGAAATTGGTAGTCTTGTTTGTGCGCTGGCAAATTCAATGAATATGTTAATTGGAGGAAGAGTATTAGCTGGTATTGGTGCTAGTGGTGTTCAAGTACTGGTATTTGTTATATTAACTGAAATTGTTACCATTGAAAAACGAGGCATCGCTCAGTCTTTGATTGCTGTAGCTTTTGCATTTGCTTCTGTTATTGGCCCTCTCGTTGGTGGAGCTTTTACAGCTCATGTAACCTGGAGATGGTGTTTTTATTTAAATTTACCATTCGGTGTTATTGCATTTGCTTGTCTCTTCTGGTTTTTTAATCCTCCTATACCAGCTGGTACTATAAAAGAAAAGCTTCTTAGAATTGATTATATTGGTACTGGGCTCTTAACTAGTGGACTAGTACTTGTGTTATTGGCTCCTACTCTGGGCAGTGTCAATACTCCTTGGAATTCGGCCATAATTATTAGTTTTTTTGTAGTTGGCGGTATTATTCTTATTGTTTTTGCAATTTATAACTTTGGATTCTCAAATAATCAACTTGTTCCTTGGGCCATTATCAGAGTATGGAGAGTCGATGTCGTTTGTTTTGCTTACTTTGCTGTATATGGCGCGTTTTATGCAGCTGCCTTATATCTAGCAACATTTTTTCAAATCGTTCTTAACGCTAGTGCTATGCAATCAGGAATCGATTTATTACCTATGATTATTCCCGTGGTAGTTGTTTCAGCAGCAAGCGGTGTTTTTATTTCTAAAACTGGTATAACTAAACCTCTTGCAGTTGCCGGTGCCGTACTTGCCAGTATCGGTTACGGACTTTGTAGCATGTTTGATCAAAACACCTCTGATGGTAAAAAAATTGGTTACCTGATTATTGCAGGAGTTGGTGTAGGACTTTCTTTTCAAGCTTTAACCTTGAATTGTCAAACTGCCGCCCCTAAGAAAAATGGTGGAGTATTATTGGCAACAGCTATTGTAATATTTGCGAGATCCATCGGTGGGGTTATTGGTAGTACTATTGGTCAAACCATTCAAAATGTTGTTTTCAGAAGTCAACTAGAAAAACTTGATCTTCCTCCTTCTATTGATATTACACAATTGGTTAATGCTCCTCAGGTTATTCGTCAATTACCAATAGAATTTCAACAGCCAGTTCTTGATGCATTTGTTTTTGGGTTTCGCCGAGTTATGTACTTCACTGTAGCGTTACAGGTTGCTGCATTTATAACCGAATTATTCTTTACAAATAAAAGGATTCCAAAAGATAAACCTCCTACTCCTTCTCCTCCACAAGGCACTAAAGAAACAGAGGTATAAGGTGTATCTTCTACTTGCGCTAGAAACGAAATGGTTGGATTTTTGATAGAACTGATTCTGTATGAATAAGTAGATAAATAGGTTCATCTCTAACGCCTCCTAATTCACAAATAAATTATTATTTCTCTTGTAACGTTACCTTTTTATTACATGTGGACGGTTCCAAGATTGAGAAACATTACTAGGGACGGCACTCTGCTCGAGCTCTATAACAATATCAACTACCCCTCGAGCAGTTCAAAACTTCGCGCTATCCAGCTGTTTTCTTGTTCTGCTATGAGTAGGATAGGACGTAAAATAAGAAGTCTAGATAAATCAGCTAAAATTTATGTTTAAGCTAGTTTGAATACAGGCTTGATTAAAGAAACGGCGCGCAGATCCATACAATTGTCGTCCGAGAAATATTTAATATCAGCGCCGCCTTCGATTTTGATAACATTAAATTTGTCATCAGAACGTTCATAATGAACTGCCCAGATAGAGTAATCCTTGTCTAAATAAAAGTCAAACCCCATGCTCATGCATGTTTTAGCAGTTACAGGCACATTTATAGATACTGAGCCATGTTTGTTTCTCGAAGCATAGCTAGCACCGTTACTATTGATATCATTATCACGACTTTGTGTGAGCAAAACCTCGATTATCTTATTATCTAACTTTGATAGATGAGCACTCGCTTGAATAGCAATCACATGCTCATTTAACGTTCTATGGCCAATCACAAAAGACAGGTGTCTATTAGACAAAACATAGTTTCCTCCACTATTCACAACTAAATTATAAACCACTTCGGCAAATGAATTATCGAATTTGAACAATTTACCTAACTTAGAGACTTCTGATAGACTGGTATATCCGGTTTTATTAATCAAGTCCGGTATTGATTGCGAGAATATCAGCTTATTCGGACAATATCTAAGCATTTCATCCAATTCTGCCACAGCGCTCAGCATATAACTTCCAGCGCCATATAAACATAAAATAATTAACTTTGATAGCGTGGCCTTGTATTCTATATTATTCTTATTGTGAGTTCTCCAATTATGTAACATTTTGCCTATCAGGACGCTATTAGCGGTGCCTGATTTATCTTGCTTTAGCATCGATATTTTGTACAGATACATTTTGCACTGAGAGTTTTAAGGTGTGTTATGATAATTTTTCCTCATCTTCAGAACTGACTCAACATTTCGAATAAATTATTTGAAAGGAATTATTCGGATATAAAAGATAAAACTGATGACTATGATAAAATTTATCAATGCATGAAGTAAGCTTGCAGATAACGACATGCATAAGAACTTCGTATGCTCGTGTCACTGTCAAGATATCAGAATAACAAGGCGAGCTGAAATAGATATCTACAAATCGATTTAAACTATAAGTGTGGATATATTGATATCATCACTTGTCATTGACACGACAAAAGAATACATACTTCGAATAAAGTACCGCTGTTGTCGCTATGGTTCAACCGCTCTCTTAATCTTAGTTCTTTTTGCTAACATGAGTTATGGCGGAAATTTTTCTTAAAATTAGTTCAAGCATTCTTCCATACAAATTAATTGCTTGGGATTGAATCCAGTCATCATGGATGACCCGGAGTTGATGGGTACTGGATCATTTCCATGAAATTATCTGATAGAGAAGATCATTTATTCGCCGTACCTGCCGATTGCACGATATATTAACCCAAATATCCTGTCGTACTATTTTGATTCTTTTACTTTTCGGTATTTATTGAAGATATTAAGCACAAAGCTCTTATGTTGTATGAGTTATTAAAGAGATTCGCGATGCTGAGAGACGGAAGAATCTACATTGCCAGCGAAATCGATTTAAGAAAACGGTTATGTCAATGATTGTTGCTGTGAATCTTCTCTTCGGGTAAGTTTGGGAAGCTGGCCGGGATAGAGTCAACGATTGATGGTGAACAGTAATCCAAAAGTACACACGAAAGTGATCTGTTATTGGGTACGGTTTAGTATGATGCTGAAAGTTCATGAGACTAAGAATCTAAGAGTTTCAATCTATTTAGGTAGCAATTGTACCCATCACATCTATAATATTGTCTTTAGGCTTTTTTATTATGGCTCGAGGCAACCGAGGTTTTGGGGATAGATCCCTACTCGATCAACTTGTCAAGTTTGATATCATGACTTGTTTTGCTATCTGGCTGTACTATATCTTTATATATCAAGAATTATTGTTAGTTAAGTGAGCTATGTATCGTGTGTTGATTTTGTTTGGTCCCGTTTTATATTATATAACTAATATCAAGAATTAGAAATAATTAGTTAAAACTGAACGATTAACCAGTTAACAATCTAGACGATTTTGAGAAGTCTCTGTCTGAATTACTAGATAGCAGAATGGGCACTAACTATTGCCATTTAAAATACTATCCCTCCTTAGTAGGGGTTTAAATATCTACTTAGGGGAATGTTTACGGGATCATTGTCCTCGGCTATCAGGGTATGCAAATTTGTTGCAAAGACTCGTGATTAACTTCTCAGGAATTCATTAATTAACTAGCTTGCTAGCTTGCGAACAATATCTGTTGCCGCGACTTGCCTCCCCCTAGCCGCCTTGCGTAAAAACAGACGGTCATATCTTTGGAGCATGCCATAGAGCCCTTGCATGTATATGCATGTCGATCATCTGTCACCTTCTGGATCTGATTGTTATCGATATTCTAATTAGGAATGAAAA
This sequence comes from Sugiyamaella paludigena, assembly GCA_030579875.1. Taxonomy (NCBI): domain Eukaryota; kingdom Fungi; phylum Ascomycota; class Dipodascomycetes; order Dipodascales; family Trichomonascaceae; genus Sugiyamaella; species Sugiyamaella paludigena. The sequence continues at coordinate 236,165 of JAKTRU010000002.1, read as the reverse complement.
ACGCAGATCTCGATAATAAACTTCTGTACGCGTGCGCGCGTTGATATCGGAGTCAAGTGTATATACCACTGCCGTGGAACAGAATTCATTCATACTGTATGGTACTATCCCCTATAACACGTAGATTTCGTGAACCATCGAGATATGACAAGAAAAAGAAAAACAATATAACGTTAAGTTACTAAAGAAATCATTCTTATGTAACATTAGCAGTGCCTCTCTACCTCCAGCAGCAAGGAGAGAGTACTCCCAGATCCCTAGATCTCGCTACGCTCGAGTTTCTCTTCTATATCCTGTAATCAAAGGCTCAGCTTCAGAAAAAGCTTCCAATTATCTACCTCTAGACACACTCGAAATCTGGAGAGCTGTCCTAAGCTCTTTACTAACTTCTGTAGAATCCCTAACAGGACCCTAAGTATATAATCCTATTAGCCATATTCGATTGAAATAAATATTTTTTCTCACATTTTTCTACCGGAAACAATCTCCTTATTTGTTTCGTTCCGTTCTTTTCTATCCATCGGCATTTACACCAAGCACGTACAGTAAATGTAAGATCTTCATATTATTACATAATATAGCACTCAAACATGACTAATCCAAACGCGATACACGATTTACACACGCTCACGCTACACGCTTTTTATGGACCGTACACACGTGAGTCGGCTAACCAGAAAAAACTGGCCCCATAGATCTTGAATCGCATACTGTTTCTTCTTGTTCTCCTCTTCTCCTTCTTGAACCAACCACTTTTATTTATTTTCCAGGTTGTCTCTCTTTTTCTTTCTTTATTATATATATATATTGTTTCATTTTCAGTTGAATAAAAGAGAGATTCAATTCTAGGTTTGAATGAATCTCTAAACCATTCAACTTCCTCCATTACATCCTCTTCAATTGGAAGTTCATTTCGATTCTCGATTTTACTTATTTCATAATCTTGTTTTCGCTATCGGATTCTTTATTCATAGTCGCGCTATTTTCGATTGTAGAAGTGGGTGGTCCTATTTCTCTTTCTATCACGCGTTAAGAGACGTGTGACAATTATAAGTCTCAACAACAACGCGGTGTTCTTCTAGACCTATCTGAATCATGGATAATTTACACGATATGGCGTCACGGCCTATGCGTGGTATGTATTTATTATCAACTGTCTGGCTAATCATTCAGTCTGTCTGTGTCACAATGACTAACAATTTTAGTGAAAATCTTATACACATTTGATAGAATGAATTCAACAATGTGCTTAGCGAGATTGCCATACGTAGTAGATATACCTGTGGCTTATGGAGATGATAACTCACCACTAGGTGTTATAGACTTAGGAACCTGTTTACAAGCTATCAATGAATGTTCTCCAGAGTTAATAGCGGGAAAATCCTGTCAAGATTATGCTGTTTATTCTATTGATTTCACCGAACCAGATCAACCATTAGTAGGACATGGAATGTTATCATGGATTACTTTACAACGCATGACATCATCATCCGCTCCTCCAGTATATCTGGCCGGAAGAGTGACTAATAATATCCTACCTCTTTATACTGCTAAGGAGACTTTGGAAGTTCATATGAGATTGATTCCTTTAGAAGATAAAACACAAGATGACTATTTGTCGTCATTAAGAATATATCAGTCATTAGCTAAGCAATTACCTCCAGATTTTAATCACCCTGCTTGGGCCAGATTCGTTACAAATAATGGTCTGGAAGGTATTGCAAGCATTGTGGCAGAAAATACCATGACCACTACTACTACCACCACTACTACTACAGTTAATAATAACGGGGCCAGTAATGGAAATAGTAATAATGATCTTCGAAGTAATAGTAATATGGATAAACGTCGTGACAGCAACGGCGGTGTTCCTGTTGGTAGTGTCGGTGTCGGAGGTATAGGAATAAAACGATCATTTAATATACAATTTCCCGAATCCCCTGAAGGAACTATGGTTGCTCCTAGGCAAGGAATTACAACATCGTCAGCACCAGGTTTTTCTTCTGCTAATGTAAATAATGCCCCTTTGCCCTCATCCCCTATTATTCCTGCTGCCAAGCGATACAAGTCATTATCTAATGTTAATAGTTCAGACCAACCGTATTACCCAGCATCATCGCCACCTCCAACAACATTACCGTCATTAACATCAAATTCATCTGGCAATACATCAGTCCAATTTCTTCCTCCAACGACAAGTTCTAACTCATACACTAGATTCAGAGCTTCAAGCCCAGTACGTAGTAACAACAAAAACAACATCGACAATAACAGTACTGGAAACAGCAATACCAGTACCAATACTACTGCTAACAATATTAACAGCAATAGTGCCAATAATTCAGGCTCCAGTTTCAGTTCTATTAATGAAAATTCAAAAGTGGTTTCAAAAGGTCTTGTGCGATTAAGTTCAATTGATTTGTCTAAACCCAGTGATACTTCACGTAAAGATGATTCATCATCATCAAATCCAACTCCTTCAAGAGCTCGAGGAAATAGACAACGTAAATCTCAAAAGAAAGATAAAGATGATAATGATCCTGCCTCTGTTTCCGATAGCCAATGCTATAATTGTGCAACTACAACTACTCCAACCTGGAGAAGAGTCAACAATGGTGACAAGGATCTTCTACTCTGTAATCCATGTGGATTATGGTACCAGCTTAAGGGGGCTATGAGACCAGAAAGCCGTTGGCACACTAATCCTAAATCGTCAAAGAAAAAAATAATGGCTACTGCTGCTGCCAACGCTGCCGCTGCCGCCGCTGCCGCGTCTTCTGCATCTGGCAATTCTGTGTCATCGCCTGCGATTTCCCCTACTACAAGTACGACAATGGCATTTCCGGTATCGTCAACGTCGCAGACTATGGGTTCAATAACAACCACATCAGTCGTATCCCCTAATACAGTGCCTACTCCTAATATAATGGCAGCGTCGTCATCATCAACTGCATCAGGAAATTCAACCCCTGCTGCTGGTATAACCTCACCTCCTAATGAGGCTGGTAATAATCATCAGCCCAGTTTGGGTTTTCATCATAATTCGATCAATCCCAATTTGGTTGAATACAATTTGGTTGATTATGATCGTAATTCAGGAAATCAGGATTCTGTTAACGCTACCACCACCAGAGTTAAAGGAGATCCTGATAATAGCAATAACAATTCGGCAATTGCTGCTCATATAGGATCATCATCAGTACCGCCTGCTGGTTCTGCTCTACATGAGATCGAATCTAAAAATCCCAGCAATGGCCTATTAATACCACCTACAACATCTAAGATTGGTTCTAAAATTCATATGGATGATTACGACGATGACAAAAACAAAGAAAATATGCCACCTTCGCATCCGCCACCGCAGTCATCGGAGAATGGATTTGAAAATCATGAAAATCAAGAAAATCAAATTGATGCTGCTGATATCGATTCATTATTTGAAACCCCTCGCAAAAACCGGCGTGATATGACAGCAGTCGGTATTGGTTCTGTTACACCGACCTCAAAATGGATAGCTAAATTAATCCAACCTCGATCTGAGGATGATGATGTTTTCAGAGCCTTCTTGGATTCACCTTCAAAACGTGCCCTGGGAAGCAATCGTGAAAATAGTGATAGTGGAACTGGTCACACAATATCGGAAATGACATTTGATTCGATGGATACTTCTAATTTATCTTCTGAATCTCTTATGGTTCCGTCGTCACCTCCAAACTCATTTTTTTATCTTTATGATGAAACCGCCTCACATTGGCCAAAACCATGGGGGTCAGCAACAGCACAAGTTACTCCTGCTGATACAGTCGAAGATGATGACAATGCACCAACTGTTAAATCTTTACAGTGAATCATCGCCGACACGAAATCGAGTTCCACTGTACAAAATTGTAACTTTATTTAATTCTGCATCCCACTCTATATTTTTAACATTGTATTATTTTATATTTGAATTTTTGTTGATTGCATGTATATGAAATTTTTTAATTATTTGTTTTTTTCTTGTATCTATATATCTGATTAATTGATTGTTTTTTTTCTTGTATCTATATATCTGATTAATTGATTGTAAGCAAAATAGATTTATTCCCGTCTGCATCATAAAATTAATTAGACCGACAATATCAATTGGAGGTAATGGTAATCTTATAATCTCTGAGACAGAGCCCGAACGACTAGAGGCTGAGCCTGAAGCTTTATGATGAATCCAGATGATTCAGGGGGACTTCTGTAGATCGCGATAGTAATTTCCCCGAGTCTACGTCCTACGAATATAACTGACAAATTTTGATACCCCCATATAAAAATAAAACCAAATATTGTATCAAACGAGGTTAGCAAAAATTGAAACCCCTATAGAACAATGATATTACTAAAAATACGCCAAAAACGAGGTTCGTGAGATTGTTTCAACTTTAAATATGGCGGGCGCTATCGAGGTTTAACTTTGTCTTCTTCTTTATCTTCACATAAGGTTCTAAGACTCTTCTAGATAAATATTTCATATTTAATTATGAGTGAATCTATTTTAAATCAATTCAACTCATTGAATGCAGTGGGTCAAATAACAACTTTGACTGGTGAAGAGGTATTCACTACCTCTGATGCTTCCGATGATAATAAGGAAGGAGTTGTGAAGACCAAACAACTCAAGCAATTGGCATCATCCTTTGTAGAAACAGACCAATTATGCCATAGTTTGAAGTTAGGAAGTGTGAAAAAAGTGATGACTATTGTTGAATCAGATGAACAAGACGTTATTGCAACATCGGTCCAGTCAAAGGTACCAGGGTCAGATGGTTCTGCTCTTTTGTCTACTGTTATTGGAAATAGTACAGAGGATGCATTAGTTGCCAGTGGAGTTTTGAATGGAGTAGCTAAAAAGATACTTTAATTATATTATCGAAAGATGAATATGGACAAAGAGGATGCTAGAATTTCAAAAGAAAGTTCCTCATGCAATTAGCATGTTGGCTGGAGCATAGAGCAAACGGATCATTAGACGATGTAGCAACATATGGAAAGCAGTTTAATGGCAGAGATAGAATCACTGTTTGAGAGAATTTTGATCAGATTTTAGTTCTGTATACTCGGTTGGTTCATTTACGAGAACGTCTACGATGCTTATGCTTCCAAGGTTGAATGACAACCTCGTTCATCTCCTCGAATCAATTCGCTCCATGAGTGATAGATTAGAGGGATTTCTGGCTTACTTTAATTTTGCAAATTCTTTTGAAAATGATATAAATAAATTAAAAAAGGATGGCTAATTCGCCTAAAATCATGCTACGTATATATAAACCTGTTCCACAATAAACTACCATCATTCAATAATATATCTCCCTGTGTTGATGAGTAGCCCGGATTAGACCCTTCAAATTATCGGTATCTATTTGTTAGCCACAACGATCTTTTGGGAGGTCGGAACATTCACTTACTTATATCAGTTCCGAAATCAGTAGAAGTTAATAATCGAATTTCTTGATTATCCAGCACTTTGCCAATAACTTCATAATAATGACCTATCTGGAAATTGGCATACTATAACATCACAGTTAGTAATAATAATAGAACAGAATGAGATCAAATAATCACATTTCATTTTCGCAACATACCATATTCAATACAATTGTCACATCACCAAACGCGTCGCCAACTGCCTTATCTCCATGAAGTGATTTGATTAAACAAACAACTCTTACAGTTTTATCGACGAAATCTTTTAACAAAGAAGCATCTATTCTAGGAGTTGGTTCAGCCATTATTAAAGAACTGCAATATTTCAAAGTAAAATGAAATGAAGCCAAAAATAATACGCGTCGTCAAATCTTGAAATATAAACACGCGCCTGTCGTGTTAACGCCACATAAGCCGCACACCTATCTGCCTCCGGCGGCTGGGGCAAAGCCCCAGACCCCATAGCTCTCGCTACGCTCGAGAGGTCAAATCCGTATTTCTATAGAGAAGAGGAAATAGCACATGGATGTAATAACGGCTAATTTAAATATATCACATATCACTAGTGATCGAGTTACGGGATCTGAATCTAGAGAACAGCCCATTAGAATGCAGCAGAGGAAGACTAAACCATCTCTGCATATAGCCTGAACTACAACTGAACTACAGAATGAGTACATTGATAGCTTTCTGAGCGAATACTCGTATTGATCATAATAGTTACAATTGTATCATTAAACTAATAACATATACTAATTACAACATGCTAATAAAGGTCGAATGCATAAATCTTCCGTGTGTAAAACTTCACGAATATCCCCGCCGATTCCCCGAAACAAATAGTTCAATCATAGGATATTTACAAATCTCTAAAAGATCAATGTCATTATTATGGTTACATAGTATTATCAGTCAATATTTGATATCTCCATCCATGAGCCAGTGTATATGCTTGCAAAAGACTTCCCGAGGCACAAGGTCTACCCGGAGACCGATACCCGGGACTGGTGAAGTTCACAAAAACTCGAGCAGGGATAGGGTAACTATAATAAAATATTTCAATATACCGGTGCATATTATTCTAACGAAATGTTAGTACTTCGCGGAACGGAGACTCCGATGGATTGATTTGAGTCATTTTGATATAAAGTAAATGTTTATTCAAACTAAACGAAGCGAGGAGAATTATATTTAAACTGGACTAATTTCCGAGAAGTTGGTTGTATAGAAGAGAATAAGGGTGTAGAAAAAATAGAGAAGAGAAGTTTGGTTAAGAAGACAGTTTAGCTTATTCGAAACAATTTGTCAATCATCTTAAAAGCTGTTATTTAAGTGATCACTCTAAGATTAGATTCATCGGTGTCCCTTTTTCATAATGACAGCAGTATCTAAACAAAATATTGTCATGATTGACAATTATGATTCATTTACCTGGAATTTATATGAATATTTATGTCAAGAAGGTGCTGATGTTCAAGTATTCAGAAATGATAAAATAACTATTGATGAAATAGTTGTTCTGAATCCTGATCGTATAGTAATTTCACCTGGTCCAGGTCATCCTTTAACTGATTCAGGTATATCAAGAGATGTTATTAAACATTTTGCAGGAAAAATCCCCGTTATTGGAGTTTGCATGGGTGAACAATGTATTGTTTCAGCATTTGGTGGTGAAGTTTCATTTGCCGGTGAAATAGTTCATGGGAAAACCTCAACTATTAAACATGATGGAAAAGGAATTTTTCAAGGTGCTTCACAAGATATATCTGTTACAAGATATCATTCATTAGCGGGAAATCCTCAAACTATTCCTGACTGTTTGGAAGTTTCTGCTACTTCTGATAGTGGAGTTATAATGGGAGTTCGTCATAAAATATATACAGTTGAAGGTGTTCAATTTCATCCTGAATCTATTCTTACTGAAGAAGGCCATAAAATGGTTAGAAATTTTTTAACTATTTCTGGTGGTACTTGGGACGATCATAGTAAATTATCATCTGATGGTACCACTGCTACTACTACCAGCTCTTCAGCTTCTGTCACTGGTAGTAATAGTAGTATATTGAATCGTATTTTTGAACAAAGAAAAAAAGATATTTTAGAACTTCAAAAGTTACCGGGTCGTTCATTTCAAGATCTTGAGAAATGTTATGCTCTTGGTTTGGCTCCTAAATTAATAGATTTTGTTCAGAGATTAACACCAATTAATAATAATATATCAGTTATGGCAGAAATAAAAAGAGCTTCACCTTCAAAAGGACCCATTGGACTTAATATTCATGCTCCTTCTCAAGCAAAAACTTATGCAGAAGCTGGCGCTGCGACTATTTCAGTTTTGACTGAACCTCATTGGTTTTTAGGATCTATTGAAGATCTTCGATTAGCTAGATTGGCGGTTGACACTGTACCAAATAGACCGGCCATCCTTAGAAAAGAATTCATTTTCGATGAGTATCAAATTTTAGAGGCCAGGTTGGCTGGTGCTGATACTGTTTTATTGATAGTTAAAATGCTTGACGATAATACGTTAAGACGTCTTTACGAATATTCTAAATCTCTTGGAATGGAACCCTTAGTAGAAGTTAGTTCTTCTGACGAACTTATTAGAGCTAATTCTCTTAATGCCAAAGTTATTGGCGTTAATAACAGGGATCTGCATTCATTTAACGTGGATCTTAATACAACTTCATCTTTAGTTTCTTTGGTTCCGGATGGGGTTATTTTAGCTGCATTGAGTGGAATAACTTCTCGATCTGAAGTTGAGAAATATACTGCTGATGGCGTCAGGGCTGTTTTAGTGGGTGAAGCATTGATGAGAGCTGAAAGCCCATATAAATTTTTGAAGTCTTTATTAGGTGAAGAGGAGGAGGATGATAGGGCTTCAAAAAAGCTCTGCACTTAAATAACATCGGAGGAATATTTCACGAACGCTGAAATCCACTTGGATACTATATTAGCATTTAGGCATAGCAAAATATTGTTTTGTTTATCATTTAGGTATTATATAGCACCAAACTTTAATCCCTTTTCTCTAGCGCTATAAAAAGTTAAATTTAAAATTAATTTTGTCTTTTCGTTTAATGAGATATATCTTGAGATATAGTTTTAGATGGAAATATCTGGAGGAAAGTTATTTAAGTTCTTAGGCAAACTTTTAGACACCGGCCTAGTTCAACTCCCTATCAAGATAAGCTCTGCCGGAATTTATTTAGCGGCCTGAATTACAACCGAAGATTCAATCTATTAACCGAAGAACCTCCGGAAATACAATTTCGGAGACATAAACAGAATGGCTCTTCGATATATATATATTCATTTTTTGCTTCTTTATCTTTGATAATATTTTCAATCATATACCTAACAGAAAATATTAGAGGATTATTTTTAAAGCATATATACATTTTTCTTTCCAGCAAATGTCTAGCGGGTCGAACGCTGACCGTCTCAAGAGGGCCCTTGAACGACAATACCGCAAACAAATTGATGATCTAAAGAGTAATAAATCGCCCGCACCATCAGTCTGTTGCTCGCAAACACCATCACTTTCCTACTCGTCAAGTTCCTGCCCATCACCAAATCTATCCAAGGAGTGTTCCACCACTTGTCGTCCTTCCTCACTTGTTATAACTCCTTCGTTATCGTCTTGCATTATTGGATCACCATGTTCGTCTACTTCTTCATTTTCTTATAATACCTCATACAAGGCCCCCAGCTCACAACGGCATTCTTATACCCCCATTATCAGCTGTAATGCTTATGGTTGTACCATTTATGGCGGAGATTATTTCACCAGCGGGGAAAGTTGGGTGCATTCATCAGCAGCAAGTATTGGCTCTATGACATCAACTTCTTCAAATGGAAGACGGCTGTTTGAGAAGGCAGAACAACCTGTAAATGCAATATTTACACCCGAGATGGTGATTCCTCAAGTTACTACTACTGTAGAGAGAATGAATTCTCGTGGCTCCACAGGAGTTGAAAAAGATACTACCACTGTGATGCTACCGCCACTTTCACGTCTTAACTCTGAGACTTCTGAATTGTCTTTCACTGTCGATGTTGTCAAGGGAAATAATAAACTTAGTAATGAGATGAACAACTTAATGGAAGACGCTATCATCGAAGCAATTTCCAAGACAGTTGGTACCACTCTTATTATGGATGATAGTAGTACTACTAGCAGCGATGCATCTAAGTCCCCTCGAATAGAGTGTTGTCCTAACTATGATGGAGTTCCTCAACACTGCCCAGAAACTATGAATGACGCAGAAGAAGAGACTACCGCCGCTTCTGCGAACCTTCCAGGAGAATCTGGAACACCTCCTTCAGGGCTCTCGTCGACCAAACGTAGATCTCCGGTCAATAACCTAGGAAGCATACTCAAGAAATTTTCTGCTAAATCACTACCTTCCAAGCGAGATAGAACTACAGATAATAATGATCATTCTGAAGATAAGATCACATATATTTCTACAGACGAGAATTCCAGTCAATTTCGTGAAAGGCCATATCTAAGAAGTGGTCCTAACTCCTATCATCCCAGTCATGATAGTTCAGAGCATATGGAGAATTGCCGAAAATTCCTCAGCTACGGTAGTGGAAAGTCTGATTCTGAGCGGGAATTCGAGGTCGAATTTCGGCAGGGAACATCTGCTAACAAAATCACTCAAAGATTTCTTAAACTTGCCAGAAAGATTAATGTATCGGCACAATCCAGATGAAGTAACTATAGAAGAAAAGTTATTAAACTTTAAACTTAATAAATTAGCATGATGGCCGATCTGAAAAGGCCGAAAGCTTCTAGAGAATAATACTATAGAGACAATGAATAAGATTGTATTAATGATATAAAATGACCAACTAATATAACTACTCTATTCAATGAGCGTACAACTATGATTTATCACTACGCGTAAACCCCACTGTTCACCCTGCTCGAGTTTAATGACGTTTCACAAACGATAATCGTAAATAGGAGCGACAGCCAGATAGGAACATAATACGAATCGACATATAATATATTAAAAAAAGTAAATAGTTTCAAATAATGCTAACTGAACTCAACAAAAAAAGATAAATCAAAATCATATCCCAAGGTCGTATAAATATACACACAGAACAAAGCCCGTGTCGTTAAAAACAAAAAGAATTTTTTTTAAAGTGGAGATTATTATATTATACCATCACCATTTGTAGTAATAACATTCTTATTTTTTAATTCCTCTTCGGGGCAGTTTCTAAATCTCTCTTACTGAGAATGATACCCCTCGTCTAGATCCAATCCTCCAAAATGTAAACTCATTTGAACACATTTACCAACCAATTCCCGTCGCCTTTCCAGACTAAGTCCTTCGTATTCTGCCCCTTCACTTCCCGCCCAAATTCTTGCCGCAGCCGCTAAATGCTCGACCTTCATCTCACCAGCTAAAGATTTCATAGTGAATAATTTTGATAACATCTGCCAAAGTCCACAGAAGCCCAGTAATCCCATTTGACTTACATCTGTAAGAGAAAGTCGTTTAGCCAACTTAAATGCATAGTTCTCCTTATTCTCATTGAGATAATAAAGTATTATACTACAATGAATAGCAACCCGAGTATCTAATGAGACAGACAATTTCGGTCCCTTCCAATCATCCTGTACATGAATAGTAGAATCGCTATTATTAGAATTAGAATATAGCGTTCCATTTTCAGAGGCAGAAGAAGATGACGATGTTGATGACAATGGTAATATTACATCATCCCCACAAATTAAATCAATAGCTTGCTTCACATCATCTCCACCATTATACAACGCTTTTGCAACAATTCCATATCCTTTAGAAATAGAACCAGATGGGGAAATATTTACTGCAGATTCGATAGATTCTCCATCGACATCGTCACCAATTTCAAGAACATTTAATAACGTATCATGAAGTTTTCTTTGTGAATACCAGTCCGCTAAAATATCAAGAGCAGATGCAAAAGATACCGATGAAGACGAAGAAGATGAAGCATCTGTCTCATTAAAAGCCATAGCAGTTAACTTTGCAATCATTTCTTTATCAAAAACATCACGACATTCAAGAAGCTTAACAAGATTATCAGCAAGTACCTCTTCTTGTTCATCATTACTTATTGTACCAATGCAACCCTTTGCCTTAAACCACAACAAGTCAGAAACCTTTGCACCAAATTTTGTCAAAACTCCAGCGAACAGAATTCTTGCTTGAATGGATTGTAACATATATCGTCTAGGTTCAGGAGCTAAGGCAAAGCCACGTAAGAACATGTATAGAATGCGGGCACGATTACAAGCATGATCACCACCACAAAGCTGAGAATCCACGGCACGAACAACAGTTCCTTGTGAAGCTACACCATGATAGCCACGGAATACCTGTGCAACAAGAAAGAATCCATCCAAACCAATCAACGTACTAACAGTAACTTCAATGATTACAAAGAACAGTGACGGTAGCGATGATATGAGCGAACCACCTGATGGGGGTACAAATAATTGTTGGGAAGCAGTTAGCCACGTTTGTTCCCTAAGAGAAGAAGGATCACTATTAGTGGCATGAGTTAATAGTTCCTGCTGATCTCGTTCATCTTGTTGGTCTTGAACTTTCTGTTTTGTATTCGTACTGTAATTTGAAAATGAAGGGAATAGAACATAGAAAAGAGCCCCAAGTATAAGAGATATTTTAAGACCATTAATCAAAAGTACACCCGATTCAACACCACCATATTTCAATGTATGAAGAAATGACAAGCCAGGTAAAGCAGATAAACCTCGAGCGTCGCCATCATTACCCACCATCATATTAGTACCTATTATTCCAGCCATGGAGCACATCATCGCCTTGGGTAACATATTCGACGTTGATGATGACGGTTGCATCGTGTTGGAAGCAGAAGAATTATTTCCTGCAGATGAAGCCCTTGGTTCAGCGGCAGTACGGTTACGACGGAATGGAATTCCATATCCGCTAGCAACTGCGCCATTATTATTATTGTTATTTCCACGACGACCTCCAGGAACTAAAGATTTTAATTCATGTAATTCTTGAGCTAGCATATCATTCCTTTTTTGTAAATGTTTAATATATTCAGTGGCTTTAACGAGAATAGTTGCTTTGTTCAATTTAGAAGCAGGAATGAGTCCTTCCAAGTCTTCTTTCTCAGCTGCACCAGTCAAAGCAACTCGTAATGCAGGAACACAATCACGTAAAGCATGGATTTTATCATTAATATTGGTACGATATCTTTTTTCGATCATATTATGAGAAGTTTTCTCTTTTTTAGGCTTGGCAATCTTATTTGATTTTGTGTTTGCTCTGTTGTTATTACCGCGAGAATAAGATGAGGAAGAAGAATTTGATTTTGAAGAACCTAAATTCTCCATTTTTGGTGATACATATTCTTGTTTAATAGAATTATCGAAATCATCCATATCGAAATCATCTTCATCTTCTTGATCATCATCATCATCTTCTTCATCATATTCTTGTTGCTGCTGCTGTTGTTGTTGCTGCTGTTGCTGTGGTTGTTGTTGATCTTGTTCTTGTCGAGATAATGAATTTAAATCAGGCTTCTGTTCAAATCCAAATTGATCGGTCCAAGCAGGATTAGAAATACCAACAATGCCTCCCATATTATTAGATATGTCATCATTAGAATTAGTAGAAATGATTACATTCTGATTTTCTGAATCTGATGAAGTATAGGAAGAAAAGTAACCAGCAGAATTTCCAGGAGATGATAAAATAGAACTTGGTGATAAATCTACAGAACCATTTCCAGAAATAGGGAAATTATTATAATCATTTTCATTTCCAATTGCAACATTATTATTATTGTTATTGATAGTATTATTACTGTTGTAAGCATAAGCGGGATTTAAATCTTCAGGCGAAGGCACTCCCACAGAAGAGGCATTTGAATGATGGGAAGACGTAGGAATAACTTCTAACATTCCATTTACTTGTTGTTGTTGATTCTGTTGTCGAGATGATGTTGATGGTGGACCTCCAATCATCATAAGTTGATCAACAGACCAACTATCATCTTCATCTGATAACACTCTAATATCAGAACCATAAGCTCCATTCAAGATTTCTTGTGGAGAAGGGGTGAAATGTGGTGAGATTCCACCTGAAGTTCCAAAAGCTGACGAATAAGATGAAGCACCAGGAGAAATACCTGCCGACGATGTATTTGGAGGTGTATGCTGCTGCTGTTGTGGTTGTAATTGTCCGTCACCCAAAGGTGATTTACTATCTGGATCAATAGCTGTTAAAAAAGACGAGCAGAATTGAAACTGCATAGGATCGTATGTATCCATTTTATGAAATACCTAATAAGAATTCAACTAAAAAACTGTTAGTTAACAATGTCAAATATTTTTATATCATGCTCGAGATTAACATACCTTATAAATAGTTCAAATAGTTCGAATTGAACGGTTCAACGGATTGATGGTTCAATGGTTCAATGAATTCTTTCCAAATAAACCAACAAAAAATAAAGATAACTTTTGATTTTAAGAAATAACAAAATTTTAAAAAGTTTGAAACCCAAAAAGATAAAAAAAGTAGAAGAGAAGAAGAAGAAGAAGAGAAGAAGAAGTTTATGAAAGTAAAAAATGTGGATAGGAGGGGGATGATAAGAAGGCTGGAGAACTGAAAAAGGAAGGAAAGGATGGAAGGGAAACTAAAGAGACCTGAGCAGGGTGTGTGTGCAGGAAAAAGAAAACCCAAATAATGGGACTTCCCTGTAAAGTCTTCAACCCTATTCCAGTATTGTAGATCTATACAGAAGATGTTCTTATTCAAATTATCTGTGCGGCGACAAGATATATGCAAGGAATCTGCACGGAGTAAAAAAACGTTGAGATTCAGTAATAGATAGCGGGAAGAGACCGGAGCATAAACACAGGCTGGCACAGGGACAGGATGTCAGGAGGGTTGTAAAGAGAGTATGGAGCATGATCAGAGAGCACGCCTGTGGAATCTAATGTAACAATCGGATGTGATACGGATAGTATGTGTGACTGACTATGGAATGGAGTAAGTGATATTTAGATCGAATAAAAGATGTGACACACATTACCCAAGAGGGAATGTGGTGCACTAAACGAGTGTGTTGGATGTATACCGGAGGGGGACGGGCCCGGGAAAAAAGCTGTTGCCGAGGGAAACAACTATTGTGACAAGGGTGTAGTCGAGACTAGATGCTGGGTGAGATAGGCTGGGTGAGACGGGCTGGGTGATACGGGCTAGGTGAAATGGGCTGGGTGAAATGGGCTGGTGAGATGGGCTGGTGAGATGGGCTAAGGTCTAAGCGAGAGAATAGGACAGCATCCAAATTACCAGAGGCAGACTGACAGAGACTACCTTTCTGCTGGTTAGTAAAACCAACCACCAATTGATTAATTAAAAAACAACCATATATACTTTAATTAATAATTTCTAAACTTTATAAATGGTATCTCGTCTTGTCTTGTATTATGTGATAATATACTTTTTATTATATCTCGTACTCATCGTAATCCACCTCGGGAAAAAAACTTAATGTTAATAAATAACTAATACTAAGTTACTAGGAGAAGATAAATAATGAGGTGAGATTTTACAGTTTATAGTTATGCTAAGTTATATGCATTGCATACTATGTGCACTGATGATGTGCTGAGCACTACCGTATTTTAACTACGTGCGAATGGCTTTGAACTAATTCTTGACTATTATCTAACACCGGCCGGCTCTTAAATTATCACCGTACCGCTCTTAAGTTATCACCGTACAGCTATGTTATTCTTAGTTCCCGTTAAATTAACGGGACCACCACCAGGCAGGGGAGTGTCATGGATAAAGCGGCTACTGAAGTCACTAACGGTTACTGGAACGAGCTACTGCATCAGATTCTGTACAATGCAACTTCCCAGATTTGTAACTTATCTCCCAACAGTGCTGCAGGTATAAATTAGCTAGATAGATTCTCCACGCTATCCAGCAGATCCACATATCTCTCCTACTTTTTTACTATTTCTCTCGATCGGGATTGAAATGACCTAACTAACAGTTACTGACTAATTGTGGATGTAATATTTAGATCTGGTTTGAGATCGATCCGTTATTAACTCTTTCTCTGCACTCCACTCCGGTCGGCATCTTGGCCCGCCTGCCCCCATCAGTTCACTCGCTCGGTCTAAAACTCTCTAGCTTTGCACGGGATTCAGTATGAGCTGATGTTAATACATGTAGTTGATATTAGGCAGATCTTAGTAAGTAATATGGTATGGAACTAATACTGACCTGATGTGGCGACTTCATTCTAGTTATTGACGAGAGAAGTGAGAGTCGGGCTCCGAGCGAGACAAGGTGGGATGATAGTTATCACCGGAGATAGAAATCAAAGAACAAAGAACAACTACAAGACTGTTGAATGATATATCTAATATTGTTGTCAGTTGTAAGTTGTCAGTTGTAAGTTGTCAGTTGTCAATCGATCAAATCAATGTATTTCGACAATTTAGGCTTTTTGATTCTGACACACAACTCAAACATGTCTTGTCTTATAGTTTTGACCGTTTCATGATAAACAATCAGACCAGACCACTTTAAAAGCACATGCCCATGCAAATGTAACGTACCAAAGTTTCCGCGTAATAAGTGAGGCAGAGTTAATTTGTTACACTTGACCAGAGTTAGGGGTCTGGGGATTCGTCCCAACCGCCAGAGGCGAAAGAGGAACTGGAGATTGTCGTCTCTAATCATGTAGATCTTCCAGATTAGATTCATGATATATCAAATTTCTAGGACATTCCGATGGAATCCCCAACGAGAGATAGAAGCGCCTGCCTTCGCCATGTATTCCCATTTCTGTTACGTATTACCTTCGGTTGCTGAACCACTGCCATTAACTACCAATGGGTCTGGGCGGGCGGAAGGATACTTATCCGCGAGAATAATAAAAAAGAAAAGTACGTGACGTGTACCAAAGTAGGTTTGTTTGTGGGGGTTTGTTGGTTTGACAACACTCACAACCGTTGCCAACGCGTTAGCCAGATTCAATATAGGGTTACACCTACTATTATTGGACATAATTGTTTCTTTTTCTTGTTTTCGGAGAAAATTCACCTGCGCGTCTTAAGAGCCCCTTTCTCTTTCTTTTCAAGACTCCCGGAGCCCTCCATATTTGACTCATTTCCTTGCGTTCCGTTTGACTCCGATATGGATCAAGACCCCAGACTTAGTTGACATCATTAACTCGGTTCACTTTTGATTGATATCCATTTGACACAAAGGGAAACTGCTCTATCAAGAAACCCTCTCTCCATTTCTGTTTCGTCCATTTTCCCCAATTCCGCCCGCTTTCTTCCTTCCAGATATCCGGCTCTCCGATCCACATCTACTTCTGTAACGCCTAAGTCAGGTCAGGTCAGGTCAGGTCAGAAATTTAAGCAGGATTTTTTTTGCTCAGTGTCGATCACTCAGAAAAAAGTGGCCTGATAATCTATCTGCAGTATGCAAGGATCTTCATCCGATCATATGCAAATGCATGTATATGACTATGATCTGCACAGTCTGTTTGATCTGCGTGTTAATCTTAAATCTCCTTGCATAACAAGGAAATTGATTTGATGTAGTTTGACATGAGCTGACGGCTGACATCATAAAGCCGTACTGCGACCGGAGCCAACCCCGCGGAACCATCTGGTTATTAGGCGAAAAGAATACGGGGCTTATGCGTGGCTTCAGGTGCGAATGTTAGTTATTAGCTGATAAACAGTACTGAATAGCATTACTCCTATCAATGCTTTATACTAGGTCAGAGGGAGAAATCCACCCCTCGTTATCTAGTTAATGACCTCACCTCTAAGTCACAAAGTTCTATTGCTCATCTACATAAAAAGCCTGCGGTTCAGAATTGAAGGCTGAGTAAGAACCCTAACATGAAAAAGATGGCTGAAGAAATATTCTACCGCCTTTTCGGCATCCCAAAGAGAAGCGAAACTCAGAGTACGCTCAAGATGAATCTTTAACAAAAAAGTAAAGCCTAGGTAGGGTTCCACAATGATTACATCTCTCTCTGCGCTATAGTAGTAAAATGACTACTCTGGGACGGTACTATGCCGGAGGCAGACGGGCAGAGCACCCTAGCCCACTAGGCTTTCTGCCTCGGTAAGAGCTACTACCCCTTACAGAATAATCCATCGGATACTAACCCCCGGATCACCCCTGACTCTCGGAAGCTGGGGTGCCGATGACCCCTGATCCCTCTTCTCGTTCTCAATTCTTCCTCGAAGATCACTCCACATCCCCACGACTAACGACATGTTCGACTCATTATTGAACCAGAAACGAGCATGTAATGACTGAATGGAGTCTTCAAGATGTGTGAGGCTCGAACATTGATCATATCCATAGGAAACGAGAGCAAGATCTGGATGGACATTTGACTTCCTAGGAAAGACAAGGGCCAAGGAGTCCGAAGCAATCGTCAAGCAAAGCCAAAGGACAATATGACTGCTCGGGAAGGAACTGCTGCCGATGTACCCTATCGAATTAAATACGGAATTGGGCCAGCTGATCAGGGGTACGAGAAAGAACACTCATCGCAGTCCGATATGGTTATAAGCTTATTATACTTTAACGGAATAATTCGGGTTCCCTCGATTGACATATACCGAGAAGTCCCGTCATCCTCATTAATTCATGCTAATTGCATCGTTCACATTATCCATTCCAGATCCAGCCCGCCAACATTGTACCAAGCTCGGCTGATAGTATAACTTCAGCAAACTTCGATCCATGTGCTATCGACGGAGACTTTGGGATCAATTGAAGGCTGACTGCTTCCTAGGGCCTTACCTATTGCCGAAGGCTACTCAACGCTAGGTACAAAGATATTGAAGCTAAATTCACTCCTAAATCTTGATGTCTGGCAGTAAGATGAATCTGGATGTGATGTTGATCCTCCTCTGTAACTTCAGATGCATACAACTGGCAACACACTGGCTCATCTTAAGGGTTGAAAACAGGGTTCTCATAGGTAGCCTAGCTCAGTCTGCATGCATGCTTCCAAAGTCTTCTGAAAATGGATACAAGGTTCTAGACTCAGGATGCCACATTTGTCTGGAAATGGACAAACCGCCGAAGAATTCTCAATCTGCCACATTCATCTGGAAATGGATAAACGCCTGCAGAATTGTCAATCTTAGAACTCAACTATCCACATTAAGCATTAGCCTAACCAGCAGCCCTCGAATGAAAGTTACGCCTAGGAAACCCCGGGAATTTCGCCGACGCAATATAGCCAGGAACTCTGAATATTCGGTCTTAGAGGCAATCTAATCAATACCCTATAAATCGCAACGGAAAATGGAATAATGCCAACGACATAGAAGGAAGCAGCATTCTACTTGTGAAAAGGTTCATGCAGGGTGAAACCATTAGAGCTATGCCTTTAGAAACCATCAGTCTGAGGCGTATGTCAAGACTATTTGTTCAATAGCTCACATTTACAATCCTGATCAGCATTATTCCTGTCACATTTACCCGACGATAGTATCTCGGCTATTTGAACGTAAATCTCCTGGACAACGCTGAGTTCAGCCAAAGTTACCTGACTAGGAGCAGCTTGTCTCTTAAAAAGAACGGACCACTCCAGTCCTGTAGAACCCTCAGTTGTGCCTTAGGCACCACGTCGATACTCGCTGGGCACGCTCCTAGATCATCAAGATATGGATTAAATAGCAGTGTATCAATAAGTAAGACTCGAGTCTAATGCAGGAAATTGGATTCACTCCAGAATTTTGGTTGATAACAATGGCAAAACAAGAAACCAATATTGAAACCCCACTGGTAAACCAATTTCGGCTCAGAAACTGTAATCAGTAAAACCACCAATACCAAATACCATTCAGGTATGACCATGTTAGGTGTTAACGCGTCTGTCGCCGGTGATCGGGATAAGCGTTGGACAATTCCCAGTCTTCTTAACACTCGAGAAACTTCTGCAGACGACTCCCGAGTGCATTGAGAGTGTTGCGAATTCGGACTCTGGATGATTTTCCGTCTAGTCTTAGAGACGGAACTGGAGCATTCTCATCGATATGATTTCTCCATTCCTGACCATAATCTCACTCTACTTTTATCAGTTAGCAATTAGAATGACGCAGATTAACTGTGCTCAATGAGTCCTGAAAAGAGAAGAAGAGTGTGTTGTCGAAATCCAATCATCGATCAATAAGTTATAAGGAATATATATTGTACACATGTTGGAGTTGGATCGATCGATCGATCGAGTAAAACACAAAATCACGTGGATAAGAAATAACACTAGCTAGTTAGACCAGCCGTGCGGCAGATGTAGAAGACACCTTCGAGCGTAGCGAGAGGAGCCGGGATCATGATAGATATCCCGGATCACCTCTGTTTTCGATCTCTGAGCTGATCTTATCGATCAGATATTTTATCTACATAGCGCAGTATATTTCTAAAGAGAAGGAGAAAATGGATGCGATAATGACCTAGTACAATAAACGGATTATCACGATGTCGGGTGTCGGGTATCGGGCTACTGCCTACCGAGGGATATCATTCTTCAGGAACCTCCTTCCAACCACTGCCTCTGGTGGTTTCGGGGTAGCCCAGACCCAGAGAGACGTAGAGAGCTTGATCAATAGCTCTCATAATGTACACTTGATTGTAAGGACGGAATTAATGCAGTCGACAGTCCTTTATGAGACTAGTTTATATCTTGACTAGGGGAGTTAAAATAGCACTTCCTGAACTTTTTTCCAGAAAACAATACCATCATAGGATACCTTAAAACTAAAGTTTCTACATAATCAGTTTAAATATGAGATTATATAACGTTTTATTGCATTAAAATCTATAAACATATTATTCTGATTACATTCAAAGGCGGATATGCGAATGTAGAAGTTAGAGAGGGGAAGGGGGAAGGGAGGAGTTATGCGGCGCACCGCAATGAGCATACGAATAACCGATAACAATCAGGTTGTTCAAGTGAACAGTTTACTTTTACCTTAACGGTATGAATAATACCCAATAAGTAATCTCGGGTTTTAACAAAGAATGAGCCACTAATCAGCAGTCTTGGCTCTGGAGCTGAAATCGTGTGTAACAAGATATCTCTCGAGCTAGACACTCGGAGATAATTAGTCATACATTATATAATACGACAGTTTTGCCTACAAACCTAAACCATATCGAGGTGATGGAACACGCCTTAGATAACATGATGATAACATGACGATATGAAAAGTTCAGATACCAAGAATAATGACTGGAAATACTTGCTTTGATTGATTTAAAAAGATCTAAATACCCCCTCCCCCCCACCCATGAATTAGAATGGTACGTGTCTATAATAATAAGTACAGTACGTGTTTTTTTTTTATGATCACGTGAACAAATATCATAATCAAACCATCACGTGAGCAACTCACGTGAGCAATTTACCCGGCCTCTTTTAGTTTCATAATCTCCCAAAAAATTTAAGCCGCTTTTTCAATTTTGGTGTCTTTCCCTCTTGCTCACTTCCTTCCTTCTTCTTCCTAATCTTCTTCTCCTTCTTCTCTCCTCTTCTTTTTCGATTACTTTTTTTGAAAGGACCATTTTTTTCATCCCCCGAAGTAGAGAGTTGGTTTTTATATTTTTCTTTTATTATATAAAAGAGCAAAGGCATATATAAATATATATACATATCAAGATATTTGCGGAATATCGAAGAGAAGCAACGAACGTGGTAGTAATACACAGTAATAAATAATATATAATCAGAAATGGCTCTTAAACGTATTAATAAGGAATTAGCTGACTTGGGAATGTAAGTAGTTGTGATGTGAAGTATAGTGATGAGGTGGCGGTAGAAGGTTGTTGTTTGTAATAGGATGAGATGGTAGTGGTAGAAGATTATGGTTTGTAATAGAGATGATGAGATTTGATATAGTTGGAACAGAACAGAACAGAAATAGAACAGAAACAGAACAGAAATAGAAATAGAAACAAATTTGGAATAGATAAACAAGAAATGAGAGTTGAGTGATGATGATTATGATTATGATTATGAAGATTATGATATTGCTTCTGCTTGTCGTATATTTGAATGATAGTTAGGTGATATCAGAGTGATTCAAGAATGTATATAGATTCAAACGATTCAAATTCAAGAAGAAATATTCTTACACCAAGTGATTCAGAATAAAACTGATAGATTGAATTTTCTGGTATTCGTGACATCGTTTGGTTCATTCAGTCCTATATAATACGCAGTCTCACTCTCGTATTTTTTTACACTAGTCTATTGGTTTCTTTATCTGGGGATAAGCTGAAATGAAGACTGGCCTCTATATCATTTCTTCTTAACAAGCAATACTGCGCCGCTTACTCATACAAGATCTGGCTTATGTCTACCATCTCATATTTATTTTTCAGATTCTAACATATTTTAGGGACCCACCATCATCTTGTTCAGCTGGACCTATTGGTGATGATCTTTTCCATTGGCAGGCTACTATTATGGGACCTGCTGATAGCCCTTATACTAATGGAGTATTCTTCCTTTCTATTCATTTCCCCACTGATTATCCCTTCAAACCTCCAAAGGTAAATTTCACTACTAGAATTTATCATCCTAATATTAATAGTAATGGAAGTATTTGTTTGGATATTTTAAAGGATCAATGGTCACCAGCTTTGACTATTTCTAAAGTTTTATTGTCTATTTGTTCTATGTTGACAGATCCAAATCCTGATGATCCTCTTGTACCTGAAATTGCTCATGTTTACAAAACGGATAGAGCTCGATATGAAGCAACAGCTCGTGAGTGGACTAGAAAGTATGCTGTTTAGAAGGAGATGGTGTTTACATGCATTTTTTTCTCTAGGTAAATTCAATGTTATTTTCTATGGCTCTTTTTTGAATCTGTCTTATACAAGTTAATTAAGTGTGTTTCTGTTTTGTTATTTTTTTATTGTTATTATTATTTCTCATTTGATGAGAAATAAAGCATGGCATATATTTGAAAGTGTTATTGGTATGATGATGATGGGTTAGTAGGTAGTAGTAGTAGCAATAGTAGCAGTAGCACGATGAATATAGATGGATATACGAGCTAAATATATATGAACGAATTAACGTGTTTTCCTAGCCTGGTGTTTTCCTAGCCAGGTATTGTATCTGGCAATCTGCGTTTGGCTAGAGCCCTGTCCTGGGCCTGTTGCTCTAACTGTGCTGAAGTAAATCAACTGTTAACGTGGAAAGGAACAGCCTATAATTTCAGACAACTCTTAGCCTTTTGCTGACCACCGGGAACCGAGACGAAGCCTGGGAATATTTTCAGGGGAACTAGATCGGACGGGCTTATTTATGGTGATAGAAAGACATATTATGTTAACAAGATTCCAAAGTCCTTTATTAGCATTCAGGGGTATGTCCTTGTTGAACGTTCACTTCAAAATAGGCTCTATTATTAGAAGTAACTGAAAGAAACAACTGAAGCTTTCAAGACGTGGTTCCGGGGTGTGGTGGCCTCAGTTACCGGAGACGACTTCACGACTTCAACTATAGGAGTACATTGAAACAGCGCTGGCTCAGTAAAACTACAGAAATTACCCCCACCCTCCCCCACGTTATATCCTGTTCAACTCCTTGCAATTACTGAAAGTTTCCGCGTTGTATACAGGGGTAAAGGCTCGGAGAGCCACCGCACCTTTAGCACTATCAATCATATAAATTAGTTCATGAATATTGAAATCTCCCTTTCTATATCTCTGTCTCTGTTAGTTCGATAGATGTAATGTACACTCCGCAGGCTCGGTTTGGTGGCTGAGCCTCAGCCTCTTTATTTTTGGCCGTGCCTCTTATCTGCCTCCGGCGGCTGGGGCTTAGCCCCAGACCCCTAGCTCTCACTACGTTCGAGAAGTCCTAGAACCTGGTACCTTCCCCTTCCTGTGGCTATATTATTAATGATGGAGAATCTCGAGCATAGCGAGAGCTAGAGGTCTGGGGCTACGGGGTCTGGGGCTACGCCCCAGCCGCCGGAGGCATACTCCCGGGGAACAGCGGCTTTTAGGCGGCGGTTAAGTACGTATTAGAGCTGCATGCATTTGCGTGCGCGCGCGCGCACTTGGCGGATGTTTACCTAATTATATGTATTCTGATATCCGCCTGTAAATGCTCTGAAATAAATTTATGTCTGGATATAAGTCTATCAAAAAATGTGATATCTTAAATTTTAGAGTTAAGCTATAGAATTAAATGCTCATAATATATCACCAAGATATCTATTTCCAAGAAAAACAAACGAGAAGTGGTTTTTACGACCCCTTAATGATGTTTTTACAAAACCTTATAAAGGATTATATCATACACATATATATATATCGCGCGCGAACGGCCATTACCCTGACTGAAATCTGTACGGCTTTGTATGTAAATACACGTTGCCTTTATTTAACTGGTGGTGGAGTTACAGGGCCAACGATATTTATGACCCAAAGGTTAGTTACAACCCCTACCATAAACCTCCTCCACCACCACCTGCTTTACCACCCATTCACTCCACCACCAAACTCACAGCCGATAGACTACTACTACCTCCACCTCCAAACAAACTTGTAATACTACCATTTTGCTTCAAGAACATAGACTCCATATCAACATATAGAAGTCCGGAAATATTCCAACTGATATTAAATTTGAAGAAGGAGTTAGACGGAATAACATCTATAAGTTATTACTATTGGATACTGTTGGAGGAGATATTGTTATAGATATATTTGTTGTGGTGATTGACTTTTTTCATCATCATCACAGACATCTTTCATTATCATCTTCGTTGTAACTGTTAGTATACTCAGGTCCTTAGTATATCACAGTTGTCAATATATATAGCAACAGTTATCATTGCATTTATAGTTCTATCGTTTGGTCATCTATTACAACCACCTACTTACCTATCCTGTTTCTACTTTAAGGAGAAGGGGTAATATTCTGTGGTTTTGTAGTATTCAGTTTTTATTTGTGATTGATTACCTTTTCTCAATTAGCTATTGTGAATTCTTTTTGGTTAGGAAAAGTACAGAACGTACATACAAATATATATATTCATTGGATTGTATTTGTTGCCGGCTAGCTATAAAAAATGTATCCTTATAATACTGGCCAACAACAACCTCAGCCAATTCTTCCTCAAACTACAGGAATGATATTGACAGGTTATCCTCAGCAACAACAACAACAATTGCCTCCTCAGCTTTTGCCGACTCAGACTGGTTATCAACAGCAACAGCCATTATCAGCCTACCAGACTGGTTATAATCCTCTTGCTGCTCCTCCCCAACAGCAACAATCTTATTTACAGACTCAGCCGACTTCTGCTGTTGGATATGGTGGTCTTCAGCAAATTCAACCTACTGGTTTTGCTGCAACCAACGGAATTTTCCCTGCTGCTACTATTCAACAGCCACCTCCACCTCCTCCAGTTAGATCTACAAGTTCTGGCGGTTCTAATAATTCGTTGAAAATTCCAAATGGTAAGTTGGGTTACGGCTACAACCGGTTCTCTACAATCCCCCTTTCATTAATGTACTAACAATAGTCCGATTATCTTTTATCACTGCTGATGATCAGAAAAAGTTCGAACAATTGTTTCGTGCTGCTGTCTCCCCTAAGGAACAAGCTCTTTCAGGTATGTATTATATGTTGGTCGTCTGACGTCGTCTGACGGTCGAGTATCGTATATTAACTAATTTTTATAGGAGATCAAGCAAGAGATATAATGGTGAGATCAGGGCTTGGGCCATCGGTACTGGGAAATATTTGGCAATTATCGGATACAAATAAAACTGGAAGATTGTTATTCCCCGAATTTGCTTTGGCTATGTACTTATGCAGTCTTGTGCTCAAGTCTCAGCCTTTACCAACCAAACTACCTGACAAAATTCTTAACGAGGTAACAAGTTTGGTGGATATTATCTCGTTTGGTATTGAAGATGAAGGGACAACGTCGTCTGGAAACTCTTCGTCTCAGCAGAGACAGCGACTGCCATCTTATGTTCCTGACTTTAGTTCAGCTGGATCTGGCAATACTACTAGTACTGTCCAAACTACTCAAGCCAACACTGGGTTCAGTCAACCTCTACAGCAGATTCAACCCACTGGGTTTAGCCAACCACTCCAGACCCAACCCACAGGACTTAGCCAAACTTTTCAGACTCAGCAGACTGGCTACAATCAGCCTTTACAGCCTTTGCAGCCGGCTTCAACTGGCTATAATCTGTCAACTCAGACAACTGGATATACTGGAGTTGGACAACAGCCATTGCAGCAGCAGCAGCCTTTGCAAACTCAGGTTACTACTGGCTATGGAATTCAACCTCAGGTGGCAGCAAATACTGGATACCAACCTACTGGTGGCCTTCAATCCCAGCTGACTGGCTTACAGCCTCTAACGGCACAACCGACTGGTCGTCCCGGTGAATGGGGATTCATCAATACACCTGGTACCGGTCTTCCAGGGATAGAAGCCCTAAAAGATCGATTTATGCCCCAACCTGGTGGTATTGCCGCTCTTGCTGGTCAGAGTTTTTCTTCTGCTGAACTTCAGGGTACTGCCCGTATTGAGTGGTCTATTACTAAGGATGAAAAGAATATTTACGATAGTATCTTTAATGCATGGGATAGACAAAGAGTGGGATATATTGGAGGCGATGCTGCTATTGATATTTTTGGTAAAAGTGGATTAAATCGTGAGGATTTAGAAACCATTTGGAACTTATGTGATCCTGGAAATCGTGGTAGACTGGATAAAGACGAGTTTGCTGTTGCTATGCATCTTATTTATAGACGGTTGAATGGCTATCCTTTGCCTTCCCGATTGCCGGCAGAACTTATACCTCCTTCTTCTCGTAACTTTTCGGAATCAGTATCGCAGATTAAAAGTTTCTTAAAGGGTGGCAATAACTCACTTGAACCACATCGCACTGGATCTGGTCCGGTCAGTTATCTTAAAGGAAGATCTTTCAGAGAAGGAAGTGGCTCTGGTTATGTTAGCCCTGCTGGAAATGGTGGTGGCTTCCGGAAGGATGCCACTGTATTTAAAAACAATGATGATGAATTTGGTAGATATGTTTCAAGTGCTCGTCATGGACGTCGTGAAGATAATGATTCTCCTTCATCTGTTGATTCAAGGAATAAGACGAATAATAATGACCGTAGCAGCACAAGCTATAATGATATCAACAAAATGTCGATTAATGAACTGAAAAAGGCTATAAAGGAAAAGAAAATTTTATTGGATGCTATTGATACTAGAGATGAGGAAGATTTCTCTGCTGTAGAAACACTTGAAGGACGTGATCGTTCAGCTATCGAACAAGTTAAAAGTCGAATTTTGAAAGTACAAAAGGAGATATCTGGTTATCCTCAGGCAGCTTTATTCAGCTCAGGAGATATTGTTCATGATCGTCGTCAATTACTGCGAAAATTGAATGTGCAGACTGATCTATTACCTCAGCTAGCTACTGATGTAAAGAAGATTGAAGCTGAAATCGCCGCCACTAAACTTGAAATATTCAGAGTTAACTTTGAGAAGGATCATCCTGGTGCTACTATTGTCGGTACAGGAGCTAATGGTACAATCACCGAATCAGATCGCCGCAAGGCCCGATCAAGAGCTATTTTCAAGGCTCGAATGGCTGCATTGACAGGTCAATCTTCTGATGATGCCGATGGAGGAGATGTTTCGGAACAATATGAACAGATGCTGGCTTCTGAAACTTCTCTCATTAATGGTGAACGAGAAAGAAATGAAAAGATGTTTGTTGATATTGAGGAGAGTGTAAGTCAGCTTAAAACCGATTTGGAGAGATCGTTGCGTGAAACCTCAGATGATATTCATAGTGACCGTGAGAGAAGAAGGTGGGAGGATGCTATCGGTGTTGAGGACGAAGTCAAGCAATTTATCTATTCATTGCCCAAGCCATCGGAACAACAAGCACCATCATCAGATACAGCGCGAAATATATCGTCAGCTCCGTCGTCGACGACCACTAATAATACTACTGGCAATCCAGTTCGAGGAACTGTTCAGCATCAGAGCTCACAGGACAAAATTGCTTATATTAAAGCCGAGGCTGAAAGACGTATGAATGAGCGTTTGGCTGCATTGGGAATTCATAGAAAATCGAGGACATCTATATCATCTGGGCTTACTCCGCCTATCTCCGAGTCACCAACTACGACTGCTGCTTCTACTCCTGCTGTAGCTGTCTCTCCTCTTACTACACCTGCGCCTGTTGCAAAACCAACAAAGCCGCTACCTCCCCCACCACCAACAAGGGCACCTGTTCCTAGGTCTCCAGCTTCGATCCCACCTACCAATGCGTCACCAGCCACGTCTCATGCTGATGGCGCTGTAGCTGCTGACAATGATTTATCTGATGAAGATGAGGAAGAAGCTGAGTTGTTGAGAGAAAAGGCTCTTCAGGAACAGCGCCTAAAGCAGCTTGAACAGGATGCCAAAGATCGTAAAGATGCAGCAAAGAAGCAACAAAAAGAAGAGAGGCGAGCTGCCTTGAAAGCAGAAATAGAGGCTGCTAAAGAGCGTGAAAGGAAGTTGCTTGCCGCATCGGCGAATGACGACGATAGGAATGGGCCTGCTACCAATGGCGATGCTCATAACGAAGTAACTCCTGTGGTTGTACCAGCCACCGCCACTACTACTTCGGCTTCTCCTGCCAGTAGTAGTAGTAATCCATTTTTGCGCAGTGCTCCTACTGCTATTACGTCTTCCCCTGGGGTTGATGGAGCTGTTCAACCTACTCCTCCATCTGTATCGGCCACCTCGCCAGTTGTTACGACTACAGTGCCAAGCGAATCTTCCACCAGTCATAACCCCTTCTTACGTCCACCGACTGAGCCTAAAGTTGAGAAAGTGGATGTTGACCCTGTTGCTATAGCTGAGCAACGTCGGAAACAGCGTGGTGAGTCAGACGACGATTGGGGTGATAAATCTAGCGACGAAGAGTCATCAGATGACGAAGGTGGATTAAGAGGTCCTGCTAATCCATCACAGCTTGCGTCAATTTTGTTTGGATCTATGGGACCTGTTCGACCCTCGTCAGCTGCAGAAACGGGATCAGGTAGGATATCTGAGTTTGTTACTCCGGCTGGATCTAGCACTGCTTCTTTGGAGAATGGTACTATCGGCGCTAGTACTGTTACGTTACAGCAAGATGACAAGTCATCGCCTACCCCAGTAGCTGAGGCATCAATTCCTCCACCTGCTCCTCCTTTGCCTGCTGAGTTCACAGCCCCGTCTCAGGCTCCTCCTCCTCCACCTGCAGATATAGCACCTCCTCCGCCAAATGGAATTCCACCACCCCCACCACCTCCTCCGAATGGCGTACCACCACCTCCTCCACCACCACCTAATGGATTTGCACCACCTCCGCCACCACCGCCACCTCCTGCTTCATCCGATGTTCCAATAACCCCAGCTCCAAGTGCTATACCTAATATATCTAATTTATTGGGAGAAATACAATTGGGTAAATCGCTCAAGAAGGTGTCGAGCAATGAACAGAGAATTGCCCAGAGTGAGCTTGGCAGAGTGATTTAGAAAGAGAAGTGTGAAATTTGGAGTTCATTTCATTATGTAGTTAATAAAATAAATAATGATTTTCTTTCAGTTTGTTGTGAAAAATAGTATATAATAAACGCATCCCGCCTTAGCTCAATTGGTTAGGTCGAGGTAGTTTGTTTTAACTATCGTATTTCAATATTTTTCTGTCCGAAAGAATATAAGATTAGTTCTAATTTCCAGAATATATGAATCTATTAAGTGAAAGAATTTTCGATTTAGAGTTAGTGGCGGAGATTTCTGTGTTGAAATTTGGAGTCACCGGTCTAGAGCGGGGGGACTTCACAGCGGAACGAACCCTAAGTCGCTTTGATTCTGGTGAAGAATCTTCTTCCACAGATGATGAGCCAGCATCGGGATGCAAAATTTGTTTCTTATTTCTGTTGCTGAAAAAAAATCTGCTTGAACTGTTTTTCTTGTCCTTGTTTATAACCTCATCGGATTCACTATCTGAATCGTCCCTAAGCTTATGTAGACGCTTATGCAAGAGAGAAGGTGATGAATATGATGAGTCTACATTAGTAACGTTTGTGAACGGGGCACGAGTAATATTAGTAGACATGGTAGTTGAGGAGTATGTTTTTATCTCAGAGCTTTTGTCAATGAGTTTGTCTACTATCTTTGCAGGTGTAGTACCAAGTACTGGTTCGTTGTTTTCTTTGTTCGAAGACAATTTCGTTACTATACTCACCGGTTGCTTCTTGACTGTAGCTACTGGGGAGAAATAGGAAGTTATAGTTCTGATTCCTTTTGTCTGCAACGGAGAGGCAGGGGAAGTAGCACTTCTCCTTGCAGCAACGGCATGAAAAACACCCCCATTAGTATGATGACTTCCAGGTGTAAATGTCGGAATTTTATGAGCGAGACCATTGCTTGTAAATGGTATTACAATCTCTTGCTTCGTAATAGGATCCACAGCACCTTCAGCAATTCTTCTACTTAGGAAAACATCCACATCGGGTCCGATAAAAGTGTTAAATTCAGGTTCACCAATTGGCTCTGTTGGGTCATTAAGCATTACAAGGCATTTCCGTTCGGGACAATATACTCTCTGATGTTGGAAAGTCAAACTTGCTCGCCTATATGTTTGATCAAAGTCAGGAGGAATTTTGATGTTTCCTCCCATTCGAACGGCACGTATCACCTGAAAAGTTAGTAAACAAAAAGCGAATCTAATCTTGGTACCTCGTCTGCGGGTGGTGGTGAACTTACTCTATCGTAAGATCCATATCGCCTGATCAAATTATATGCCTTAATTGGACCGATATTAGGGAGTCCTGTGGAATAATCACATCCAGACAAAATTGCTAAGTTGCGAAAATCCTCATCTGAGAAGTCACCTAACGACAGTTCCTTGGATTTGTGAAATTTATCACGACGTATTTCAATACATTTCCCTACATTATTCATCTTAGTTAAAAGACATTTTGCCCCAAATACTAAAAGATCAGAGTCTTCGGAAATGATTCCCTGAATTAAGCCCTTCTTCTCCAGATATACCAATTGAGCATCAGCTTCATAGGGAGCTACAATATATGGAATGCCTCGATTTTTCAATGATTCAATAACCATAGCAGCCATTGTAGGACTAACATCAACAGCTTTTTGAAATTGTTCATCTGCTTGACGGAGTTTTCCCTCGCGAAGAAAAGTTAACCCTTTGATTTTAGCATCACTACGAGATTTTTCACGAACATCTTCAACCGATAACTTGGTAGGTAATTTATCGCCATCAAATACCACAAATGGTTTTACTTTATTTTGTAATAATAATTGAATTCTTCTATCAAAAGATTCAACAAACTTTGTGGTAGGTTCTCCTAAAGCCAGTTCTCTAGCACTAGTGATTACACTTTTATGAAGCCAAGAGTAACCATCGATTCCAATATATAAATCCTCGTACGAATCAATAGAAGTTTCGACACCAATTGATTTCAGCATTTTAAATAATCCTAGTATATAGAAAGTTAGTATTATAAAATGAATTAGCCCCCGGCAGCTACGCTCGAATGGCCATTGGCAGGAGGCTAATCACTAGGACAAGCAATTAAACCCACGATTCTAGATCTATCAGTTCTATAAACCCGAATGATTTCGGCCATTGGAATTGACAGCTCATGTGTCTATCAAACCGACATCGCGATGAAGGCTGGGATTTCACAACTTCAATTAGCGGCAGCCAATCATCTATAACATACCCGTTACGCCCATCTTGATAAAGGGGCTTCGAAATTCTGCCTTTTATTTATGAATGATTAAACAAAATCTCCATAAGCTTTCATCGATACCACGATATATTGTCATGTATTCAAATAAATGTCCGAGATTCAGTGTCCAAAGAAAACGAGGTGGAGAACAATTCAAGAAAGGAGAAACAGAGACGGAAACGAAGACGAAATGAAGGAGGTTCCCATTGTTTTGGTCCACTTGAACTGGCTCGCGTTGACTCGAAGACGCGGCTACTGACTAAGCGCTGACTAAAATTTAGCGCGCGTAACTCGCGTAATAAATGATCGACAGGGTCTTGAGGTTATTCAGAATCACCATTTTTCAAAATGGATGAATCATTAGTTAGTTATATTGTTTGATCTAGAATCAACTGTGTAGACCGCTTGGATGTTAGTATTAAGAACATATTCAGAGAAATAGTTGGGGGATTATTTTCAGCCAAATTCAAATAATGACGAGAAGAATAGAAACACTTTCATTGTCTCATATAACGAATACGGAAATAGAACACATTCAATAATAATAATAGCAACCCCCTAGATAAGTCATTACTCACATTACCTACAGACACAGTGCCGAAATTAATGTAGGACACATGAGCTTCAGTGAACATGCTGTCGCTCTAATATCCTCTATTTTAACAATTATTTCCGCAATTTTGCTTCTTGATGACTATTCTAGACTGATACGGTTTTAGCAAATACGGACGTAACAATTCAAAATTCTAGAGCAGTTATCGATGTAGCTTACGTTGACTCACTTCAGTGACTTCACGTATCACGTTAATGCTATTAAGGTTATGCTATAATTAACCACATGAAGTTAATCTGATCGATCGACATAATATATGCTGTCGATCAATCGGAATACTATCACGTGGAACTCACCTGATATTCTACCAGCCGTACGTACCTTGCTTCACAGCCAGTCACTCTGTCTGTTGCTACTGAACAGCATATCATATAGCTTGCCTAGAATTTGAGCAGGTAGAGGATTTCATTTTCTTCTTCATCAACTTTGTATATTAATTAAATAGGTTTGGTTTAATATTTTGATCTTATATTTGATCTTTATATTGGGAAAAAGTGGTAGTGAAGAGTGGTAGTGAAAGTGGTGATGACAATTACTATGGATTCTAGGTACTATTCTGAAAATCATACCACTGGTACCGGTGGTAGTGGTGGTGAAAACAGAGGTGGTGAAGGTCGTAATGGTAATCCAGGTGTTGGTAGTGGCATGTTAGATTCTACGATTCCTGATGTAAGAAGTTTGTCATTAGAAGAACAACAGCAACAATACCAAGAACAAGAGCGAGGATATTCTCCATCGCAACAATCATCACCTCAACCTCCTATATCTCATAAGAAGAAACATGCCCATGCTTATTATGATCTATATTCATCATCTGGTAATGGATTGTCTGAAGGTAATGGTATGGATTG
Source organism: Sugiyamaella paludigena (assembly GCA_030579875.1). Lineage (NCBI taxonomy): Eukaryota > Fungi > Ascomycota > Dipodascomycetes > Dipodascales > Trichomonascaceae > Sugiyamaella > Sugiyamaella paludigena. The sequence continues at coordinate 203,372 of JAKTRU010000002.1, read as the reverse complement.
GAAACAACAGCAGCAACAGCAGGCACAGCAACAACAGCAACAGCAACGGCAGCAATCACCGGAATATGGAATCTCAGCAAGTCTTGCAAGATCTGCTGGAAATTATATTGGTAATAGTGTACGAGCATTTTCTTCTTTTACAAAGAGTAATAATAATATTGTTGCCGGTAATAATAGTATTCGTAATACTATTGCTGGTGACGAATATGCTGTCAATGCTAGTGGTGTGGGTGTTGGTGCAGATACTGGCACTGGTACTGGTGCCAACAGTAAATCAATACGATCTTATAAAAATGTTGATTTGGTTCCATCTGTAGTTGATGATCGGGCTTATGCACAACAGGTTTTAGGACCTCATCCTATTTTTAAAACATTTGAAAATACTTCTCCTCCACCAGCGGCTACTGATTATGAAATCTTAGATCAAGGTATTTCCGGTCCTAATTTTGCAAGACTTACTATGTATAATGTACCAGCTACTGAACAATTAAGAGCATCTACTAAATTGCCCTTAGGAATGATAATAACACCGTTTGCTTATTCGTCGTCATCATCTGGACTTTCTGTTCCAATAGCTGATTTTACATCGATTGATCCACCTCGTTGTAGAAGATGTCGAGCTTATATCAATCCTTCTATGATGTTCTCTGAAGGTGGAACTAAATTCATTTGTAATATGTGTCAATTTGCAAATCAAGTTAGTGTTGATTATTTCCAGCCCACTGATGCATCCAATTCAAATCGAAGAATTGATTGGCAATCTCGTCCTGAATTGGCCTTTGGCACTTATGATATAGCTGTTCCAGAGGAATATTGGAAAAATGAACATACGAAGCCTTCTCCATTGAATCATTTATTTATTATCGATGTTACTATGGAGTCTGTTAAAAAGGATCTACCAAAACTTGCTGCTGAAGGAATTCGAACACTTTTATATGGTAATAGAAAAGTAGCTAATGAAGATTATGACTCTGGATTGCCGTCTAGGACTGCTACTGCTGAAGGTTCTCTTGATCGAGGAAGGAGTGGTGGTGGTGGCAATGATAATAATGGAAATGATAATGATAATGATAATGGTAATGATGATAGTAATAGTGATACTATCGAAAATCGAGGTTCATTCCCTACTGGTGGTAAAATTGGTATAGCTACTTTCGAAAAAGCAATTCATTTTTATAATTTAAAGGCTAGTCTTGAACAACCGCAAATGATTGTAATGAATGATATATCTGATGGGTTTGTACCACTTGAAGAAGGACTTTTTGTTGACCCTCTGGAATCTCAAGTTGTAATTGAGCAATTGCTTGATCGTATAGATTTATTATTTGCTGAAAATTCAAATGCTGAACCTGCATTCGGTGCTTCTCTTGAAGTAGCATTACAAGCTCTAGAAAAAACTGGTGGTAAAGTATCGGCAATTTTAAGTACTTTACCTACATGGGGACCTGGCCACTTGTATTTCAGAGAAAGTTCCCAACGTAATCTAGAAACTGAGAGGGATCTTTATAAACCAACCTCTCAATATTACGTGAATTTGGGTAAGAAATATGCTCAAGAAGGTGTTGGATTGGATTTATTCGTTTTCCCCTCGTCATATGTTGATTTAGCCAATACTGGTGAAGTTTCCAGACAATCGGGCGGTCATATTCATTATTATCCACATTTTGTACCTCATCGTGATGGCAAAAAGTTTATTGCTGAATTATGTCGCGCTGGATCTCGTGAAGTTGGTACTCAAGCTCAATTAAAAGTACGATGTTCTAATGGACTTCAAATTGCTGCTTATTACGGAAATATGCATCACGAAGAAATTATGGATGATCCTGTATTTGGTACAGTTGATTCAAATACTACTATTGGTGTTCTTTTCACTTATGATGGTAAATTAGATACAAAATTAGACGCACATTTTCAAGCAGCTTTACTTTATACTTCAAGCGATGGTCAGCGTAGAGTAAGAGTGACGAATATCCTCACTGGTGTAACTGAACAATTTAAACCGGTAATGAATTTTATTGATATTGATACCTGTATGGGGATTATTTCTAGAGAGCTTAATACTCGGGTTGGACAAAAGCCTCTTAAAGAAATTAGATTGGGTTTACAGGAAAGAATTATTCAAGTTTTTGCCCAATATCGTAAAAATGCTGGATCTAGTTTGCCGCCAACTTTATTGCTAATGCCTATAGCATTAAGAGGATTCATCATTAATTGCTTGTCTTTACAGAAATCCCGTGCATTAAGAGATAGTAGTCAAGTGTCGAGTGATGCTAGAGTCAATGCTATAAACAATATCAACAGTATGGATGCTGATGAATTATCGTTATATCTATACCCTCGAATTGTTGGATTACATAATCTAAATAGCGAGGATTGTACATATTCTGGTGATGATAATAACACGAATTCCAATTTTATCATGCCACTAAATATCAAGGCTAGCTTTAATTCAATTGAAGAAGGTGGTGTTTATTTGATTTATAATGGTCAGATCTTGTTGATATGGATTCATCAACAGGTTTCACCTCTACTTTTACAGGATTTATTTGGAGTTCAACAATTGCAAGACATTGATCCGTATTTAAACGAACTTCCTGATATTGATACCGATGTATCAAGGAAAAGTCGAGCTCTGATTGATTATTATGCTCGGCGGCAATCCAAGGTCGATTTTTTGGCAATTCAACTTGCACGACAAGGACTTGATGGTGCAGAGCATGAAGTTGCTTCGATGATGGTAGAGGATCGTATATTTGATAGTCAAAAGTATTCTGATTATGTGACTTATATTCATAGGCAAACAAAAGTTCTAATTGAAAAGGGTAATGAATGAGAGGAAAGAGAAAATGACACAGCAGAATGTAATTATATAATCGTTCTGATGATTTATTTAAATATATATTTATCTTTAGCACTGCACTCAAGCCACCATCACCCACAATCGCCTCTGCCTCCGGCGGCTGGGGCGTAGCCCCAGACCCCCTAGCTCTCGCTACGCTCGAGAATATGAGTATTGGGCCTCACCCCCACCACAAAATTCAAATAACAGTCCAGTTTTGTTAAGGGTTGGGGTATAGTACGCACTTCCGAGGACTGACGAAGTGAGTAAAATTTCAGTCAGCCTGGCCATCTGGCTACTATTTACATTGACGTACTGACCTGTGTATAGTATTTGTTGGAATATTTCGATTATAAAATATATTGGTTTGTATATATAAATAAGAGTACAGAGTACTTTGGACTAGTAAGTGAAGTATTGTTTATTATCAAGTCGGGTAGGAGGTGGTTATGATGGTCGTGATCGTGGCCACAGTTGAAGGGGAGGTGATTTTTACTACTTCTTGTCTTTGATCTGATAAATGGAATAATCCAGGATGGAATGACTAACATGGAAATGATTTAATCAGGCATTAATTTTATTGGAATTTGTAATTATATATTAGGAAGAGAACAGAAACAATGGGTAAGAAGGATTGTGGTAGGGATGGTGGTAGTGATGGAGGTTGTAGTGGTAGTGGTAGTGGTAGTGGTAGTGGTAGTGGTAGTGGTAGTGGTAGTGGTAGTGGTAGTGGTAGTGGTAGTAGGGTGGAGGCGGAGTGGTGATGGTAGAGGGGTAGGGTGATAGTGATTGTGGAGGTTGAGCAGTGATGTCCAAAGAGTTCGACTGTGACTAAGAAACTAACTTGTATTTCTAGCTAATTTTGCCAGTTATCTTAAGGTATGTGAATTATCGTCCCGGAGTAGTTTGACTCATTTGTGGATATGAATGGAGCATTTGGAATATGACAGTAAATTGTGAGACAGAGAGATACCTGATTTATTTGTTGGATATGACCCGAAGCTACATATGGTTAATGCCTTCGATCGGTAGGTTGGTCAGTGCCTTCGATAGGATCTAGTCAACGGCATCTCAATGCGATCTCGATAATACCATCTTCAGTACCATATGGTTACTAGTATTGACCAGTGCCTGCAGTTGAATCTAGTCAACGGCATCTCAATGCGATCTCGATAATACCATCTTCAGTACCATATGGTTACTAGTATTGACCAGTGCCCTGCAGTAGAATCTAGTCAACGGCATCTCAATGCGATCTGGATAATACCATCTTCAGTACCATATGGTTACTAGTATTGATCAGTGCCTGCAGTAGAATCTAGTCAACTGCATCTCAATGCCATCTGGATAATACCATCTCTTCAGTACCATTTGCTCAGTATTCTCTCAGTAGCATTTGTCAATACCGTTTGGTCAATACCATTTGGTCAAGTCTACTTGGTCAGTCCCATCTGGATAATACTATTTCTTCAGTAGCATATGGTTACTGTATTGACCAGTATCTTTAGAATCTAGTCAACCGCTTCTGCTCAGTACCATCTGCCAATACCATTTGCTCAGTATCATTCGCTCACTACCACCACGTCAACCATTGGTGTCTAAGACTTTTCCCAACTCAATCCCTCAATAGCTTCTAATATCAGCACTTGACTTTCAATATCAGCTCTCTCTTCTCTTCTCTTCAGTGTCCGTCGGTCTTAATTAGACCTAACCCAATCATCGCACTCCACGAGCCCCATTCATCTTGGCGTCTGCCGCCTACTTTTAAAACCTATTAGCAGCACCCTTGCCCTGCCCACGCGTGCAGCTCTGGCATTTCGTCATCATCATTCTCCCACAACTTCCTCCACAACTTCCTCCACCGCAACACACAACCACCTCGACAACAACCCACAGCCCACCCACAACCCGCAACCACCGCCACAACCCTCAAACCACAACACACAACACACAACACACAACCTCACATGCCTCACTCACTCATTCACAACCCTTGCTACTTAAAACATACGCAGCCAAATATTGTTTGTTCTCCCTCTTCCTCCCAAAATGATATGATCACCAGCTTTCGTTTTTTAATTTTATCAGGCATAATCAGGGAATACTACTACTATTCATCTCTTCCTTCTTACATACGACTATTTGTGTGTAAGATTAAATTTTTTTTTTGATCAACGACAACGATAACGACGACGACGAAAAGAAGTAGTTGTTTATAGTAGTAGTGGTTTGGTAGTGTTGTGAGTGAGTGAGCGTGGAGTGCGTTAAAGAGTGAGACGACAGTAAGAAAGAAAGAAAGAAATAATAACAAACGAGCCTCAATTGCTTTCATTTGTTATTAATAAACGTGAAAAATAGTGAGTGAGAGAGGTTTATTTAAAAAGGTATATTTAAAAGTAGGAGTTTATGTGAGAGAATGGAATTGATTATATTTCACTCAATTGGGTGAAGAGGGAGAGTTGTGGAATAAGTTGGTGTGTCTTTTTATTCAGCATTGAATTCATTTCAGTTTATTTTTGAGATAATGATTTTGATGATTTCCATGATTTAAGTCAATTGCATATCAGTCAATTGTATTTAATCATTGCTTATGTCCAGCCAATGGTTAGAATTGACGGTAGTGGTGGTGATAGTGGTAGTAGTAGTGGTGGCAGTGGTAGTGTTGGTATTAATGGTACTGGATTTTTTACTTTTTATAATACTAACTCTTTTCAGCCCTCTAGATCAAGATCTCCCCGTAGAGATAGATCCCGTTCAAGATCTCCTCGTCGTAATCGATCAGCTTCTCCAGGAGGTAGAGACCGTACTAATTTCGCTTCGAGAATCGATTCATCTGGTTCTCACTATAGCAACGGTAATAGTAGAAATTTTAATAACAACCGATATCGTGAGAGTGGAGGACGTGATTTCGGACGTCGTGATAATCAACAATCTAGTTTTAGACCATATCGCGGTAGAATGACTGATTTCAATAATTCTTCCGGTTCTCAAGACCGTCGTGTCTATGTAGGTAATTTATCCTATGATGTTAAATGGCAACAGCTCAAAGATTTCATGAAACAAGCAGGTGATGTTCTTCATGCTGATGTACTTCTTCAAGCAAATGGACGTTCTAAAGGATGTGGTATTGTTGAATATGCTACAACTGAAGAAGCTCAACGAGCTCTTGAAACTCTTAATAATCAAGAATTAAATGGAAGATTAGTATTTGTTCGTGAAGACCGTGAGACTGGTTTCAGATCTGGTGGTGGTCCTGGTGGACCCGGTGGTCCCGGTGGACCTGGTGGCCCCCCAGTTCGTAATGGTGGTGGTGGTGGAAGTGGAGGTCCTCCTGCTGTCCCCGGTGCTCAATTATTTGTTTCCAATTTACCTTATTCGGTTGGTTGGCAAGATCTTAAAGATTTATTCCGAAGTTCTGGTAATGTTATTCGGGCTGATGTTCAACAAAATTATGCTGGTAGATCTAAAGGAACTGGCATTGTTTTATTTGATTCTCCTGAGTCAGCCCAAGCTGCTATTCAACAGTATAATGGTTATGATTGGCAAGGTCGAAATATAGAAGTCCGTGAAGATAAATTTGCTGGATATTCAAGAGGTGGTGGCTCTGGTGCTCCTCCTCCATTTAGAGGATCGGGTGGTATTTCTGGTCCTACTGGTCCTCGTAGTGCTGGTCCTACTTCTGTTGCTCCTAATCAATTCACTGATGGTGCTAAAGGTCAAGGTGAGCCAAGTGCTATCATTTACGTTGGAAATTTACCCTGGTCAACTACAAATGAAGACTTATTAGAATTATTTGAAACAATTGGTAAAGTTGAAAAGGCCGAAATTCAAATCTTGCCAAATGGTAGATCTGCTGGTTCAGGAGTTGTTCAATTTGATTCTATTGATAATGCTCAATTGGCTATTGGTAAACTTTCCGGTTATAACTATGGTAACCGTGATCTCAGTATTTCATTTGTCAATTATGTTCATTAAGAAATAAGATGAGTATTTTAAATGCCCGGAAAACGTTAAAGCTCTGCTTAGACTAGTACCGGAGAAAAGACAGAGAAGGGGTCTTAAAAAAATCTGAAGTGTTTTGTGTTAGTTGAATTGAAATGGATTTTATCCATTTCTATTTCTCTTGATTTGTGAGATTGTTGTTATTATTGTTTGTTATTGTTATATTACTAGTCATTATTTGGCTATCTTTTTGTTCCTTATTATTTGTTTGTGATATTATTGTTTTCTATTATTTCCCTCATCTACATATTTCTTAGTAGCTCACGTATGTGTTTATAGCAAGGATGGAAGATAGTGAAAATTTGTTTGTGAGAATGGAACAAAAACGAGTTGGAGCTTTTGGCGTCTGCGTAATTGTACTTACTATATTATTATTTCTTTCAGTATAGCATTGTTAGTTTCACTAACACTATATAAAAATTTGTACATGTTATTGATCTCTATCCAGCGGTTGGACATTGCCGGAGAAGGTCTGTCAGGTAGTGATTCGCCTCTGGGCTCGAGCCTAGCCAGAGCTGGGGGCCAAGCAGAAGAAGAATCCGCTCAACTAACTAGTACAAATGCATTTATTGTCATTACATTAAAAAAACAATATATATATAGCTATATATATAACTTTATATTGGGGGAAGAGGATTTCGACATACAGGACATTGTAGTCGTGTACGCATCCATTGTTCCATGCATTCAGTATGGAAAATATGCCTACAAGGAGTAACCATGTATCTTCTTCTCGCAAGCATATTAGCTGCGGTTGAAGCGGTATGAACATGATCCTGACGAACTACAACAAGTTCAACTGAATTCATACAAATAGCACAATCCATAGAAGTTTGTCTACCATTATTATGATCATGATTATGAAGAAGAGAATCACTCGATTTGGCTGAAGAATCCGAAGAATCTTCAGTGGTAATAATATTACTGCTATTTTTGATATTCTCCGGACTTAAGGCGATTGGATTAAGTTGAGAATCAGTTTGAAAATTAAAACCCGATTCCAAATCTTCCTCTGTAATAATTGGATGATAATCATATAACGCAGGAAGAAACCCTGGAGGCAAAAAGAATCGAGGTCCAAATATTGATTGTGAAATAAGTATCAATATCTGTGTCCATAACCATCCTACAACAACAATTGATAAAGTAGGGTCATAATGGTGGTTTACAACATTATTTGTATCAAGACAAAGATAAAGAACAGGAATTGCTCGGATTATACTCGTTGCTACAATATATCTCCAAAGGAAAGATTTACGTGATCCTCTCGTAACGTTTCTATAGATTTGAGGAACCCAAAATGAAAATAAAATAACAACACTAAAATATTCATATGCATTTCGTAAAGATGATGGCCATGATGATGTAGTCAATGAAATAATGACAAATCCAAGCATTGTGAAATAGAATCGCGAATAAATAACTCCTACAATTTGTCTTTCATCTTGTTCAACAATGGGCTGAACAGAAGGTCTTATAGGAAGGGGAGTGTTTGTAACAGGAAGCAGAGGACTATTATTATTATCATCCGAGTTAGTCGCCGCAGGCGTGGCATTACCAATTGTTCCATCAGATCTAGCTACAAATCTAGCCACTTCTCCATTCCCACTCCCACCTGTCGCCTCTCTTGCCCTAGCATCAGCTATGGCTTCTAACATTTGTGATTTATAAATTAAAACCATATACCTAATTTCAAATAAAGAGGTTAAAGCAAATGAAATAAATGCCACTGCCATAAATGGAAGAGCTATAGGATCTAAGAAAGTAGATACTAATGCCACTAAACAAATAGCTCCATCTAATATAGCCATTAATCCAATTGTATAAAAACTAACTCTAGATATCGTAGAAGGTGTACTAGTATCTTTCATTTGTAAAGCAGTGAAGACAGTTTGTGCTAATAATAAAATAATTCCGCCCATTACTGTTCTACGAATACGAATAAAAAATAGTTCTCGCTTTTCACCTTCAGCATCATTTACAGTCATTGCTAATCCACAATCTGGGGAATAAAGTATTGCTGAAAGCTTTAATTTAGGTACTTCTGCATGAGGTCTGCCTAATGGATTATCCAATTCATCTTCTACATCCTTCAATTCATCTTTAGATAATCCTGAAGAATGAACATGCCCATAAATAATATATTCACATTTCTCAGCAGCTAATTCAGCTTCTTCCATGATCCCATAATAAGGATCATCAACTTTACGGCTGAGAGACCGATTTAAATGTCTAATCATAACATCCTTTGAATCATTAAATGCAAAATCATCAAACAAGAAATGAGGTAAGGCATAACTTCCTGCAAATTTAAGGGAAGAAGTTGATACTAAAAAGTTTCCAGTTTCTTTAATCCGGACACCTCTTAATCTAATATCATTAGAATTATCTTCATCATCATCTACCATAGTAATATCCATAGTTAAAAAAGACACAGTAGAGTTACTACTAGTGTGGTTGTAGGGAAGGCTGTCTTTCAGTCGTCTCTTCTTTCCTGTAACCATTTCTTTCATTAAAATCCTCAATTTTCCAGAATCCTCAGTTCGATTCCCAGGTTTAACAGGCATGCCATTTACATAATACATATTTGCATCCATTGGGCTTATAGGTCTTCCATAAATATCATAACGGCCATTCCATTGATCACTAATAGTACTATCATTACTGTGACTATCACCTCTACCATTATTCAATCCCGGAATAGGCATTTCAATCGGGATTAAATTAACATCATTTATTCGTTTCCATTCTCCTCGAAGACTAGCTGATATATTTGAGAAATAATTAAATTTGGGTGATTTATTTTTATCATCTTCATCCTCGTTCTCTAATACAGGTCGTGAAGATGACCAAGGAAAGAAGTAACTGAGATATCCTCGTCTTCTGTTTTGTTTCATATGTGGCATATGCCGTTGATGTGGTTGATGTGGTTGATGTGGTTGATGTGGTTGATGTGGTTGATGTGGTTGATGTGGTTGATGTGGTTGATCTTTATCATATTTATGATGTCTATGCTCTTCTGGATATCGTTTGTGTTTATCATGATGATCTTGAAAATTTCTCTCATCATTCTCATAATCATCTTCTTCTTCAACCATTTCATCATCTTTATCGTTATCATCACCATTCCTATCATTATCCATCCAATAATTTTTATGATCACTACTATCCTCTTCTGAATCCCATATTAATTTCGCCCTTTCAAAGATCTCCTTTGGTATTATTGATCCAGGTCTTGACGGGTTATCGGGATATTCCTTAGTTAACCCAGTCAAATTCCCATATCCGCTCTCCAAAGTTGAGTTACGAAGAACCTCCAAATGATGATTATGAATATCGAAATATTTATTCAGTCGTGCTCTTTCTTGCGGTGACATCAACTTTGGTGGATTACCTGCTGGTGTGAATACCATGAAGAATATAAGCATTACGAGGAAAGCTCCACGATTGACCTGCATCTTGTCTATGAAAAACCGCAAAGATGACCAAGAAGGCCACAAGGGTTATTTACAAAAAACTGAATATGAGGACCCAAACCAAAGAACAAAAATTGTATACCAATTAATAATAAGAATATTAACCAACAAAATAAATATGAAAATGAAGACAGATGAGAGTAGGAGAAAGAGGAGGTGAAGTGACTGAGGCGATATCAAAGTCTCAATATATAATGAAGCACGTGAGTTTATTAGTCATGAATTATGTAATATTTATCTCTTACATGTCTCCAGCGATGGCATCGCTCTTCCCTCCAGAGGTTTAATCTAGATAAGATATCTGGCATAGAACCAGGTATCTGGCATAGAACCAAAGGTATATACTATCTGGGATATCAGAACCTCATCGGCATAGCGAAATCTGACCATTGATCAAAGCTCTACCTCCGGATTCCTATGCAAATTGCCTATTCTGATATGTACGGCTGTTACGAAAAAAAATGTCCTATAAAAATCTTGACGGGTCAAAACTTTCACTCTTCTCACTCTTCTCTTTCTTCTCTTTCTTCATTTTTTTTGAAAAGCTCCAGATACTTATTCTCCATCTAACTCTATATTGTTCGGTGAATCTATCTCATGCGGGTTTATCTGCGGCGGCTAGGATGTAGTTCGTTTCTCGATACTTGATTGTGGATCTGAACTTTTTGGTCAGATCTGTGTTCATTCCACATACGATGTCACTAGTTCATCTAGATGATTTGATTTCAATAAACTTTTTGGAAACTAAATTAAATATGTTAATAAAGTATGATGATAACAATTTACTGGTGAATGGTGTATGACCATACTCCGGATCCTTCCTTTTCAGCAATTAACTGGTGAATGGAGTATGGCCATATTCCGGATCCTTCCTTTTCCGTTCTGTGCACTTCTTTTCCTATATTCACTCTTTATGCGGCCAAACTGTCTTTCTACTGCCTTTTGCCTCGCTCAGTTATTCTCTTCTATAGAATGACTTCGAGCTGGATATAGTAGTTCTCTACTATAATGGGCAAGATTAAAATATCCTGTTTTTGAGTGCGCTTCCTTTAGATCTAGTGATGGATAGTGTAATTAGAAGGATATACATACTATGAGCCAGACTTATCAATTAACAGTGAAGTTCTACTCCCGCCGGCCGGTTGTGAACTAGGTCAATATGTACATATAAACTATAGCATTCTATGTACGTACTAAATATCTATCGATGAAGAGCTAGATTGAGATATTCTTCCCCAGCCCGTAAATATAGGCATTATATTTCTGTCTCCGTTTAAAGAGAAGGTCGATTTTTATCATCTTCAACCTGCTTTTTCTTCACTTCACTAGTCAATGCCTGATCTAATAATTCCTCCTCATCCTCCTTCTTAGGTCCGGTTGTCTTCTTCTTTTTGGGAAATATCTTTGAAAACAAATTGCTAACTGGTAATACGAAAACACGTGCAAACCATGGCATTAAGAATAATGATAGAGCAATTCGCAGTGGCATAAGTACTTTAACCACTGCGTAAGCAGCAGCACCCTCCATTATTATTCTTGATGTATTAGCTGCAACAGCTATATTATCCCAATGATTTCGCTCTGCCTGTGAAATATGTTAGCTTCTATGGAACATCCTCCGACGGCTGGGACTGGGACTCTGCCTCAGGCCCGTGGCTTGCTTCACTCGAACTTACCAAACCTTTGATGAAATTGACACCATTGCTCACAAGCCAATCGGGAAGCCCAGCAGGAATAAACTCATAATGATGAAATAAAGTCCACAGTGCAAATAATGGACCAATAGCTGACATCTCATGGAGAATTAGAAAGGATGTGACATGAGAAATGGGAGCATTGACGAATCTTACGGCATATTTACGCATAAATTTAGGGAATTTCCGTACTGCCGGGTGTCCTTCCATAGCTATTAGAGGATCAACTGACGGTTGTATTGGCTGTGATTCAAGGCTATTTCGAGGTAGTGATGATTCATTTGAAGGGGTAATGGTATTTTCATCTTTCTTTACAGTCTTAGCAGCTCTTGAGAAAAGTGAACGTGATAAGATTGATGATGACGATGATAATTGATAATAAGTTAATAAATTATGAGTTGGTTTTGGTGATAATCGAACCAGGGATATTGCTGAACCATATCCTAAAGATTTACAATGGATGATTGGTGATGCCAACCTTATCATCATGATTAATCGTATCCCAGTTATACTAATAAATGATATATCTTCCTGAACTTCTTATCTCAAAATAACACCAACACAGAGCAACAGACCGTCAACATGGAACATGAAATATGGAGAGATGAAGTCCGTGAATCTTGAAATTTCGTAGAGGGTTAGGATCAGAAGTATAAATATATCTTGCAATCGAGGTTCAAACTTATTAGACAAAACCATTTTAATTATAATTATTCTTATACTGACATATACTTCTTCGTCTAAGTAATGGTTGATTCGATATGAGTTATTCTATCTTTTCGTTTTTGAATTGATGACAATGATGAGCTCAGAAAGCTCCTCAATATCTGATTATGTCAAGATCGTTAAGACGGTCCATAGACTAATATGATTCTTCTGAATGTTACTTGAACTGTTGATAGGATTGATGATAACTGGCTGTTTTTGACAAACGAAGGATTTCTGCTGTTGAATGACACTGGATTCTCGAACATAGCAAAAGCTATAGGATCCGCCAGAGGCAGAATGGCTTCCCGGTGGTATCAGTTTCCCGGTGGTAATCAAGGAATCGAAGCTGGTGTGAAATTTTCACAATTGATCTTTGAAACGTATTATGTTAACTATATGAAATTATGAAATGGTATAGTGATAATAATCTAAAAACAGTTAGTAAACCATCATCTTATAACAAGAGAAAAGAAAACATCCATCAATATAAGATCAATAATAATTAAATTAGATCTCATATATATATCAGAAATAGGCAATAACTAGTATCCGCAGGTGCCTTAGGCATTGGAACAGGTCTGTGAGAATTTTTTTCATCATAAAAAGCAGGAGTATAAAGTAAGTATCTCAACTCTACTCAAAACTGAAAACATACTTATCATATACAAATCAAATAATTAGAATATCTAACTACTACTAATACTACTATTCCTAGGATTTGAGTCCAAAAATTTCAAGGAAAGAAAGAATCTAAGAATGAGTAGCCCATGTCTTATATAGTGAAATTTTTGACTGCTTATGCCGGGTAAATGAAATGTTTTTGATTACTAAGAAATGAGTCAGCTAAAGAAGTTCCCCTGAAAATGTGATTCGTCAACTGTTCTCATTCATCTGATATTGATAGAATGGAGAGGTGAGAGTAGTTGGCGAGAGTAGGTGAGCCTGAATGGTTTCAACAAGTGCCTCCGGCTGCTAGACTGCGGGAGAGATCTAGACTATCCTCAGTGAAGTTCTTGAGCATATCCTTATCGGAGCATACAATAAAAGAGAATACATTTTTCTATTAAGATTATTGATTATTAGTGGATATGGATATGGTTGGTCTATTATATAACACAATTTTCTATATACTTGCTCACACACAATGTATTACATGTTAAGTTTAATCCTTCTTAGGACGTTGAGTTTTAGGATGAGTATTAAGAAGAGCATCCCACCATCGAAATGATGAAGCATAATTACCTAAAAAGTATCTATGATGATCATCATGATGGTCAGCACCAGCCCAAAATGGCAGGATATGATGTAAAGACCATGGGAATTCATAACCAGAATGAGCATCAACAGCTTGAAATAAACGTAAACCAACCCAAACATAAACTGTAAACATATGTAGATTTTTAGTTAAAATAACCCAGAAAATAGGAATTCCAACTGTGCCAACACCAAGTAAAGCAACTTCTATAGGATGAGCATATTCAGCAGCCATACCAAAAGGAGCAGCATATCGATGATGTTGTTTATGAATGTATTTATAAAACGGTCCATAATGTAAACCACGATGCATCCAATAATGCCAAGCATCTTCAAAAACGAAAAATACTGCGATTTGAATAGCCATGGTTTTAAGATCAGGAAATGGTACTGCCACGGAAATCCCTAAATACTCACAAATAGGGTGAAATCCCCAGATTGGTAAAGCCTCAACCAGAAAATGAGATAATAAAACCGATTTCATGCATTCCCATTGTTCTTTGAAATCCGGTTCTTTTGAATGTTGAATTTTATATTTTCTAAAAGAAGGGATACTATCAATGATTATCCATGGTAAACTTCTGCCGAAATAAAGTGATTCGTGAAGAACAAACATTAGAAGTCCTGTAGCAAGCACATCATTTGCCATATAAACATAATAAGCAGCCCATAATCTTTCAAGAATATTTAACTGAGGGGCGTATGAATTTACAGAATAGAAAGTTTCAACTAGGGTAGATTCAGGAAGAATCGCATTATTAAGGACTGAAGTCATGATGAAACAGACACAAGAGAGATAAACAAAAGGAGAGTAATGAAGAAAAAAAACCACCAAAACAAAATGCAAAAACTATATTACACTGAACTCCTAAATCAACTCGCTGATGACTTGTCTAATAAATATATCCTCACCACAAATATAATATCACCGGGTATATCGATATGATATATACTGTATATGTAGACCGAAAGAAACCAAGTGATAATTAAATTAAACCTGGACAGAAGAATATATTTAGATCGACCACCGAACCAGACAACCGAAGCACGAACCCCCTCTAACGGTCGGGGACTAGTGCGGCACTGTCCTCGGGTATCAATTCAGTGCTTAAAATTTTTTACGAGCCAAACGAGCTAGACGACAACGTTACGCTAGAGATTTAAAGTTATGTGCATGTACTATAGCTAGCTAAACGAGCGCATGCAAGCCGTACTATAACTACTCCCAAATCAATCTGGTTAGGGTTCAGATAGATCGATAGATAGATACGGAGGTGACGTTAGCTTGTAATTATTAGATCGATAGGTCCAACTCCAACTAGATTCAGCCACTTTTTCTGATGAAATCATTCTACTGTACGTATAGAGTTGAGACTAGGGCTGTGGCTCCAGGCTGTGATTTCGGACTGTGGTCCAGGCTGTGGTCCGGGCTGTGGCTCCGGGCTGTGGCTCCGGACATGGATTCGACCATGGCTCATGGCTTTGGCTCCTCATGTTCCGAGTCATCTCAAAGGTAACGCATGCGTCCTCGATTTCTGGTTACGTCCTAATCATTACAGATTCATTAGACTACCGTATGTTTCAATATAAAGCCCGTGGAACAGCTGAAATACCCAAACGTCCTTTACAAACATACATCTTCCGTCTGTTCTGACTTCTATTAGCATATATTGTTAACAGTAGTTCACGTATAATTGACAGATTTTGTTAAATTCGTTACAATCTAATATGGATTTCGCTTCATCCTTCTTGTTGTTCAGTTGGAATGTCATCTAAATCGGATCTCTTCATCCTTCATGTTGTTCAATTGGAATGTCATCTAATAACGACAAGAACTCTTTACCGCCAGGATGGAGTCAACATCTAGCTCCTTCTGGTCATTATTATTATTACCATGCTCAATCTAACAGATCCACATATGATAGGCCAAGTGTGGATTCTGAACCAGTTGCCAATCCAGGAGAACAGGATGACATCTCTAAGAATCAGAATTTGGGGAATAGAGCATTGGAGACGAAGCCGCCTCCCCAGATCTCAGATACATTAATGAAAATTCCTAAGGGCCCTAAGAATAATAACCAAGGTCATCAATCAGGTCGACCAAGTGATAACAATCCACAACAGCATCAAAATCAAACTAAAACTGAAATCAAATTTCCAAAAGGACCAAGGAATGATAAAAATCAAAATAGTCAGAGACTTGAACAACCTCGTCCATCCAGCAAACGATCCTTTGAAAATGATCGTAGTCGCAGTCGTGTTCCTGATCGTAATCGTGGTAGTGATCGTGATCATGATCGAGGTCGAATTAGAGACGTTCCTCTTTTTAAGCTTGATATCAAGAATTCTGATAATTGGATTCTAGTCATTTTAAAATCTGGAAAATGGTTTGTTCATAATACAGAAACGAAACAGTCATTATGGAATGCTCCTGAGGATGTTCTAGAAAATATCAAAAAGATGGATCAAGATGAAATCATTATTTTAATAGCAAAGGCTCGAGGATTGAAATTGGATGATAAAAGAAGTAATGTCGATAACAGTCAATTAAATTCACGTGAAAATGGGTTAGAAGCAGATCTACATGCTACCCACGCTCATTCTTCTGAAGATGTAGAAAAATATGAACAAGAAGAAAATGAAGATGTTATCGGCGATAATGATGATGATGTCGTCACTAGTGATGAAGATGATAATTCTAATAATGAGTTCGATGATGATGCTGCCAACGAAGAAGAATATGATTGGCACTACAGTAATGATGATGATTATAATGAAATGACTATTGCCGAAAAAATTGAACAATTCCAAAATATGCTAGATAGTGCTGAGGTCAATCCTTACGGAACATGGGAAGTGGAGCTGAACAAAGTCATCAATGATGATAGATATGATTTACTTGAAACCAGTAAGGCCCGGTCCGATGCCTTTGATCATTGGGCAAAAATAAGAATTCAGGAAGCAAGAGAAAAGCAACAACTTCAAAAACAAAAACAGGAGGAACGAAATGACTCAAATATACCAGAGACTCCCATTATGAAGTTTGTAATGTTTGTTCGCAAGAAATACAATCCAAAACATTTCTATATAGATTTTAAAAGAAAACATCGATCTGATAAATCATTTGACATTCCTCAATTGTCTGATAAGGATAAAGAAAAACTTTATAGAGAGTTTACTGTTTTGAAGAAAAGGCCTGAATCTGAGCAAATCAATAACATGAGAAAATTATTGGAAACAAGATGGAACTCGGAGAGTAGTGGCAAAAGCAATATACCAGAGGCTCTTTATGAGGATGTTCGCTTCTATATCTTACCAGATGATCTTCGTACTGAGATTATAGATGACTTTCGTGAACATCTTAAGGATACGCAAGAGAATGAAACTGACCGAGTTTTACATGAGAGAAGACTGCAATATGAAACTGAAAGGCAAAAACAAAGGCATCAGATTGCAAGGACAAGAAACAAACTTCAGTTTGAGAATCAGAAACTAGAGGATGCAACTTATAATTTAGACAGAAATAGTTACCGATGGATTTTGAAGAAAAAAGACTGATTGATTGAATTTTCGAGATCCAAATCATGTTGTATATAATATTTATTTTTTAATAATATTTTTTTCGATAGGAAAAATCTCTTACTACCTCTGAGGGAACCATTTTGTTGATAGTCTCTACGAGGGAACAGAAACCAGGTCCGGTGCAAAGCGCCAGACCTTCAGTCGTCGGAGGCAATAACACCACCTAGACAGTAGCGAGATAAATACAGAGAATCGTCGCTGAGAAAATCATTCAAAAATTACTTATAACTGCCATTCATTCATTCAAAAATTTTTACACACAGATTCATACTTAAAATCAAAATTAAACAAGTGTGAAATAAGAAATATATAGATATAGAGATAGATAATGAATTGTAAAGATTTATACCTTTCTGATTAGTCAGTGAAAGCATCCCATCCAAACATCCACTTTTGGAAAATTGGATCAGACCATTGATTTGGATGTTTCTTATCAAGAGGCTTAGCCTTCATGTTAGCATCTCGCTCTTCTTGCTCTTCGCCATCAGGCATATGCCAAATAACTCCATTTTCACGAGCACCCTTCTGGATAGTTTCTACCCTTCTCTTTCGTCTTCTCTCATATGTGAGCATGGCATTGGGGATATCTTCGAGAGATCCACATTCGTCGAGTAAAGCAGAAATGCAGGCACCGTCTTCGATTGCTTGAGCGGCACCTTGAGCTAAGTAAGGTAACATGGCATGAGCTGAATCTCCAATAAGAACAGTATGACCAGATTCAGAGACCCATCGGGGCAGAGTAGGTAGATCTGCCAAAACCCATTTAAGAACAGTTTTAACATGTGTCAATAGCTGACGAACAACCGGATCGAAATTTTTATAGTGATTTCTCATTTCTTCGACATCACCAGGTTCGTTCCATTTTCCAACTGAGGCTTGACCTGGATGTGACATAACAATATTATAAACTTCACCTTTACGGATAGGATATGCCATGACGTGACGTCTATAACCTAACCAGCAGTTGGAATTTATATCCGTCATTAGATGAGCAATGATAGGATCCGCCAACATTTCTGCGGCAGGAACAGTGGCTCTATAAGCACAGTTACTCGAAGGAGTAGGAAGAACAACTTCTTCAGGTACAACAGCAGAGTCACGAACGCGGGAACGGATTCCATCAGCACCAATGATAAGATCAGCAGTATAGGTAGTACCATCACAGAGTTTAACAGTGCGAGTTTCATCGTCAACTAATTCAACTCGTGCTCCACTCTTAATTGTCACACCATTTTCTAATGCGGCCTCATGAAGTATTCTTTGATAATCAGCACGATGGATCAACCAATAGGGGAATCCATATGTGTCAGTCATAAGAGGGTCAAGCTTAGTGGCATTAAGAATCTCTCCAGTCTCATACCTTCGAAGGTTGATATTTGCGGGTTTGGTGATCCATTCTTTGAGTTTATCGGCAACACCGTAGGCTGTTAAGACCTTGACTGAATTGGGAGGAATTTGAATGCCAGCTCCTACCTCGTTAAGTTCTTGAGCTGCTTCTAATACAGTAACACTGTGTCCACGCTGAACTAGACCAATGGCTGCACCAAGACCTCCTAGGCCACCACCACAGACTATAATATCAAATTTTCTACCAGTCGTGACAACCATCTTCGTATAAACTAATTATAATTTGTTACTCTTAATATTGACTATTTGAAAGGGATGGAGGGATTCACCAAATATATATATGCAAAATATACGACTACCTTGAATGAACAGAGCGAAAGATGGTTATAAAGAAAAGTCATCTAATAAATAGAGTATCCGACATCTTAATATAATAAGTCGGGGTATCGGCTCTTAAATTTCTGGGGAAGAGCCCGGATAGAAAAGCCGATTTATGATGCAGCTATTCGGAGCAAAATAGGGCTAGTCGGCATAATGTCCCGAACAAAGAAGCTATGGATCTTAACAAATGCGGCTGAATTCTTCAGTCAAGCAAAACCAGAATTTCGGATAAAACTACCGAACTGCCGCTTTCGGGTTCGTCGTCCGCAGGAAGAACACATGCTTTATATTTACATTCTCTGATGTAGACAGATGAGAAAACTCCTAGCTCTATTCAAGTAAGTAGAGGTTATCGAGGCAAAGCATAAGGTTTTATCTCACGTTTACATTTTGAGGTCAATGTGCCGGTATTCATCTCTGATTCGCTTTAATGGTCCAGACCTCCGTCTAAAGTTATGTTTATAAATTAACCTTATACACGTTATATAGTTATCTCAAGTGGGATTATTCCCAACTTTGTGTTAATGTTCTAGATCCCTATTCTTCATTTAACTTAATTAAAGTTAATCTCATTAGCTAGATGTGGATCCCACAGAAGGCTCCACCTTTATGTCAAGACTGAGAGATAAGGATAAAGTACAGGAACAGTGGGCGGGATCTACAATTACCGAATCGTGCAACGGGCGAAAATAATCGGAACGAGTAGGGAATATGACAATTGGAAAAAAGTTGAATCTAAGTCAAAAATAGATAAAGACCCCTCCTTTCCCCTCACAATAACTATTCTAACTTGAAATAGAAACTAATCCTCTCTGGCGAAGTTTCCAGTTTATTATCAGTGTGGAGATTGAACTCCTGAGACAACAGATAAAATGCATTAAGACTACTATCACAAGAATTCGATATAGTATTTGTTCCGATAATGTTCCTTGACAGCATAGTGGAATAATTGACCAGCATCAACCCTTGTTCTTCTCTGGTGTGAGGGGATGCTTAATTTCGTCTCCTAGCCTAGCGGACCTAGCCTGGATAACATAATTTTAGTTGT